>JAQMYJ010000037.1:11984039-11999128 GCA_030014305.1 Clarias laeviceps
CCCCCCCCCCCCCCCCCCCCCCCCCCCCCCCCCCCCCCCCCCCCCCCCCCCCCCCCCCCCCCCCCCCCCATGCGAATGGAGGAAGAGACTGGAATCCCACTGGAGGCCAGGATCAAGGCTCACTGAAGCATGCAGCAAATGTACTGCACTGCTTGCTATTCAACAGCGGGAAGATTGCTCACTCCAAGAATCAAGGGCAACCCACTAGTTCATAGGGGTAAAAACACACACACACACCTTAGAGGAATGCAAATCATCCTGATAATATATGCCGCAGATTTTACAGTTAGAATTATTACGCATGTCCAGGAATATGCCATCAAGTTTTCATTGCTCAATAAACTCAACTGCGTTTACCCTCATCTCATATTCCTACAGCCGGAGATTTATAGGGATTAGTAGAAACTATTCCAGCATGGCTCATAGCTACTCAGTAAATATTTTAATGAAGGCCCTACCATGAGGTCCCCTTACATAATAAGATAAGATTAAGATGCGAAGAAATGCAGATGGTTCAAGAAAGCATGCCATGCATGTATCGAAACGGAACAGAAGACACAAAGACATGGCTGAGTATTACAGCTCATGATCAATTACCGTCTATTACTGGGCAGCCGAGTCAATCGAATTAGATCAAAGCTGTCAGGGTGCTACCCACAATCCATCTGAGAGGGCGAGGCAGTGCTGCAAGACAGCAACAATGAGATGTACTGCAAAGATGTATGATATCTTTAGCTGCATCAAAAATGAAATCCTGGGTTTTGCTCCTAACACGAAGGGGGAAAAAAAGATTTTTTTTCCTCTGATACACACAGACACACAGGCCGTAGACGTGTCTACTACAGTCATGTTGGATTGGATGTTTGTTAATACTGCAACAGATGGGACAGATCCATTTCCTCGGCAAAAGCTTGGCCCTGACTCTCATATTCATTTTCTGCACAGGAAACAAAATGTTCCGAAATAAGAAAGAAATCGCTGTGAAGAAAAAAAAAATTGTAATAATATATATATATATATATATATATATGTGTGTGTGTTCCTGCTTTCCTCCACAAACTGAAAGAAAATTGGTTATTAAAAGTAATAAATGACTGGCCAAGAGATCCCACGACTAAATCCTGCGCCTGCCCCTGTGGTCCTCTTTAC
This sequence comes from Clarias laeviceps, assembly GCA_030014305.1. Lineage (NCBI taxonomy): Eukaryota > Metazoa > Chordata > Actinopteri > Siluriformes > Clariidae > Clarias > Clarias laeviceps. The sequence goes on from JAQMYJ010000037.1 coordinate 11,985,189, forward strand.
TGCCAACTCATTGCTAAGCCTGTCATATCCTAGTTCTCTCCTTAATTTGGTGAAGCAGGTTCATGAATTATTGCAGGCAGAGAGCTGGAGGTCTGCTTCATGTCCTTCTCCATCATGGATCAGGGCCAACTGAACTGCTCTGCACCACACTGGCACCAGGGCAGAGAGGAGATAAGCCTAAGCACTCTGCATTTGAGCTAGGATTTATACGTCCATCTCAGCCTGCGACGGCATGTTATGGGGGGCAGTGATAGTGTTCAGTATGCGTGTAGCATTGATCCCGGACACCCTGGGGGCGGGGACTAGGAACTGTATGAGTATTAATATTTACAAGTATTTAAAAAATCTGTCCATGGCTATTTTTAGACTGTTTTATTTGTGCAGCTTTATCTGTACACACTCATATTGTATATATATATATATATATATATATATATATATATACACACACACACACACACACACACACACACACGCAGGCTACAAATTAAATTCTCAGCTTCGATGCTTTTTAAGCTACACAGTTAACAATGGAACCAATCAGTGCAATAAATGTGCAAAAACAGTATGTCTGTGTATCGAGTTCCCCTAATTAACGACACACCAGTCCTTAAAATACACTGGTGAGAATAAGCTGGCTGCGGGAATCTGACAGCACCCAGTATGATGCGGAAGATCTTTAAAACTTAATGACGGATGGAGGATGCAGCAGGGTCTGAAAGGTCGTTCACCATCGTTCCCCTTCAGTAATAAGAGTCTGGGTCGGAGGTTTTCTTGAGGTGGTGGCTCTAAACTGGCCGAGTGGGGCGGGACGGTGATTCTTATGCCGCTTTATTCACGATGGAAATCCACTCTGTCACAGGGCAACAATTTAAATCTCGTTTAGCTTAAAAGGATCATAGAAGTAACACATACTGTACATCTCCACTGAAGGCAAAAGTGATAACTGTACATTAACACACAAGAAAGAAAAGAAGGGGACTGTGCTAGATTGACTTATTCACATTTCTCACATTTGTCACAGATTTGTACCGTGCTCAGAAATGACTGCTCCCCCTCCTCGTTCACATTGTTTTTTTGTGCACCGTTCTAGGGCACACTTGTGTATTTACACCCTCCGATACAGCAGGTGGCAGTACGCAGCTACTTCCTTAAACACAAGAGAACAAGGAAATTAACTTTCACTCTAAGCCTAATAATATTGACATTTTGAAAAAGCAATGCTCTTGCTTGCCTTCCTACTGTATCTGCTATGGATTGGAAGGACGCCATACCACCTTTTCCAGCGGACTGTGGAACGGGTCCCAAGTGCGGAGCGATTGTGTTCTTACTGATCAAAATGAACCAGAATTTTGGGGTTAAGTGTTCTCGGAAACCATAATTTGAAAATTTCTTTAACCTCTGCCAGAGAGGAGTCAACATCTGTCCACAGCAGTGACTATTGAATTAATAGCGTATTAATCAACTAGTCTATGCGTGCCATAGTAAATATACAGGACCGAATTTCATCGTCGCATGCAGTTATGTACTGGTATAAGATAAATACACTGACTTACATTAAGAACATATACTTCCAACCTACTCTATAAGAATAAATTCAACCCCAAGCTAGCAAGGAAACTGCTGATGCGAGTAAATATCGCCAATTTGCAAATCTCTGATTTCTTAATCGTCTTGGCAGAATTGTGCAAGCTTCACCCCCACCGAGTGCTCGTGTGCTTCTAGCAAACAGTGAATCACCATAAAGAAATTACAACCTATGTGTATTCTAATCATCCCTCACTTTTATTGTTGAGGTTTCATTAAAAGCAGTCATATAATCAATATTTTAATTGCCGATAGCCAAGCTTATTAAATCCAAACAGAAACCGATAGATAATGCTTAAGATGCTCTGGGGTAAAAAAGGCTCGGGGAATGTAGCAGAGTAACAATTTGTATTAAAGTTGCCTTTATATAGTAAAACTTTTGGGCTTATTTTGCGATCACAGATAGCATTGCTCGCAGATTTGGTACCAACGGCAATCAGAATGATAATCTCTGCTTGATCTCTTGATCTACAGTATAATTCTTGTCTAAAAGCCACCGATAGTAGGGTGGCTTTAGACGATGCTAATTATTTAACACATCGTTACCAGGCTACATCCTTTGCCCATTAAACCATGTTATCGCAAACTGTTATTCAACCTGAATTTTACCAGGACCATCTCATACAGGGTGTCGTGTAACAATCAATATCATTTATTAAAATAATAATAGTAATAGCAATATAATAGTAATTTGTAAATACTTTTAATATGATACAATCTTTTATTATCAGATCTTGACATATTTGTGCATTTAAAAAATTTTTTTGGAACCACAGATTCCAATTTATTAAATATAATTCTAAGTTAGAAATGAAGCAGTAGTTTTGCATTGCTTCTGTCCCCTGCACTGATTTATCTGTTACTGTAGCTTTTCTCATACCACTTGCTTCCTCTGAAATCACTGATTGGTTTTAAAAATATGAAAGTGCAAACAAGAAAAATCCTCATCAACTCTGAAGCAACATATGATATTGCCTATTTTTGTTTTTTGAGAGACTGTGGTGGGTGGACCTCAGACCCCACTTTTTGCATTTGAAAGTTAAATATGTCAATCTGAAATGCACTTTGACTGTCCAGAATCAGAAGACACAGTTAGGAGAGTAAAAACTCCCTTTATTTCTCGATATAATCCCCGCTATACTACGCTGTACTTATTCCACTGCCTGCTTTATGTCTGAAACACTGGCCTCCTAGGAACTCCTATAATGGTCCAAACATGCGGAAATGGCTTGGAGAACATTCAGGACTGTACGGGGGATGTGGCAATAACTCCCAGTCAAGTTCCTGGAATGTGAAAGCACTGTTTGTGAATGTGTGTACAGTTCCAACAGACCAATACTTCTCTTCTGCGATTTTACGATTTTCAAGCATCTGGAGTTCCTTGCTGAACGTTCACGAGAATGATATCAGTGGGCTCAGCTGGGATAGTCTGTAAATGCCAATTATGCTACAAATTGTGTTATGAAACATTTCATCATAGACCCCAGTTTGACTTAAACACCCCCTGTAAAAATATTGATGTAAGACACTGATCAACTCTCCCTGCATCCCTGCATGGCAAACTTGAATTTGAACATTTAATCGTCTTGGACTTAGAAACAAAGCTCTTTTTGGCGGCATGGTGTCTTTGTGGTTAGCACTGGGGCCTTGCATCTCCAGGTCCTGGGTTCGATTCCCACTTCGGGTCTGTGTGCATGTTCTCCTAATACTTGGTGGGTTTCCTCCGGGTTCTCCGGTTTCCTCCCACAGTCCAAAGACATGCAGGTTAGGTTAGCTGGTGTTCCTAAATCATGACCGGAGGTCCTACCACGGTCGTACAAAATGGAAAAAATACAATGGGCACCATTGGCCCTTCACGGTCCTAGTTGGACTACAAAGGTTCATAGATGGATGGATTTAATGCTCTTTTTAGTTGAATTACTGTAGGTTCATCCCACTGATTGAGACCCTCAGGCAGGCAGCCAGGTGCTCACTTTACTCTCTTTTTGAAATATTTTTAAATTATTTTCATCTAAATATCAAGGGTAAAAAAAAAAAAAAGCTTGTAATGTTAACATTAGATAATTACATAATGCTAAATATCAAAATTTAATGTTACATTTGTTGTACATTGTTTTTAGTAACATAGTAAGAAGACTGAAAGCTAATGAAATTTGATAAGGCTAACATTAGGATTATAATTATCAATTATAATTTCTGCAATAATCCGCATTGTTTGCTGGTATAAATCGATATTGATAAAATATTATTTTTCCTAGAGGATACCTGCAGTGGCGCCGTAGCGTCAGTTAGCTTTACTCGTGTTACTGTATTTAACTTTACAATATTTACCTTGAATACTGATCACAGAAACAATCCATTCGTTCATTCTAATTACATTCTAAATAAATTATTTCCAATATATTGTGGTCTATAAGCAGTTTCCAAATATCGTTAAATTCATTTTAAATTAATGAATAAAATATGAATTAAGTTTCATACTCCTAGAGACCAATCAATTCCTGTGACATTTCAGATTTACCAGGTCAGCGCAGAGCCATAAAAAAAAAAATCTATGTGCATCTCAATTACGCATTAAATGGTTATCCTGAGCAAAGCATTATGGGAAATCTAGGACAAGTGACTCCATCTCTCCTGTCACTACAGTGTTTACTTTGCGATTTAGAGCTCTGGCCTACTCAGAGTGCTCCAGTTTGGTTACGCTGCTGCTGACCTCAACCTCTGAATCAATACACTCCGCTCCACAGCAGGCTCCATCAGCTGGCAGCTAGCAAAGGTCAAAGCACTACTACATTAACTACATTACTGTACAACATACACTCTTCCTGTACATTGCACAGAGCTTGTCTTCAACATTATATGTATATCCACAGTCTTGAAAGAATGCATCCCAGTTCTCTTCTGCCATTTCGACTGGGTATGTGGGCCAAGAGGAAATGAGAAATATTTGTCAATAAATTAAAAGGAAAAAAGTTGATTCAATCTGTACACCTCATAATCTTTTATTTTATATATTCTGACTGGTGCTCATAAACAGTTTGAAGGGCTGCCTGTGAAGACTTATAACAAGACAGCTTCAGTAATGGCTTCTGGAGGACTGAGACTTTCCAACCCACAGCGAACCAATCGCGTGCAGAGAAACTGCCCACTCGGAGGACGGGTGAGCCCTGCAGCGTTCCCAGAAGGTGGCGTAATTTATCAACCATGTCCGATGAATGAACCTGGCAGTAAGGATTATGAAAATACATCAATATTCCCTAAAATATGCATTCCGTTTTGTCAGCATGTTTATTCAGAGGCGATATATGGTATTGTATTATATTAAATCAAGATATTCTTGCCAAGGTTAAAATTAATCAAATGTAATAAATGAAATTGAGATTTTATGTTACTGGACACTCTCATTTTTCAGATTGACAGTGACATTTTTCATTGTGATGTGGCCGTCAGTACAAGAAATCACAGTGGATATAAAGATGTGATGTTTTTACTGCTGTTTACAACAATGTACACCTGAAACTGATCCCATAATCTACAGTATAAGCTATAATCTATTATGTTAAACACTGGCATTGTCTGTAACCCTTACAGTGTGTCTGATGCATAATGACCCATTTTACCATTCTTAAAATATTATAATAATATGGCGGCTTGGTGGTGTAGTGGTTAGCACGGGTCACCTTGCACCTCCAGGGCCAGGGTTCGATTCCCAGCCAGGTTCAATTCCCGTCTCTGTGTGCATGTTCTCCATGTTCTCCATGTACTTCATGGGTTTCGTCCCAAAAACCTGCAGGTTAAGCTAATTGGTGTGTGTGAGTATGTGTGCCCTGCGATGGATTGGCACTCTGTCCAGGGTGTACCCTGCCTCGTGTCCTACAGTAGGTCTCCTTGGATAGGCTCCAGACCCCCCCGCGGCCCTGAATACAGGATAAAGCGGTGTAGACGATGAGTGAGTGAGTAATATTAATAATGATAATAATTAACCATATTAAGAGATCATCCTCAAATCTACATAAAAATGTGTGCAGTGCTATGTTTGGGGTACTTTCACCCTTGGAGTAATAACGTGACACATACAGTATACCTACACAAACACACACATTTTGTTTTATCTTTGTGAGAACCTCCCACTTCCAGATTTTCTAACTCAGCTAATGCTATGCTATGCTGTAATCTAACATGACATTTACCTCAGTAACCAAATCTAGACAGTTTAGATCTTTTTTTAATAAAAGCCACCAAAATAGAACAACAACCCTACAGTGACTTGCAAAAGTATTCATACCCCTTGAACGTTTCCACATTTTGTTACGTTACAAATACAAATGTAACTGTATTTTATTGGGATTTTATTTGACAGACCAACACAAACTGGCATAAAATTGTGAATTGGAAGGAAAATGATAAATGGTTTTCCAAATAACATAAGTGTGGCGTGCATTTGTATTCAGGCCCCGAGTTAATACTTTGTAAAACCACAATTCGCTGCAATTACAGCTGCAAGTCTTTTGGGGGACGTCTCTAGCAGCTTTGCATATCCAGAGAGTGAAGTTTTTGTCCAGTCTCCTTTGCAAAATAGCTAGCACAGATTCTCAATTGGATTTAGGTCTGTCCTTTAACTGGACCAGTCTAACACATGAATATGCTCTGATTCCATAGTAGCTCAGGCTGTATGTTTAGGATCGCTGTCCCGCTGCCCCCTGCACCAGTCTCAAGTCTTTTGCAGACTCTAACAGGTTTTCTTTTAAGATCGCCCTGTATTTGTCTCCATCCATCTTAGCATCAACGCTGACCAGCTTCCCTGTTCATGCCTCAAAAAAAAGCATCCCCACAACATGCAACTGATTTTCAGTTACATGAAGATCAATTTTGGTCTCATCCGCATTCCACATGTTTCCTTTGTACCCCACATGACTTTGCAAACAAAACTTCTTATGGCTTGCTTTCAGCAATGGCTTTCTTCTCACCATCCTTCCATATTTGTGAAATTCACCTTAATTGTTGTCCTGTGGACAGATTCTCCATTTTGAGAGTGTGGATCTCTGCAGCTCCCTCAGATTTTCCATAGGCTTCTTGGTTGCTTCTCTGATTAATGCTCTCCTTACCCAGCCGGTCAGTTAAGCTAGACGACCATGTCTTGGTACTGTAGGTTTGCAGTAGTGCCATAATCTTTCCATTTTTGGATGATGGATTGAACAGCGCTCCATGAGATGTTCAAAGCTTAGGATATTTTTTTAGATCCCAACCCTGCTTTAAACTTCTCCATGACTTTATCCCTGACTTGCCTGGTGTGTTCCTTAGGCTTCATGATGCTGTTTCTTCACCAATGTTCTCTAACAAAGTTCTGAGGGCTTCAAAGGAGAGCTGTATTTATACTGAGATTAAATTATACATAGGCGGACTCTTGGGTGTTTGCTAATTAGGCAACTGGTTCCACTAGAGTTTAGTTAGAGGTATCCGAGTAAAGGGGGCTATCCCGATAAAATACAGTTACATTTGAGGTTGTAACGTGACAAAATATGGAAAATTTCAAGGGGTCTGAATACTTTTGCAAGGCACTGTACACATTCACCAGCTTTAAGGAAAATGAATATACTGAATATTTGAAAATATTTGAAAAAGTTACATGTTTCTTTTAGAGCGATGATGTGGGACATAACACTGCTGAGTAAAGTACAGAACAAAAGGGTTAAATAACTCGACTGTGAAATACAATCTGCAGTCATTTGCATGTAACCAAAATGCAGCAAACCCGGCTAGAGACACATTCCTTGTGAACAGGACTGCAGGCCTTATTATGTTTTGGGACAAGGCCAAAATCAACTGGCATCTTGTGATAGCCTTGAATATCACCTGTAACCATAGTGATGGGCTCAGAGACATATTTCAACAGGGAAACACTGTAACACAAAAGACAACAGCACGACTACATTTTGTTATTTTCAGTACTTTACAGCATTAGGACTTAACAATATAGTTTTATATTTTGACCATTACTCACCCTTGCGATAATGATATACCAAGATTTAAATGGTCACGCAATGATATTTCATTTTACCGTCTTCAGCTTTGATTATGGTATGCATTATTCCTAGCACTGATTTGACAATCTTATACATTAATTTATTACTTTTTCTTTTTTATTACCACATAACATATTAGCCTAGACTGGACCAACTTAAGATCATAGCACTGCCTCCAGAGGCTTATATACGGTGCACTATGCATGATGGGTGCATCGCTTTACTGTGTGCGCTTCCCTTCTTAAACTGATAATCTGGACTCATCAGACCATCTGAGGTTTTTCCCATCGCGCCAAAGTCCAATTTGCTTCAGTTTGCTCTAGCAAACTGAAGCAAACTGAAGCCTTTTTTATTATTAGTCTTATTAACAAATGGCTCTTTCATGGTCAAACAGCTGTTCAGTCCCGATCCTGTGAGCTCTCATTCCACTATGAATGTGGAAATGCTCTTAATTTCACCATAACACACAGCTGTGGTTTCTACTTCAACTTCACCAGGTGTTTAAGTGATCTCTGGACATGGTTGTTCAAGATTTTTTTTTTTTCTGACCACACAACGTTGAGGGTTCAGTACTATCCATTCAGGTTTTAATATTACATTGGACAGTTCTTAATCCAAATCCAATAATTCCAGCAATCTCCTTAGTTGTTTTCTTTGCTTGATGCAGACCAATAAGTTAACTGCTCTGAAACAGAGTAACATCTTTTCCCTGACCACGGGATACACCTTCCGACATACTTGTTTAAAGAATAAGTAATTGAGTTAAGACCAAAAGAACTGCTGCCTGCTGAAACATAGTAAAGTAAGTATAAAATATTGTTTAAAGTACCATGGTCAGTGTGTGCTCCGCCCCAAAAACACTGATGTCCTCTAGTACCTCTCGCTGCAGTATCTAATGCATGCAGCATATAATGGTGATGATGCAGAATCTTTAATTAAGCATAGAATAATATTCTATCAGCACATAATGTTTATTTTATTACAGTTTAGAATAAAATAACTTTGAAAAATTTTTCTCATTTTGCAACTCGTTTGGTGAAAATTGGTTTAAATAAATACTGAAGAGGGAGTGAGAAGACAAAGACTCACCACTGAATCTCATTAAAATGCAAGAGGGAACCACCGAGCACTAAAGAGAAATGCAAGCTGTGAGAGCAACAGACTGTGCATTTCGTAGGTGTGCATACACACACACACACAAAGTATATGAATGTACAGTCTCCCGCAGGAGCCAAACCAGACTTTGCAAGCCTGACCAATCAAGTAAGAGTGATGTATAATTAAAAAGAGCTTTGCAAGTCTGTAGGAAAAAAAGGCTCTGAGGAAGGAAGAGTTAACGTGTCAGAGCAAAGGAGAGCCACTGCTGTGCCCAGTGTGAGGTTTTTCCTGCTCCTATCACATTTAACCCAGCTCCTGAAGAGCTTGATAATTAGCTAATCAGTTGGGTCAGATGTATGAGCAGTACAGAAAGCATCATCGCGCGGGTTACATTTCTACGCCTAGCCAAGGCATGTCCGTAAGCACTGAAACAACCTCTTAAAAAAACAGAACTGTACACCCATCAAAAAACTCTATGGATTTACTGTATGTACAGGTTAGTTTAGGTGTATTTGCTTCTTATTTATGAACCCAACCTATAAACGTGCCCCTTGCCTCACGTTTCCCAAGATTCTTTTGATTGCACACTAATTGAATAGATAACTGCATTTATCTGCAGGTAAAGGAAAAATGGCCTTGCGTAAAATTACCTGTTGTCCCAAGAGCCAAGGTATCTGTGCCTAGAGTAAGGTTTATTTTAAAAAAAGAAATGCAATTATTTTCTTGCAGCTTATAAACTGTAGCACAATGTCATGTTTCGTCAGTGGATTTTTGTGATTATTATTTTTCGAAAGAATAAATGGCCCAGAGAGCAGTTTACACAGCATGTCGCCAACGCTCAATATCTCACATATTTAATTGTAGACGAAGCTTTCAGTACACTCACAGCGAACAACAGTTTGCAATAATAAAATAAGAGTGAAAGAAATGTCTGGTCAAAGGTTATTTCATCCATCTGGCTCGAAACAGTGTAAACGTAACACTCGAGACTGGGGTGCTTTTGGATCTATTCATCACGCATGATTATTATTAGCAGCACTAAATTATTAGCTTTAATCGGGATTAATAAAGGTTTAACCAAATTACTGAACCCTGATTTATTACTTTTAGAAACATAAAAAGCACCATTAAAGCAGTTCGGTTCATTCTATAAAGCGAACCAAAAGGTGCAGGTTAATCGGCACCCTTTCGTCTCTCCGATGTCTGAGAGCTCTTCACAAACCCAACTGCAATGGCAGTAAAAAACGAGGGAAGCATTTATCTCAGCCATTATCATTAAGATCCTGAGTAAACAATCGGAGCAAATCACTAGGCAGACTGGTTGAGTCAAAAGCGCCAAGTGTACTGAGCATTCCAGCTTTCATTTGCCGTTTGATTTGCAGAATACTGTTGCCTGGAGACGTGTTGATTAACAGATTTGCCTCCTGATCGGAGCCTACGTGAGCGACCCAGTGAGTCACTGCATACTGCCACTATCGGCTCTGTCACTGCTAAACTAACCAGGAAAAAATTATTTAACTCAGACTACCTGATTTTAGGAGATGACCAGAGATTGACTCGACAGAGGAGCCAGCAGCAGCAGCCTGGGTGTCGAGGTGAAGTAATTGGTGTGAGCAATTTTTAACAATAGCCTTGTTCATTACACATTGGTGAGTCAGGAAGTTGGCACGACACGGCTTTGCCAATGAGACTAGGCCTCACAGACTGCTGAGCAATAAATAAATCCCTCACTGACTCGTCAAAAAGCTTGAAAATCCACAGATTTAACTACAGAAGCTATTTCAATGTGGAGGAATTCCAGTGAAATAGAGGACAAACATCTCGACAAGTCATTCATCATGATTCACATTGAACTGTCCTTGTTCCCCTCAATTTCTTCAAAATCAATTCCATTCAGCTCTTACAAGATGTTTCATTTTTCAAGTTTCAGATCAAACATGATCTGAATAGGGATATATATATATATATATATATATATATATATATCCCTATTATAAATATACTTTCACATGTACTGTACATTTCCTTTTGCATATTTGTCACACTGAAATTATTTAGATCATCAAACAAATATTAACATCACACAGAGATAACCAGAGTAAATACAAAACGCAGTTACTAAATGATTCAGCACCAGCAAGTGAATCTCTGAATGGCTCCAAAAACACACACACACAAAAAAAAGGTTTTTGTAGAGGCCTAGTTTAAGTCCAGTTGAGGTCCTTAAACAGCCTGTTCATGCTTGAAATCCTTCCAATGTGACTGAAAAAATTCTGCAAAGACGAGAGGGCCAAAATTATTCCACAGCGATGAGAAAGACTCATTGCCAATTATCACAAACTGCCAGCGTGGCATTATTAAACAACTGCATTTTATATTTACTCAAGTTATTTTTGTGAAATATTAATGTTTGATGACATGAATAACTTAAGTGCAACAAATATTTTTTTTAAATCATTATGGGCAAATACTTTTTTTACGACACTGTGTGTGTATATAGTATAGAGTATAATGTACAGTATATTTACCACACAGGGCTTGAACGCAAATGCAGAGTTTTATTGATCGAAAGCGAAATCCAAAACCAAATCAAAATTAACAGCCAGGCAAAATATCAGCCTGAAAAGTTAAAATAAACAAAATAGTTAACACTCAGAAAGCCTCCGTGGTTGGGAAGATACACCTGATACAAGGATTTAACCGATTGGGACCGGGTGTTTGTGATCAGAAGTCCAGCATACTAAAACAACAGTACAAATCATGTGACTTAGGATTTTAAGTCATGGGGCAAGAGAGACCTTAACAAATGTTCCTGAATCATCCGAACTCTGTGGCCTGGAACATGCTGCATGCTTGCTGCGTTCGTTCATGCATCACCATCATCACTGGTGATAATAAATGAAGGCGTATGACCAGGTGGGATTCACGGCTGTCTGGCCACCAGTATGTCTCCGATTGGGGGGGAGCCAATCAAAGTTTGTCACTGGCTCGTCCGTCCAGCATCAGTGAAACGCAGAAGGAAAGAGGAAACAGAAAATCCCTGAGGCAGCACGGTGTGCCAAAGCATGATAACAGACCAGAGTAATGTTATCTCACACAGCCTAACAGGCGACCAGGAGACCGTCTCCGTCTCCTCGAGCCCTCTGTTGAAATGCTTAATTCAGAGTATCATCTCGTCTCCAGAATTACAATTAGGGAGGGTTGAGAAGCTCGAGCAGCTCGTTCTGATGAGTCTTCTAATCTCCCGCCATACTTACCGTGGCACTCTTTCCTCTCTGCCCAGTGGATTCCCTCCGGTCACTTGCTTCTCTTCTTTCTCATCCCCAATCCCCTTATCTTCCCCCGTCTCCAGTCATGCTATCCTATATCTTCCTTTCATTTCCCATCCCTTACTTTTCCCTTGAGACTGGTCTAACACAAAATGCTGGCGGATTTGTTTACATCCTAAAGTATCAGTGCTACTAATTCTATACATTAGCAATGTGTGGAGAAGTATATGAGCTGTCTAGAAAGGAAAATCTACATTACTACTAAAATGATCAGACAGCTCAATAAACATGGTATGAGCAGCGAGATGCTGGGAAGATGTCAAGACGAACAGCATGCTGCACAAATCAGCAAATACTTAAAAGTAGCTTTATGTTATAAATAACAAAAGAACAACAAAGTATGCCTGTAAATACAGATAATTATTCAACCATAGGATAACACTGACAGCAAAGCCTGATTAATCTCCTACAGCAGGGTCTAACATGCCCTCACTTACATCCCGTTATCCAGTAAAATACACTCACAAAGGATTTCCTTACCGTCTTTCGGAGGTGCTCTTTCAGCACGATTGTGGACTGACGCAAAACACAGGCTTGCGACAAAAATCAATACAGCGTCTCAAACTGTGAGAACAAAATTGTGCAGCGTTACCGCTCCGCCAGCCATTACAAAGAGAGCCGCTGCAGAGGTTATTGACTAAGCATCAAGTCTAATGGCAGAAATTCGTTCGAGGTTCGCAAAAGCCTGTCCTTTATGGAACTGGAAACACTTTAGTTCATAATCCTTACATGCGAGATTCATGTCAGTCATGATGTAACTTTATATCGGCAACACGACAGGATATTAAACCAACAGCAGATTGTTCTTTACCTGCTAGAATTTGTGTCACAATTTCTAGATGATCGTATAAGTCCTCAAAACTATCTGAGCTACTCAGTACTGAAGTTATTGTAATTATGCAATTTCACAAGATCACGTTTTCATACACACTCCCAGACATAAGCTTGGGCACACCTTCTAACTCCATGGTCTTTCCTGATTTTTATTTCTTTCTACATTGTAAAACAATGCTGAAGGCAACCAAAATATGCAATAATCTCAGTCGAACAGTTGATATTGAGATGTGCCTTCATAATATCTCTAATCTGAGGTGCTGTTTGTTAATTGGTGATTTTTGAAGCTGGTAACTCTAAATGAACCTCTCATCTGCAGCAGAGGTAAGTTTTGGTCTTGCTCTCCTGGGAAGGTCTTCATGAGAGCCAGTTTCATCATGGTGCTTGATGGGTTTTGCAAATGCAATTGACAATAATGTTCTCGCAAGAACTGCTCCAGAACAGCTGACCTTTGTGTCTTGGAATCACCTTAGTGTCTTAGTTTTGAAAAGAAAATCCAGGATTGTTATAGAATGTGGAAAATAAATCCAAACTTGTGTCCAAATTTTTGACTGGTACTGTGCCTAAAGTATAATCAGTCATTAAACATGATCTTAAACAGATTCTTAAATAGAATCTCAAATTTAAATTGCTTTGTGTTTGTTCAAGCTTTAATAACGACTAATGCACTTGCAAACTCAGGCATAAATGCTGAAATGTAATTCCATTCTGAACACTGTATTGTTCATTTGCATAGTTTTTGTTGCAGCACATATCGTACGGTCCGCTCCAGAATTACTTGCACTCTTGGTAAAGATGGGTAAAGAAGGTTTTGAAGATGCCTTTATGTTTTTTTAAACACCTTTAACAAGGCTACACCAAATAAGGATGCAAATGATCTCATTAAGAGAATGTTTGCCAATGTTTATTTATCACTTTAATTTTATTAAAACAAAAATAAACAAATCCTTACATTTTTTTTTTTTTTTTTTGGATTTTTCCCAGATTTTTCCCCCTAATTTAGTCGTGTCCAATTCCTCCCCGTCACTAGAGGGCTCCCACATTAAGCTTCTACTACCACTCAGTCGGG
>JAQMYJ010000037.1:11999228-12010593 GCA_030014305.1 Clarias laeviceps
AGCCTGAAAAATGACCAATTAACAGCACCTCAGATTAGAGGCGTTATGAAGTCTTTACAGAGCAGAAGTAGCAGACATATCTCACAATTAACTGTTCAAAGGAGATTAATGCATTTTTTGGACGCCTTCAACATTCCTTTATAATGTAGAAAGAAATAAAAATCAGGAACCATCATAAAGTTAGAAAGTGACCCCGAACTTTTGAACGGTAGTGAACGGAAAATAGTAGTTTTTTTAAGTTAAAGCCTACAAAGGATAGATGTAGAAAAAGTATGTACATGTAATCCCCAACTTACAAACGAGTTTCATTCCAGAAGCACGTTTGTAAGTCCAATTTGTTCTTAAGTCCGACAAATTGAGTCTTATACGTTAATTAATCTCACAGTAAACAGTGTTGTTTCTACGCCTTTAAACCACGAGGGGAATCCTTTTTGTCTCAGAGCTGTTTTCCGCTGTATTGGACTGTGAACTCTGTTTTGTTGAGGATTTTTTCGAAATTAGAATTATTCACCATCAGGACAGATTTAAAGAACAGCCATTTTCTAGCATCGTGCTCCTGGACTGACTAATTGAAACCAGTGTGGCTGACTCATTTCTCCCACAACCCAACACACATGTACACATACAATATACCTTTAGACATTTTACACTACAAATATTGTATATAATTGTAAATATTGGTATCTGCTGCACTGCATTGTCTATTTTTTGTACAATACATGTTAGCTACTTTCGTGATTGAACCGGAAGTAGAACCGTGGTCTGTTTGTATCTGTGGAAATTCGTAACTCGAATGTTCGCAAATCGGAGACCAGCTGTTTGTGCATAAATTGTTGAACTACAGCACGAGTTCTAGTACTGATATTATTTCAGCAGGCTTTTGTCTGCATTAGCCGTTTTTTCTTTTTTCTTGGCAATCCTGACAAACACAAAGCATGTGATTGTGCATGTGCGAGAATTTGATCGAGTGAAAATGCAATTGGTGTGCATGCCGAAAAACTGCTCAGTAATGAAGGACAAATATAACGTAAGATATGTGTCCTCTGGCTGACCCTCCCTCTTTTTGGATCGCTTATCCTATCCATGTGACTGAAAGGCATCTTAGGCCTCTTAAAGTGGATTAAGCATTAGGAATTAAATGATTGAAATATACTGTGTGTGTATCGCAATGAAATTTCATGTGAACAAATTATCCAAACATTGCCTTGACCATGGTCTATATGTCTGAGTTTGTTAGTAATACTATTATAAAAGTCAATGTAGTGAAAGTTAATAAACTACACATAATACTGTGGGGCTAGTCAGGAAAAAAATATAATTTTTTCTTTCCCCCGATTTTCTCCCTAATTTAGTCGTGTCCAATTCCTCCCAGTCACTAGGGGGCTTCCACATTAAGCTTCTACTACCACTCAGTCGGGAGGGCCGCAGACTATCACGTGTTTCCTCCGACCCACGTGATGTCACCGACCATCTTTTCGAACTGCTCGCTCACGCACCGTTGGGGGCGGCGTAACACACTCGGAGGACAGCGCTATCCGCTCCTTCCGCTTGCGTGAGCTCACAGACGCCCCTGATTGGCTGTAGAGCCGTGATTAATGTGGGAGCACGAAGTACCTCTCATCCCTCCCCTGTGAGAGAGCTCGGCCAATCAGCTCTCTCTAGACCTCCGGCTGAGAGATGTTACAGCATCACCCGGGGATCGAACTCGGGATCTCCGGATGATAGGAATCCTTACATTTTTGACAAACTTTACATGAACCCCAAACCACGCCCATATCACCTGTAACAATTTGCTAACTTTTGCGATGAAGTAACTGCACAGATCCATACTGCGATTTCAATAATTATGCGATTAATGTGCACCACGAAAATGAATTATTTTAAGATTTGTTTTTTTTAGTAGATACAACTATGTTACAGTAATTATTGACACTAGAAATTCTGTATCAAAATGAAGCCAAAGGATGTTAAAACTTAATTAAAATCATGATTTCCTGAGGTGACATAAGAGGCCAAACTGCCTTAGTTATACATTAACATGAAAAAAATTGCTGAGGCAGCGGCTTTAAAAATGCCCATATCCACTGACATTATGGCAATAATTCAATAAAAAACTCAACACACCTGAAGCTGTATTGAACCTTCCTGGAAATGTATTTTGCCTACACACACACAGTGCAGAAACTGGTTAAAGAGAGAAGAATTTCTCCAAGGATCACTGCAGGATTGCAGAAGTCGGCAGCATTTGGGGGTCAATCAGATGCCTGCTGCATTGGCAGGTATTTGGAAGGTTTGCCAGAAGAAAGCTTTTTCTTTTTTCTATCCCAAAATGAGCTTTTTGGCAACAAACACTCAAGCTTGTATGAAAAATAAAAGAAGGATGATGGTGGATATAAGATCGCACTCCCGACTGTTGTCGTGTATGTTGGAAGGTCTGTGATGTCATGGGGCTGTTTTTCCTCCAGAGACCTGTGAAAGTTGGTAGGTTAGACGGAAATCAATACATACTTTAGCATTTGCATTACAATAACCCCCTAAGTGTCACCAATTCCTTTCACTATCAATTCTCCCACAAGCAATCCAGAGACATAAACCATGTAACAAAACCAGTGTTGTACTCCGATACCCAATCATTTAATGTGTCACAGTGAAAGACGATTCCTTCACAAGCTACAATGTCACTGCCGTTTCAGCAACCGGTGCCTTAACTAACCAGAATTGACCAGAAAAAAGGCAAGGAATCCATCACCAGGAGACTTTTTCAGATGAGCCAAAGTGTTCAGGGGCTTAGAGCAGGAAATGATTTATTGGTCAGCACACATCCTCCTTGGCAGTATAAATCCGAGTGACACATAGAAGAGGCCACGTCTAATGCTGACGAGAGCCTTAGCTTCACTCCTCATTGTTCCTCAAGACACTGAAGACCAAACGGAGGCGAGATGATGACATTCCCCAGAGCAACTCCATGGCAACATTATTATTCCATTGCATGCAAATCTCAATCTCTGGTGAGGCGCACAAGCGATCTTCAGTCCACGAATCTGAATGGGAACCAAGACACGGCTCTGTATAGCTGATTCATTCAACGTACAGCCAAACTGCTGTGTTCTGATTAACGCTTATTTGTCTAGACACCATCTCAAAGTTCTACCGGTCATCCATGAGAAGATTTTTCGGATGCAAACGGACAAATTTGGCACGGTGACATTGTCACGATCATCACCAGGATTAGGGACATGGATATGGATGTGACTATAATCCATCCAGCTACACAAGTTCAGCTCAGTTCAGCCAGCAACACTCTGGGTGTGTCTCAGTATCTCTATGATTTATATATTTATTTACACATCCATCCTACACCAAGTGCAGCAGTTAGAATAGAGAATGCATCGGAGAAATGTCTGACATTCAAACAGCTCAGAGAATTTCAACTTAAATTATTGTGTATTATTATTTTTTTTAACCAGCTGTGTGTCATTTACTGCAGCAGGAAAACAGCTGGTCAGGTTTACACATCAAAATGCATCAACAAATAACTTGAAAGCACTGAGCATTTTTTCACATCCCAAAGCAACGGTCTGCAGAATCAAGCGCAATAAAGAGAAAGTTATTAAGTTGTAAATGTGCAGTGTGTAATATCCAGAACCTTCACATGCAAAACAACTTATTCCGCACTGACACTCACCGCTCTGCTCTCCCAGAAAGACAAGCTTGAATTTCCTTAAAGGGTTCCCGAAGTCGTTGGCCACAGACATGTTTTTAGATGTTTTATATTATTATTATTATTATGATGGTTGTGTGTGAGAGAGATAGTGTGTGTGCGTTTCCACTGATTCAGCCTGTACTAGCGGCGCTCGTGCGATGCTGCACCGGACTGCTTGGCGGAGTCAGTCGCTGCGCATGCGCAGTCTGCATCACGCCCCGCCCTCTATCTACGCATAACGTCATGTTGGAACCCCGGTAAGTTATTTATTTATTTATTTATTAGTTTGTTTGTTTAGTTGTTTTTTTTTTATTTATGTTTTTTTATTCTATTATTTACATATCCTTTGTTAGGTTTGCTTTTACTGTATATCTTCTATCTATTTTTTGTTCTGTTTAACTAAACTGCGGGTAGTTAATTGTATAATTATTATAATAATAAATAGAATATATGCTATTATATAATTGTATAATAATAGAATTTACAGATTATGATATAAATAATGAATATTTCCATTTTTTACATCTGTATTTATACTGTCATTCTTTCAAATAAATGTTAAAAAATGTTATTTATTTATGCATTTATTTATTTATTACTTTCCATTTCGGGTATAATTTATTAATTTAATGAAGGACTGTTTAATAAAAAAAATGATTAAATCTAATTTATTTATAACTTATACCCGATCAGTATATATATATATATATATATATATATACAGTATATAGTGTGAGTGTGTGTATGTGTGTGCACCCTGCGATGGATTGGCACCCTGTCTATCCAGAGTGTACCCTGACTCGTGCCCAAAGTCTCCTGGGATAGACTCCACGCTCCCCACGACCCTGTATATAGGATAAGCAGACATTTAAGATGAGATGAATATTTTTCCCTATCAGTTTACTTTCTTACACAGATATTTTATGACCCCTATGAATACATACTTTACAAAAAGATTATGGCTGAATATTTGAAGAGGATATTGGTATACACCAAGTAGTAGTCTATTCAATCCACACACAACTTGGCACAGGTATTTACGGCAGACACCCTTCCTGATGCAACACAAATAGCAAAAACAAATGTCCATCCAGTTTTTACTGTTGAAGATCTTTGTTTGATTGTTAATCATTTTCTCATCATTCTTGTTCTTTATTGTTAATGTAAATAAATCGCACAAACATCTTTAACAGTGCAAATATTATGAAATTTGTAAACATCTTTCTTGTATTATTGACCTGCCTAAAAAAAAAGTCTGGCACAGTTATTTGATGAAAAATATGACAATTAATGTTCACCATCAGGAAATGAATGATAAATACTTTGCTTCTGTGTTACATTTTAATCTGTTTCTATATAGAATGTCATCACTGTACTACTTTTGTACTTCTTTATCATTTAGTTAATTTCTATGCACTGCATTTTAATACCAATACATTAAATATACTCACTTATTCACGATAGCGCTTTTTCTGTACAGAATCTTGAGAGGTCTTTGTAACCACTTTCTCCTCACCAGGCTTTCCATGAATCTGGAGCCTATCCCAGGGGACTCGGGGCATTTGGTGGTAAATACCATGGATGGGGTGCCAGTCCCCATCGCAAAGTGATGGCAGCACACACTCTCTTACAAGTTACAGGCAGTTTGACAATTATTTGGGAATAATACATTGTGTAAGGCTGCATGTTGGCCTAGGGGGTACCACTGTCGCCTTGCACCTCCAGGGTCAAGGGTCCAATTCCCACAGTGTGTGTGTCTGTGTGTGTGTGTGTGTGTGTGTGTGTCCATGCCCGTGATGGATTGGCACTCTATCCAGGGTGCACCCTACCTAATGCCCCAAGTCTCTAAGCGATAAGCAGTCTAAAACATGAATGAATTGTGTATCATTTAAAATGTATATACTGTATAACAGTATATACTGTAAGTATGAATTTATACCTGTGTTATTATGTGCAATTTGTAAGAACTGTAATGTATTTTACTATAACCCTTTATGTATTGACACTTTGTGCATTTATTGTAATAAATGGATTATATAAAACGTTTCGGTATAAAGATCATTAATTTGTTCATTCTTCGTAACCACTTTCTCCTCACCAGGCTTTCCATGAATCTGGAGCCAATCCCAGGAACATTTAACGCAAAGCAGGTTAATTTACACCTAATGCAACAACAATCTATAGCAAGGCACCATACAACACACTGAAAGAGATGGAAGGAAACCAGAGAACCTGGATGAAACACAGAGTGTACACTGAGCTCAGGCCTTGGAGCTGTGAGTCAGCAAAACTACACAGCGCACTACTGCACCACATCCGTGCTGATTATTAAACAAAAAAATAGCATGTTTACTGCATAGTATCACTGTGATATTCAGAATACGCTGCAGCTGCATTTCTTACACCCACAAGCAAAGCCGGACTTGTGATCGCAAGATTTTATTGCTTGTGACAAAAAATAAGGTTATACAATATAACATTTCTAACTTGTACAAAAATACACATTTACAAATATTGTAGACACCCATTTCCAAAAACAAAATAATATTCTAAGCTTTTAAATGCTTTAATTGTATGACCACTTATAGGCCTCTTAAATACTGTAACTCTATTATGGACAATTCACTTATAAACATAAACGTGTACATTTTTACGACACTGTAACATACTGTACATCACTTATTCTTCACATATCCACCGACTGGAGGGTGAAACCTTTCAATCATGTGCCCACCATAATATATTCAGTACATTTAATGCAAACTGAACAGAGGTACAGGATTCTTCTCTTTCATGAGTGGGTATAACCAGGACATTCCTACCAGCAGCATATATTTTAGTTGTCTAACATTAGACTATTAGATTTAGTATTATAACATGTGAACTTTTAACAAAGTGAACTTTAACTATCAGTTCATAAATCGAATGAACACTGGCACAAAGTCTTTAGAAAGCCTCTTCTATAGGATACGGTTACAAAGTCAGTGCAAAGTGGAAGAGAACGTCCATCCATGTGTTACAGAGACACCCTTTCAGCAGAGCCATAAAGAAGATGGCAGGTAATAAAGGGTTTCAGTGGTCTGGTTTGCTGAATGAACTCTTTAAGTTGGGCATCTCCTACAGAACCAGAGAGCTGAGAGGAACTGGAGCATCACAGTTGTCCCTCAGGCTTCTTCTCCAGACTGTACTGTTGGGTTCTTCCAACCTTCCAGCCTATCAGAGCCAGCATGGCGACGCCCATCATTTTAAACAGCACCTGCACACCAAGATACCTGCAACCCATAGACCTTATCATTATTATCATCTTCTTGAATATCACAAATAATATTACTGTCATCTTCTTATTGCCATAAAGTCTAGCACATGTTCCATAACAGATAACTTCATATAATAACAGATTCGTTCACCACTTTCACATAAACATCTGCAGTTAATTTGTCCTAGAAATGTACATGGGCAATATTTATTACTTTTTGATTTCCAGCCCAAACAGACCCTCAAATGTATTTAGGTCAAGTAAAAACGCTCCCATACCTGTTTCTAAGCAGGTCGTTGTCATAGTAACCGCAGCTGAGCTTTTTCCTGCAGAATTCTTTCCAGAAAATGCAGGTGGAGTCGATCGTCACCCCGAAAAGGGCAGGAGCTGGTAGCCACACTACACATAAAAACAGAAAAGCAATTACTTTCCTTCCATGCTTGACAGAACCCTGACATGTAGCTGTTAAATGAAGTAAATAGATCACATTTAGCTGAAGCTTTTAATGTCTGACTGTGTGCCAGGTAGACCTTAATGCTCATTTTATCATATGAACTTTTATGCCTCAGAGCCTCAATCCTCACAGTAAGTGTGAAACTAATGAACTAAAGTCTTGAAGTAAGACTTCGCTTATGAAAGTGATGAGATTTATGGGCTGCAGGCTGTTTATGAACCTGCTGCTCTCTAACAACGATTCAAGATTCAAATTCTAACTCACTTTGCAGTTCCGTTGTGCTGTATGCATCCACAGTGGTGTCTGATTGCCCTTACATATGATGATAAATTTCTCCAGCATCAAGAATAATGTAGACCATAAAGAAATTACAACTTCATAGTATTTCAGTATTATTATAAGGTGTCCCAAAAGTCTTCACAAATGGGGGAAATTATCACCTTCTAGCAAAATGTTTTCCAACATTTTTATACTTGGTTTATATTTTATATGGAGGCGTAGTGGCTTAGTGGTTAGCACTGTCGCCTCACACCTCCAGGCTTGAGGGTTCGACTGTCGCCTCTGTTGTTTGCATGTCCCCCCGTGTGTGAATGATTATCATTTCCAAATTGCCAGGAGTGTGTGTGTGTGTGCTAAATAAATATATGTTTAAAGAAAGCACCTTATTAGATAACATACCAGTTTTCAAATGAAAAAAAAAAATAAATTAGGCTCCTGGGTTGTGCATGAAAATAGAGAGGAGCAAGTGTGATGAAATTACCAGAAGAACTCGGGCAT
Organism: Clarias laeviceps; assembly: GCA_030014305.1. Classification (NCBI taxonomy): domain Eukaryota; kingdom Metazoa; phylum Chordata; class Actinopteri; order Siluriformes; family Clariidae; genus Clarias; species Clarias laeviceps. The sequence goes on from JAQMYJ010000037.1 coordinate 12,007,419, forward strand.
ATTCTCCAGCACGCTCAGTAAAACCTAACAGCTGTTTTACTTACATTAAATTAATATTCATTACATTACTGTTCAAAAGTCTTGGGCACTTACCAAAAAAGGAAATTTATAAACGTTTCCTTCTTAAAGGAAACGTCTATAAATAGCACTAAAGAGTAATAAAATAAACACAGTCTTTGCTTGAAAATAATCTGCAGTGTTAAATACAGATTTGCGCAGATTGATATGTAAACTAGTTGTTAGGTTTTACTGAGCATCCACGAGAATATTCCAGAGTTCTTCTGGTAACTTTGTCACACTTACCCGTTTCTATTTTCATGCAAATCCCAGGAGCCTACATTAGTTTATTTTTTCTCCCAAAAAAAAAAAAAAAATCTTTTCTCTGTGATAAAACTGACTTGTTATGTAATTGCAAATACTCTTCTGTGTATGTGAAGGTCATGGTGTACCAGAAAGAAAAACAGCACAAAGATCATTTAATGGAAGACTTTAAAAGTGCAATATCATGCATTATACCATGACGTGTTAACACAAGTTTATCATGAGTTGTTTTTGGGACACCTTGTAGTATTACTCTGTTAGCTATTAAGGGGAGTGTTTGCTACAGGGCTATAAAGTTGTATGTTGTGTGCCAGGTTTGGGAAAGCACAGATTGATAAAATGCATGGTGTCTTCAGAACACGAATAAACCCTTTAAGCTCACAGACGTCATGAATGAGTGTAGACTTCCTCGGTAATTATACATCTTTGCTATTATGAGCCGGCATTAAATCCTTTATAATAGTTAACAAAGAACTGTTTCAGAAAAATGAAGACCACAAAGTTGCTGAACTGAGAGTTAATCCAGTCAGGAATGTGAAGAAAAAAGTAAAATAGAAAATAAAAAATTTAAATAACATTGGATGTCTCTTTAGGTAAAATACTGTATATATTCCACTGAGCTAACACGTGCACTGTAGACAGTATGTAAACTACTGTACATGTCTAAATGTAGAACATGAGAAAAGTCATGGCTGCTGATTCACCACAAGGGGGCGCGACAGTACTTGCAGAGAAATGCCCTATGGTGAGATGTCTTTATTCATTTTTTTTTCTTCTGTAACTACACTGAGCATTGTCATCTGTTCTCTCCCTGTGTAAACTTTCACTAATGACCTTGGTTTAGGACTAGATTAAAAAGAAGGAAGATTTTTTTTGTCTGACTCATGCAATGTCTAAGTCGACTAAATGCACCTAACAGTTCATAGTCCTGTTCATACCAGCAGAAGTAATACATTTAAAGCATCATTGCAGTATGAGACTTTTCCAAATGCTCTCAAAGCTGATAGAGAGAGAATATGTTTAAGTAGAAAGTATTTAAGAGTGCATTTCATACTCACCAAGAACTCTCATGAGTAGGAACTGAACTCCTATGGCTAAAGATTTGTCCTCCTGTGGGATTGTCCTGCATCAAATGAAATACAGATGTCAAACTTTCTCTGGGATTCAGACATCTTGGTATCATTAATGTAATGTAAAAATCTGGGTTTTGAAGTGTTTTAGAATTCACACCACAGAGATGTTGAATGTTTCGATTCTGGTTAGTGAGAAGGTTGTGATTAATATTGTATAAATGCATCGCTAACAAGAGCTCCAGCTACATGGTTTATATGAACCTGCTCCATTAGTTATTGCACTGTTTCTGCAGAAAAACCTGCATAAGGACATGTGTTTAAGATTTGCATGTTTTCTGTAAGATGACATTTATTTCAAAATTCTGAATAAGGTTTACAGTGTTAGTGCTTTGTAACAGAGGTAACACTTATTTTACAATTTATAGATGCAGAGATTCTATAATGTCTCAGCATCTTTCTTTCTTATTAAATTCTTGTAAATGAAGAGGATATGTAAGGAAAATTCATATAAATTCACTTGTTTTGCAGATATTCCACAACATGTAAACATAACCGTAATTAAATAAAATGTATTACATTTGTTGTGGAATATGGGCACATGTTGTTTCCTTTATGTGGGTGACATATTTTCATTAACATTTAATCGAATCCTTGTGTGTGTGTGTGTGTGTGTGTGTGTGTGTACGTGTGTGTGAGCGCACGTTTGTACCTGAGTACCATCATGTAGATTGGGTTGTGTGTCAGACTGGCGATAAGGGCTGCTATAGAGATGAGGAAGATAACAGGCAGGAGGAGGTGAGGGCAGCTGTTGGCACAGGGACCAGGACGTGCACCCCCAAAACCATTGCTCGTTCTCACACAGCTGCAGTTATTGAAGGACTGTATGTACACATAGAAGGATTGTCAGCGTCTGCTAACTGCATTTAAAGGCAATTTTATTTCCATATTTCAAAGAGTTGTTAAACTATTGTATGTGTTTGTCCTAACGGGTTTTATTTGTGATCTATGATGACTGAAATATTGTGTTCCTAATGGCTCCCGGTGGCTTATGTAATTGTATTCTGATGCAATCATCTATAAAAAAGAGGCGTATAAATTCCTGGTGGTTTGTACTAGTAACCAAAAGAATCCCTAATGAAAACCTTTGCCAACTTAAGTTTTTGTAGAAACTTTTAACCCAGATCCCACTAAGGATGATACATACTACATACATGCATGATCAGCACACCCACACAGTACGTGCTTGTTAAATATCCCACTCCAAAGCTGGAATGGCAACTTCCCTATTTTGAGGGGACCAGTTTTGGATCATGGCTGTGAAAATTTCTGCCCATTTAGCCACATTTAGGCACTGGTGTTAGGACAGGAGGCCTGAGGAGCAGTCAGTATTTTAGTTCAGCCCAAAGATGTTGAGCAGGGTTAAGATTTCTATGTAAACTATGAAACTCGGGTTCTTCCACTCCAACCTTGACTAACCATGTCTTTATGGACCTGGTGTTGTGCACTCTGTGTAGGACACAGAGTCATTGTCATGCTGGAACAGGTTTGGGCCCTTAAGTTCCAGTGAAGGAAAACTGTAATATTATTGCATACAAAGACATCTTATAAAACCGTGTGCCTTCAAATGTGTGGCAACAGTTTAGTGAAGGCTGAAATATGGAGGACATGGTCAGGTGTCCGCATTGTACTGAATATATAGTGTTCCTCATCTACACTACCGTTCAAAAGTTTGGGGTCACTTTCTAACTCCATGATGGTTCCTGATTTTTATTTCTTTCTAC
>JAQMYJ010000037.1:12012470-12041292 GCA_030014305.1 Clarias laeviceps
GGTATGCCAGAGTTGCTTGATACAATTGCTTGTATGTAAACTATAGTGTTTGGAAATCCTAATAATTTCATAATAATTATGTTAGGAATGCTAACAACATTATTCTTTCCACTGATGAGTATCACAACATGAATTTGTACCACAGGATACACAGTCAGAAATGCATTGCACAATGATGAATGGTTTCTGGGTCACTTAACAAGAAAGACTTCACTCCAATATCCAGTATTTATGTTTGCATATAATAAGTTTTACACACACACAATAAGGTGCCATTCAGAATAGCCAATTCACTGACTGGCCTGTTTTGGGAGGACGGGGATACCAGAATTCATAGACAATGTGAAGAACCTAAGCTCAGAACTGAATCACATCACCATGCCATCAGGTTGAATCTAGTAACAATAGACATTAATAATTTTACTTTTCCCCATCAGAAAAAAATTGCTGATTGTGTGAAACACGTAATTAAAATTGTTATTATTAATACATTTTGAATAATTTTCTGAAAAAATAAAATTTGTTGTACTTTTTGAGAGTATTTTCCAGAAACACAGGTCACTATCCTTTAGATTACTAAACTATCCTGTACCGTTTGAATGACTATTTAAGTTGGGGAATGAACTGGAAATAGTCAGAAAAATACCCAGGTAACAATATTGGTGTCAATGTTTTGCAAAAGTACTTTTCATAATAACCCTGTCAGAGTTGACCTAACATTGCACAACGTTGGCAAAGGATCACTTCTGATAACAACCCAATGCCACCCAGTGTTGACCCAATGGGATGGCTGATGTTAGTTTAATCTTGGCCCAATATCAGTTTGGTATCTGGGTAAGTTTACATTTACATTCATCTACAGTGACTTGCGACTTACTTTTGTTCTTGCATGTCACCGCCTGAGAGCAATAAGGTGTTAAAAATGACTGGTGTTTGCAAAGCTGAAACAAATAAAAGGTGCTTTGGGCTCTTGGTCACCCATTTATATTTTATTTACAGCCCCACCTGGGTCATCAAAACTGTGCTGATCATGTAGCCAGAGGCATTTTAGGATATATTTAACGACCATAATACTATAAAAGATAAAGTAATGCTGTGTGTCATTGTGACCTCTATATTCTAAGTAATGAACAGGACAGGAGAAGTAAGCAGTTGATGCTGCATAGATTAATGTAATTACAAGCTTGCTGTCTTATACTCACCTACTGTCTGTGTTTCGTGGATAAACCCCAGCGACTGGTTGAGTGGAGCAGCCCATGAAGAACAAAGGAATACACAGTACTGTGGAGAGAGTGAGCACGACCATGGAGAAACGTGGAATGGCTCGAAGTGACAGACCCCAGCATTTCATAATTACCCCCCCCAACAACATCCCAATGGCTGCTGAGGGCAGGTTGACAGCACCTAGACAAGCAACACACAAGATATCAGTTCTCATGAGAAAACTTTAACTTTGTGTTCCATGTTGTGTACCATGTATCAATATCTATGTTTTTTCTCTGCGTTATTCTATAACACACCAATGAGAAGACTGCTATAAGCAGCCGAGGTGCTGTACTGCCGCTCCAGAAATTTGTTGAGGAAGGTGGCGAGTCCGGCCATCACCGCGGAGAAGCAGCACTGGGACAGAACCAGCATCAAGAAGAACGGACTGAGCAGCAGCCGCACAAACAGGCGTGGGAACACTGAGCAGAGAACACACATGCATGTTTACACCTCTCCATGTGAACACGTCATGCAGTCAGAGCTGCTAAACCCCTAAAATGTAGTCAGATCCTGTTTCAGCAGAACCCAAACCAGTATGCGTCAAGAACGAACCTGCCAGGCAGCACACACTGTGCAATCTACCTGAGTAAGCAACGAGCATATGACTGCTAACAACCTTGAGTCATGTCATCGTAGACGTGTGAGGAAAATCAATGTCAGATTTATTTACAAAAGTGTCCAAGCGTGTCACGTTTCTAGAAACTGATCTAGTCATGACCGGATGCAGTGTACTTACTTTTGAGGAATTCCAGCATGCTGGTGTCAGAACTCCTATGGCTGTCTTTTAAAATGTTCCTCTCGTTTGTAGTGATCTGCAAAATAACATAGAGTGTAATAAATCCACCTTGGTTTTGAAAATGATTGGTATGCAGCATAAAGCTTTAGGCGTTTCGTGACTTGTAGAGTTTTTTTTTTTTTTTTTTTTAACAGGAAGAACAACATTCTAGAGGAATGTGGATGACAACAATAAGTTTATGAGTTACACACAAAAGGGCACAAGACAGGATTCACCCTGGATGAGGTGCCAATCCTTCGCAGGACACAGGCAGACACACTCACACACCTGATCGTACATTATGAGCAGTTTGCATGTCTCCCGACTGTGTACAGAGTACCGAGAGCAAACCCCTAAGCACGGCGAGAACATGCAACCTCTGTGCATCTTGCAGACAACAGTGCAAACCGCTAAGCCTCTGTCGCCTTTGGCAATGGCTTTAAAAATCTGCCGCATTTCAGCACCAACAATGAAACAGACCAAAGGCTGTGTGTATAGAAGATATGCAATAGTAAGACTCACATTATCTACATGCATGGCCCTGGGGAAGAAAAAGTAGGGAAGGGAGGTGAGGAACAGTCCCCCGGCAGAGATCAGCAAACCCATCCACCATGCTCCAACCCAGCGAGGGTCAATAGGGGTCAACTCCAGACTGCCCACTACAAATAAAACAAACCATGAGTAGATTATTGAATAGGGGCTCAAACCTGTTGTTAATTACTTTTTGATACAATGCTATTGTAACATAAACTTCTAAGAATAAATGTGAAAATTACTGTCACACTTTTGCATCCAGGTCGTCATCATCAAGTTCCCACAGGCAACTTTAGCTCACAAATAATAAGCTTTTCAGAAATGCTCAGGAAATATATAATTAAGTTAAACACATTTTAAACATAGGGAAAATTCCCTTCACAAAAAAAAAAAAACTGTAAAAAATGTAGGTAATATAAAAGTCCACACACCCCTGTTACCAACAACGTTCAAGGGAAAAACTAAATTTTATCAAAAAACAACATAACAAAATACTTTTAAACTATCCTGTAATGCACAAGCATACACACTTGTCAAGCACAGTTTGTAACTCGCCAACACATAAACATACCCAGTGAACCTAGTAATTCATAGACTTAGTTGAATCAGCTGTGTTTGAGCAGATGAATCACCAAACTGTGCTAGACCCTGGCCCGGCTTTATGGGGTAAGAACCTAAAAACCTAACCCATCTGGATTTTACAATTTATTCTCCTCTTTCCTGCATAAAAATGCACCAGAAAGGGTTGTGTTTAAGTCTTTTCCAAAACACTGATTTTCCTTTCCTGGAGATATTCTTTTTTTTTTCTTTCTTGGGTTTGTGCTTTGGTGGAAGATGGAAATCTTCTTTATCTTCAGCTGTCTAAGAGAGACCTGCAGTTTTTTGGGAAAACAGAAAGGTATTTAGAGCTTTCCATAATTCCCTTTAACTCACTAGAGCCCTAGCTGAAAGCTGAAGAAAGGCCCCCCTGTAGAGTGATGCTGTCACCACCTTGTTTTACCACCGTGACCCGTAGTCTGTTTTGCCAAATCAACCTAATATACAAACACGTGCTTCCAATTTTAAAGCAACAATGGCAAACACCTACATAATGGAGTTATGGTCAAACATTCCTTCTGCTCATTTAATGTTCTCACATGTACAGTAAGTCTGTTAGCAGCCAGCATGAAGAACCCAGTTTTTGAGGGATGGCCTGTTTTTGGTAATTTCCTGGCTGTGGCTTATTTTCTCTTGTTGATTATGGTCTTCATGATACTGTAGATCTAATGCTTTGGACATTTTTTGTACTCCTCCTCTGATTGATACACAGCTAAATGGAAACAAGTGGATTTCAAGATCTTGATTTGGCATTAATCAGATATACATCATTGATAATGTGTATTATGATGACTTTTCATGAATTTAAATGTGCTTGGTCGATCCTGGGAACAGACACACGCTCCATTATAAAAGGAGGTGCAGACAAGCACAACCATATCATTTCTCTTTCCATTTTCTGTTATTAATAAAATCTTACTATTTGTATTTCACTTGATTTTTAGTGGTTGCTATGTCAATAAATTTGGAACAAGATCTGACTTTTTTTTATTTTATTTTTTACATGGTTTAAGTTTTTTTTACAGTACATCACAAAAAAACATGCAATTTCAAACAGATTGTGTTTATACCCACAATGTTCCAGGCAAGAAAACCAATACACTTTCAATATAATCATTAAAATATTTGAATAATCTTATTGCTCATTTAAGATCTCATGCCTGAAGTATCTTTTTTATCAAGTCATCTATAGGTTATGAAGAGTGTGCATTTTACTTTACAGTCGCTCAATCATACTGCTTTAATAAATAAATAAACCCTTTTTTTCCTTTTTATTTCAGTGATGATGACAATGTTACTTAAACTGCACATATAAACTAAAGCAATAATTAAAAAATATAAAATAATCATTAATATTAATCCAGTTATTTTACACCTGTAAATACATCCATATATAATTTCTGGCAGAAATATCAGGTGCACAGAAGTGTACCTAGTGAGATATATTGCATCTGTCTTCTCACTGACACTGCAGCGGGAAAGAGAAATCAGGACTCAGGCATTACAAGTATATCAGGATTTAAAGCTGGAAGATGCATTTCATTTAACAGACCCAAAAAATCTAATCCGGTGCTCTTCACGTCTTTGTCTTCCCTGAACCAACATCATTCATCTCATCAATCAATCATTAAGCACTCTCATCATGAGAGAGGAAAAATGCAAGTGTGTTCATGGCTGAAAGGAAGATTTAGTCAAAAGAAGTGTCTGCTGAAAAAGGAACTCTACCTGCATTAACTCTGTCCACGTCGACATAGATTCTAAGTACCACAGATCCGAGGAGGTAGCCAAAGGCAGGTCCGAACACAGACACAGCAAAGAGTATGGCTGGAGCAATAGCAAAGAAATACATACTTATGAGATACATAGCACTAATGCATGGTGTTAAACATTCTGCAAGGGCAATATAACAAATCTGAACAGTTACAGTAAGTAGTTACCAATGTAGAGAGGGGAGTTGCCAGGCCCAGCAAAGTCATCCACATATGAGATCCCAAAAGGCTGAATTGGGACGGAGCCAATTCCAAACAGCAATTGGGCCGTGGCCATGAGGACCCACAGCTTTGTATTATCCACAATCTTGCGGGTGTCTAGAGAACTGCATATCTCTGATTCATTAGCCTTCCCAGCATGTACATGGCACATGTCCTGCCTGCTGTCTGTGGGACAGAAAGGCACATGCGAACTTGAGAAAATAACTTGTACCTGTGGAGCACTGAATGTTGGTGAATGTGCTTCATATTGCAAAACAGCAAATTCGGAAACACAACAACAAAGGGTTCTGTCCTACAGAGACATGTTTGAATTTGCCTGTGACGTGAAGTGCAAATACTATGACTATTTAGTTGTACACTGACACTGACAAGGTACGAATGAAACTGACTGAAATAAACAGCTACCAAGTAGAGCTTTGGTGTTCTAACTCATGACTCATTTCTTCTTATTGGTACTACCAGGTCATTTAAAGATATCAGACTATATCACATAAAGATAATAAAAGAGGGAGGAAAAAATGTGTTAGCTGGAAATCCAGCGAGCTCATATCTTCACTAATTTGTAATTTTTTTTCATCTGCACTAAGATTAATGTCTTCCAGCTAATGCCTGTTGGGGCACAGCCCTCACAATCTCTAAACACACTCTACACACACACACACACACCTTTTTCATATACAATCTATGACCTCCTCTCTACTCCTGCACACCCTTCTTATTTTCAGAACTTGGCTACTTTACCTAGAGGCATTTGGCTTATTTATCTGAACTTTTTATATATTTGCTCTATTTCTATCACACAAAAAAAAAGTTCTTTCCTCTTGCTCTTTCAATCTAAGAGCTTGGAAATTTCCTAATTTCGTACACACCTGTGGAGAAGTGGAGATGTACAGTAGCTCACCAGGGTGCAGAGGCTCTAAAGCAGCTTCCTGTTACTCAAGGTACAGGACAGATCTTAAGACGGTATCCTGTTTACAATATCATTCTCCTGGGTGGATATTATTTTAGACCCCTACTTAGGTTTTGTCCTGTATTCTAGTCTGCTTTTTGATTCGAGTGAATGTTATTAGTTTCATGAGTTTATGACCTGAGGGAGTGTTTTTTTTTTTTGGTTGGAAAATGAAACAGAGTTGAGCCAGTCTAGCAACTTTGCCCTGGCACAAATCACTGTGGAATGATAGCAGTGAGCTCAATAAGGCTTGCTTATCACATGCATGATAGAAACCAGAGCCTACAGTTGGAACGCATTTCTATGTTGTTCAAAATCAATATGGTGATATGTATTGAGCCACTCTTAGCCCAAATTCCAAACACTCAAATGTGGTAACTTGAGACTGGTTGAAAGAGCTTTTTACTTCGTCCCTCTTGGCCAAGGTTTTCCATGTAAAATTCATTATAAGAATATAAAATTTGAGATACCATGATAAGCTGCCTGAATTCTTAGCCATCTACAGAACTACTGACAAAACATTTTTTGTTGTTCAGCTGCCCATCATAAGTCTAAATGACATGTAAAATATCTTTCTAATAAAAACCCAGAATATCAAGATATGGATAGCAACATGACTAGAGTTATTTTATTCAGCATCATGGTCCTGGAGGAACTTTGTTTCGTTTCATTGTGTACTCTACTACTATATACTGTATGGTTGGAATGACTTTTCTTTTAAGTCTGTAAAATGGCATTCATCCATCATCTGTGATTTTTTTTTCCATTTCGGAGCCAATCTTTAGCAGTGCTCCAGCTGCGTTCATCTAAATAATTTAAATACATAAACCCATGTGACTGTGACAACTACTGTATGTACTGTACAGTATACGTATATTGTCTCCGCTACAGTATTTTATTAAGTACTTGACTTGGTCTAACAAAATACTTGCATGGATCCACATCTGAAACGCAGTCCTCTGACTCCTTGTCTAAACTCTGAAACAGTATGTGACCCAAAATTGTCTTTGGCCGATTCAAATTTGCAAACTGCCCAGAGATACAGGTGGTGGAGAGTGCTCACCTTTCAGGACGGAGTCATAGGTGTAAGGTTGAGACAGGAAGTGAGGTAATGTCAGTATCATTGCACTAATGGACATCAGCAATCCTCCCATTCCGATAAAACGAGGGCGATGAACACGACTTCCTAGGTAACTGACAAATACTATCAGCACCATATTCCCTACCTACACAGGAAACACACACACACATATCTTGTTTCTCTGCTAATACAGTACAGGACAAACTACATGTGAACCAAACATTTATGTCTGTCTTCCTGCTGAATTGCTAAACAACACAAATCATTGCAAGCTGAAAGGTTCGTTTTCAAATTTCAGAATTTCACTAACTAAAAACCTCAGAGATAAAATATGTTGTGGCAATGTGTCAGCAAATCCTGACTGGGGTTTTAAATGACTGTGAACTAAGATTAATTATTAATTACCGTAAAAGAGGATGAACCCTCAGAAGGCAATTTTCTACCCGAGAGATATACACCACCATTACATTTAATGTTCAACTGGAAAGTTCAAGGTTGCCATTTAAATCACTCTTATGACAAAGAGTTCCTAGTATATGTGTACAGTACATGTTTTTTTTTATAAGCTACTTATGACACCTTCCTGTTGTGACCTAGGTGGCAATATCAAGATGCTGTAAGACATTTCGTAATACTGTCTGCAGTTTGAAAGGAAGTCATCATGACTGTCAAGACAAAACCTCATGCGAAACTAAATGCAACTGAAGGGCACAACTAAGGGGAATATTAACATTGCCAAATGTCAAAATCTGACCTTTAAAAAGACATTCAAGAATTGATCTGTTGCTTTCATGACACTAAAATCAAAGTGGTTCATCATTAAACAAGATCTGTGGTGTTATTTGCTGTGCATCGGGCACCTCATGAAGGGAGGAGATGGTTCCCGAGGACAGACTGTCGAGGCCGAAGCGTCTCTCGATGGTGGTGATGGTGCTCTTAAAGTAGGCTGTGTGCAGCAGCTGGGTGAGCTGGAGTAGGCCGTGGCACAGCACGAAGAACTATGAACGGAGAGACAGCAGGTCAGCCAACGAGCAAAGGACTCAAAAGAAACAAACATGATACAATGGACATCTTAATGTTTGCATCGCATCCAGTAAAATCAACATACTGTCTAAATAAATAGAGATAATGCAGCTGAAAAGTCAGTAACAGTACATTAGAAAGAGAGTCCTAATCAGGTCTTTGTCTTTTTCAATATCACGTTCTCCCAGTGACCATGTGGGTTTCCTCTGGGTTCCAGAGTTTCTCCTGATTTTCCAAGAACATGCCAGTAGGTGGATTAGTGGCTCTCAAATGGTCTTGGCGGAAATGTGCGTGTGTGCTGTAGGAATGCAGCAAAGTGTGAAGAAATGATTCCAACTGAACATGTGATATGTTCTAAGCCAATGGTTCTCAACCCTGGTCCTGGAGGACCCCCCTGTCCTGAACATTGTAGCGTATTCCTTGCTCAATTCATAAAAGGCTGTTCATTTTAAAAAATTAAAGCTGAGGAATCACTAAAACATCACACAGTCAGATTTCTTATATATATTTAATGTAGTCTAAAGGAATAGTTCTCCAGGCCTCCTGATAGACTTTATTGGTTCTCATTTTCAGTCCAGTCCCAGTACCTGATTAATGGGTTTTGTTTGTTAAGCCACACAGTGACCTATGAATCATTCAAGCAGAAAAGATTATCTAATTTAAAACACGAACCAGTGAGAAACAGGTGATCAGGTCAGTTATTAGTATCCTGGTGATGCTGAATGCTGAGTGGTTAGAACAGATGAGAGGAGAAATGAGGTTGCTGCAGAAGTTGTTACATAAACAACCAATTTTTTTAATTGCATCTTCAGGCACTTTGCAGCCTTTTATGGTAAAATATCTTTCCACATTTCTTTCATTTAATCAACATAATTTCATTTCATTTAATATAAAGGAATGAGGCGTGGCTCAGGATCAATAGGAAGCATAATAGTGTTTTGTTTTAGAAGCACATCGGTAGTCTAATCTAGAATCTATTCCTGCTCAACACCCTACTGTATGTGCCCAGGATGTGGCGTATAAATATGGGGTAAAGTAAGGACAATTCCAAGAGCCTTTGTGTTTTATAAACACGTCTTGCGCAAAATAATTTCAACCTCAAGGTGAACAAAATGATTTCCTCTCTCCCTCCCACTACATCCACTTCACTATACATAAGCAACAGAAACCTTCCCAGAACAGCACTCAGTCTCCTGAATGGAGGCTAATGCAACACTTTGTACAAAGGAGTCACTTGGTAATTGAGCAGAGTGTGTATTTAAAATGGAAAGTTGAAGTGGTAGGCTGTCTGCTTTAAATTACCCGGATAAACAGCTTTGTCTTCGTTCGAGCCCAAAGGTACAACTGGCTTAAAGTGTGAAAAATGTTTCTGCGGAAACCTTTAGTTTCCATCATGACAAAACAGACTATTGAGGTAAGACTGTGTAATAAGGCAAAACTAAACTCCCGCAAGGTATAGAGTAAAAAGTTGAATCAGTTCAAATAATTGGTATGTGCCAAATGGGATTTTAAACCACAGTCATGCACGATGTTAAACCTGCGCTTTGCAGTCAGAGACTGTGCAGGCGGCATTGTTTGCTTTGAGACCGTTTATTCACAACGTTGCCAAAGATATGACAGAACTCAAAGCTCACCAATTTGGACCAGTTCCCAGAACACTCAGAGAAGGATAGAAACAAGTAGATATACAAAGAGGCTACGTTTTTTCTCGCTTGCTCCCAGTTTGATGGACTTGAGACTTGATATCTAAAACAGCACAGAAACAACGGGAAATCTCGTCGTACGGATTTGGACCGAATTTATTGACAAATGATAAACCGATTTCTTTTGCTCCGTGCCAACTACAGGCAGGCGCTAAACCTCCCATCGTCTCCTGGAGCAATTCTAAAGTGCTCATTATTTGGTTTATGGTTTGTTGGTGCACACAATAAGCCCTTTTAAACCCCTTTAGTTGTTAAAATTTTTCTGTTTTACAGCGAAGGCCTTTTCATACACAGACCTGCTCTAATAGATTGTCGACCTTCATTAACGAATGCCTTTGTTAGCGTTCTAAATAGCAACTCTTTGTCTCTCCACTTCAGCAGCTTGCTATTATGTCCCTTTAAATCACTGTATAAACAGAGAAGGAAACCGTTCTTTATTTAGCCTGGCCATGCCAGAGCAAGTCCGTATCATTTCAAGTGCGGTATTGAAGGTGTATTAAAGGAAGGAGCCTAAGCTTTTCATCTTTTTCAACCGCCTGAGGCTCTCGGATTGACGCCGCTACTACAGATAGATAGTGTATCTCCTGAGTCAGACAAGAAGTCAGCACGGCCTCCATCACCGATTGTACCGTAAGCATTCCTCAAAACTTCAGTGTATACTCTATATTTGCTCCCAGACCTGGAATGGGATCTGTTGCAAGCTACAGCTGGTAGGTTCTTTCTCTATCTCTCTTCAAGACAGCGTGGCGATGACACCTGTACTTATCGCTCATTGTGTCATTAACGACAATCTTACCGCCGCCTCGGGTAAGTGCAGACCACACATATTACTTTCTTTTGTAATGAAGTGATTGTGCAAATAGCTTGCCGAGTCTTGGAGGAAAACCAGAACGGCACACTGTCATAAAGATGTTTTCAGATACATATTTCTCTTATCCTCCTTTTAAGCAGTTATGCCCTGGCAGGTCTGCACACTGCTGTGTAACACACAATAAAATGGGATGACAGCTTAAATCTGTTTTTTTTTTTTACGTCGAAAGATGTCTTTATATTATTCTGCAGTTCTAAAATCTTCAAATGATTTAGAGTAAGACATGGACCATTTTTTATATACTGTACTGGTCTGGCGTAGATTTAGCTGTTTAATCAGTATGAGTTTTCCTTTTTTACTAGACGAGCATAACCTTGGCAGTCTTGCTACAGTAGTTCTTACGTTGATGATAGTTGATGATGTGTACAGTTGTTTCTCATTAATGGCGTCTGAAATTAGATTAGAGTAGTAGCTCCAGTCTAGGATGAATTCACTTTGAAAGTTCTTTTTAATGCAAGAGGAGGAGAGATTTACATCTTGCAAAAGCATCTGATCCTGGCCTCCATTGTGGTTCACCCAGAGCCCCACTGTGAGCGAAGAATCAGGGGAAGGGCTAGCAACAATATTCCTGAATGCTCCTCTTATCTAATTCATGACAAACTGAGAGAAGAGAGTTCTCTGTGTTGGACATATTTAGAAATAGAAATAGTTTTCCAATGTACTGTAGTAAGTCAATATTTCCAATGTAATGTCTTAAAATAACTGATGGCATCAAGAAATTTTCTTAGGACTGAATTTAAAGAACAAAGCCCTTCTGCTACTCTGTAAGTACATACAGTTGTATAATTTCCAAACATTGAAGTGTATGCTGTCTAAAATTAACAACAATATCCTTTTCATCCCTTTTTATAGCTTGGTGTGATGAACTTCCAGGAATTACTCTGACCAGCCAGACTTACAGAGAAATGGTCAGGATTGCACAAGAGGAAAGACCAGTTCTTGACTTTCACGCCATCGCAGGCTGACCTGTAACCCAGATACATGACACACCTACACTTACACCTGACCTAATTCACACCTGTGAACTTTTGCAAAAGTAAAACTCCAGAAAATCTAAACAATGCACGGTTAAACTACTTGACACACGTTCAAAAAGAAAAAAGTGACAAAATTCTTATCTGTATTCCTCAGACTCACTCACAGCAGATGACTCCCTTATCATGAAATATAATCATTTAGCAAATTTAGAACGGACTCGTTTTTTTTGCAGAATGAATTCTGTTTACTAAAGCATATTTGAACGTGGGCGCCAGTAGTTCCTTTGCTCTGCATTAAATTCACTCAACAATATTTGTTAATAGATTATGTAGTAATTACAGTGAAACTAGCGACAAAATGGAATTACAGGAGTGTTAACTGTATCTCTGGATCTCACCAGGTTCAAACACTTCAAATGGTTATCCTTGACTTTTGTAATCATTGACCATTAAAGGTATGAGCCTGTACAGTATTTGTACTTTTTATATTTATTTTTTATTATATTATTATATTATATATTTTTAACCCTTCTAAAAATTAGTTAATAACTGTACTAAGAGCATTATGTGCAATAACCTTATTAGGGGAATATATATAGGTCAGTATATAAATATTACAAGATTATCATACAGAACCTTCTATCTACAAAACATTTATTCTGAGGAAAGTGTGTGGAATTGTACTTTGTCATGGAACATCCTGAACACCGTGTTCTTTTTCTCTGGCAATAAGAGCTTCCACTGTTCTGCAAGGTTTTCTAAATATTTTTTTTTATATTTTGAATATATTATATTACTATATAAGTAATTATGCACACACACTAATATATACAGTATATATATATATATATATATATATATATATATATATATATATATGCAAACATGCACTTTATCATAGTGTTGAATTAACTCTTACAATTTTACTATTTATATCAATATGGGACTTATGTAAACAGAAGCGCTCCAGATGTTAATTCAACACTAAGGACCGTGTCTGTACACCTTTTTTGGAAGCATTTCAAGTCTAAGAGGTGCATGTATGATGTACGAAGAGTGAAAAGATGAGGCGTGACCCCCTGCAGGCAGCAGTGATTTAGATAGCAAAACAGCACACCAACTAAGATTTTAGACATACTATAAGAGTGCATTCTTTGCTAATTAGTTAATCTTAGAGAGTCAGTGCTATGTGCTGTCCAGGCTGTGATCTAATACTGAGACCAGAACACTGTGTAGTTGAGACAAAGAACACAGACTCCAGGAAAATAAAGAAGGTCAAATTTCCCTTGGCACAACACTGCTGCAAGTCAAGTGGATATAGCGACTTGTGTATCACCAGGATTGAATGATGCTTACACTAAGACTATGAAAAAGACAAAGGACAGTTAATA
Organism: Clarias laeviceps; assembly: GCA_030014305.1. NCBI lineage: Eukaryota > Metazoa > Chordata > Actinopteri > Siluriformes > Clariidae > Clarias > Clarias laeviceps. The sequence continues at coordinate 12,025,629 of JAQMYJ010000037.1, forward strand.
TGTTTGATCTCTAACAATGTGTAGTGTTTCCTTGGAAAGACTATGTACAGAAGTATAATAAAAGAGTGCAAGGCCACTTTTAATGCCACCTAAACTGTAGAGAACCTTTGTTCAGTGCCAGGAAAAAGGCTTGGCTTGGGTTCAAAGTTTAATGCCAATTGATCATGCAATAAGAACAAGCAAAGAGAAAATGAAGACTCTCATGAGAAATGGATAAACTGTTTCAGCAGTGTTATTTAACAATATGACAATGGCTACACACACACACACACACACACACACACACACACACAAAACTCATCATAAAAGCACAAATGTACTGTCAGAGAGGCAGATGCAAAAAAGGGGACTTAAAGTTTTATATGTTTTATATATGTGTTGTATAGCTTGTTCAGGACTCACATGACAGCACACATTATATACACAAAATATATACGATTTAAATGAATATTCTCTAATATGTTCTCTTAACTCTCATTAAATCACAGGCTACAGGTGAGTATGTAATGACAAATCCTACATCAGTCTACAAATGAAATTTAGAAAGTGTTTCAGATGAAATACAGCCATAATGACATGCTTTTTTTTAAATGAATGTTTCTGTGAAAGGCTCAGCACAAGGCTGAGCGGTAAAGACTAAAGCAGCAGTTCTCAGTTACACACTGTCCTGCACAGGCAAGCTTTTCCCTGTTCAACACACCTGATGCAGGTCATGCAGGGTTTGATTATGAGCACATGAGCAGGATGAGTGTGTGTGTGTGCTGAGAACCCCTGAACTAATTCTTTAGACACAGTGGTGCCAGAAAGACAACCTTGGTCACATTTCATTTTTGTTAATAGGAGTTGATAAATCCTACATTTGTTACAGAGGAGTTGTATATATAAAATGAAAAATATAAATAAAAATGTCTTACAGAATAATGATCATCATCATCATTATAACAACAACAATAATAATAATAATAAGAAGAAGAAGAAGAAAAATAAGAATTATTCTTATTTACCTTGATGTTACAAAATATAGAAGACTTGGGTTTCTTAATATCATTGCTGTACATCTCCATGTTTGGTCCTGCTGTGGTCGCTCAGGTAAACTCTAGTTCACTAAAGCCACACTTCGTGAGTGTGTGTTTGTGTCTGAGTGTGTGCGCGCGCGCAGATGTGAGTCCTGGGCTCTGCATGCTCTCCGTTGGGTTTTATGGCACGCGGTGATGTAACACGCGACTCTGCCCACAGCCGCACGCGCTCCCATTCTCGAGCTCGGTTTTCCGAGTGATTCACAATGACTCACTGACTCACTTCGAAACGATTCGTTTGATTCAGCGCTCGGAAAAAAAGGGCGCATCCAGACTGAGGAGGAAAGGAAAAGACATGTGTCTATATCAGAGGACAGAAAAATATGTTCCTGGACCATGGTCACGTCCAAAACCGCACACAAGCATGTTATATCATTTCTTATTAATAATAATAATAATACGAGCGTTGTATTAGTATTGGGACACAAGCCCGTATAAGGAACGGTACAGTGCGGTTACAGACGTGTCCGTGGGGTTTCTCTTTGCGTGAAATGTTTCCGTGTTGTCATTTCTGCAAATTGCCGCCTTTCTCAGGACGTTATGAACCGCATATGAACTCTTCCTCTAAAACGTATTTTTTCACGTCACGCTGTAAGTTAATTCCGGTTAAGCGCCCTGAGGGCTCGTGGCGTTTCTTAATGAGCGCGTTGATGTCATGGCACTTATTAGATAAGACGTGCTGGTTCTCCTTTCCTGTAAAGAGATTGGAGTGATGTACTAACATTTCCAACGATCCGTGATAGTACAACCGTGGTGTTTTATTTACATGTGCAGTAGTAAATTATTCTTATAGGAGTTGAAAGTACCTCAACACTTCAACATGACCCCTATACGAGCTTATATGAGCTATATATGAATGGCCATGGTCTTGTTGAGCATTCCATTCCAAGCAAGTATAGGCAAAAATGTAAAGTCATAAAAAAAAAAATATTATGTATATTAGTTATGTATATTATATTAGTATTATATTCATAATAATATTATTATAGAAGATCATTTATAACTTAATTTAGTATATACTGTGTGTGTGTGTGTATATATATATGTATATATATACCGTTCAAAAGTTTGGGGTCACTTGCAAATTTCTTTGTTTTTGTTTAGTGATTTATTTTCTACATTCAATAACAATACTGGGGATTTCAAAACTATACAATAACACATATGGAATTAGGCAATTATGTAACAACAACAAAAACAACAGTTAGTTGTTATTTTAAGACACAGAGGTCAGCCTTTCTGTATTAGTTCTTGCAAGAACAGTATTGTCAAGTGCATTTGCAAAATTCGTCAAGCACCATAATGAACCTGGCTCTCATGAAGGTCGTCCCAGGAGGGTGAGACCAAAACCTACAGTCAATGTAATTAAGGGAAAGAAGAACAAGGAGTTCTGGAAGTGAAGGTTTGGCCCCACAATTCCCTGATCTCAACATCATTAAATCTGTCTGTAATTACATGGAGACTGCAACGATTTGAGGCAGCCTACATTCACATAAGCTCTATGATTAGTTTTGCTCCATGATGTTAGATAAGACGTCCTACCTGCCAAGTTCCTTAAAAAGTTGTGTGCAAGTGTACCTAGAAAATTTAATGGCAATTCAAAATAGATCTATCAAAATAGATGGATGGATAACCATAGGATAGATTTTCTAAAAATAAAATTGAGTCAAGTACTTTGAATACTTTGAGATACTGGATGTTTTATTTTTCTTTGAGTTGTATAAAGTTAAAGGCTTGAAATATTTCACCTTATGTATAAACAATGTACAACATACAGTATGACATTTTTTAATTAAATTACGGTTAAAAAAATGTTTATCTGTGAGAATGTGAATGCGTAGCATTAGTGAGGACAGACACTAAACTGACAAAAAAAAAAGGAAAAAAAAAATCCTGGCTTGCAGTCAACATTCCAATTCACCTCAACCAGTTCTTGGGGTTGAGGTGAGAGAGTCCATGCTGGACCAGGACATTACAGTCCCAGAACTGTTGCCATGACATTGGAAGAATAATGTTTTCTTAAAGGTCTTTGTTTTGTATGCTGTAGCATTAACAATTTACCTTTTACGGGAACTATCAATTCCTGAAAAAATAGCCCCAAGCCAGTGTCTCTTGTACACCTTCAGTGAATGAAACAAATCAGTTTCAGGAAGGTAGGGTACTCCTGGCGAATCACACAAAGGATCATCACCCAGGTTTGAACTACTGTATGTAGCGGTTAACAAGTTAACAAATCACAGATACGATACAAAAATTTGTGTTTAATAGCTAAACATTCTGACTTAAACATACCGAAACTGATTGGTATAATTAATTACATATATTTTCCATACCAGGTGAGGACAAAATTATGGAATCACGTAATGATGAAAATAAATAAATAAGTTAATTCATTCATTCATAAATCTCTGTCTGTAGAGTCCTTAAAAACCTTAACGAGATGTAGGATTTCCCTAATTGAAAGGAAAAAGGGCCCCAACAAAAGAAATGTCAATTTAAACAATTGAAAGGATGATAAAACATCTTCAAAAAGAAAATCCAACAATAAAAAAATAATAGTGAGAACTTTCATAAAAGAAAAATATATGGGCAGACCAAGGAAACATTAGGATAGAAAGAAGTGTGCCTTGAAAATAGAAAATACATAACAAAATTAAGAGCAGACACTGTAGGTAATGCTTGTGAGAGAACTTTGAGAAATTGGCTAAATGAAACAGGATTTACGTAAACCAATAAGTCATAAAATCGAACCTTCCAGCACATCATCTTAGAAAACTGACTGTTCACTTGTTGCCGAATATACAGTATCCCATAACAGGTGCCATTGTAACAAGAAAATCAATGTTATTCCAGTAACCTATCAGTGACATTAATGTTAGCAGTGAATAGAAAAGCTTACATCAAAAAAAAATATGATAAATGATTTAATGATAAATCACAAATTTATCCTGGGCAAGGAGATGATGCTGGAATATAACATAGATGCCTTAAGAAACCAATCAAATTGCAACATGGGGTTGAATGTCCGATAATCATTAACAATCACTGAATTTGATAAAAAGTTTAGTTAGTTAAGATAGTTATTTTTCAGAATGATAATGCATTTTGCCACAGTTGTGGCAAATCTTCAGCTTTCAAAATTATAATAACTTACCACAAAAGTAATAAATGTAATTGAAATGAATTACCATTGTTGGATTATTACATTAAAAGCCACATATTTTTATTATGTTGTTGGCTGTTAAACCCATCCATGACTAAAATGAAATCTGAACCATTAACACGATCTGAAGAAAACATGTTGCTGGTGGTTAATATTTACACCCAGTTACAGGAGGGTAATCTCTTAAAATGTAGTATTTTTATTTACTCAAGTAAGTGTTAGTACAATGTCATGGTGAAATGCTTCATCACGGCCTGGATGGGACACCAATCCATCATCAATCCAGACACACGCACACACTCAGTTGCCCCGAGGGGCATTTTAGTGTTAGCAGTCCACCTACTCGCATGTTTTTGGGGTGTGGGAGGAAATCTGAGATCCCAAAGGAAACGATTGCAGACATGGAGAGAAAATACTGAACTCCTTACTCACATAAAGTAACTTGAACTTGAGCATGACCCGGGGACATGGAGTCGTGTCATCACGACATCATGCTATGTATGCGCTTCTTCACTTATCATGAGAATGAACATTAATTTTTGTATGGGTTCACACTTTGGTAAACAATTAAACGTTAATTAAGTAAGGTTTTGTTAAGAAAGAATTGTGAATGATAAATATTGCGGCTGAATGTTGATGCAATAGATGGTTTGGTTAAAGGCGTGTGACCGTATTTCCTAGTATTCAAAACCAGGAATTCTGTTGTGCACATAAAGTGGAACCTTAAAATGCTATTTTTTAATACCATGTACAGTATATATACAATGCTATGCTTCATCCTCTTTCTAGTTACCCATTTATGTCAAGTCCAGTTTTGAGATTAGTTTTTATATCATTAGTAGGAGTCAGGCACTTTTGCACAACACTCAGAACAAAGGAACACAATGTCAGTGTGAGCAGCTTGTCACATGCAGTTGCTCAACACTTTTATAAACTGTAGGAGGTGGGAGGTGCAAATTTATATTAAAGTTATAAAATAACTAACGTGTGGGTGAAAAAACTTTGAGACTGAAAAAAATTCCACCTTCCTTCCAACATCACTGTGAACAATTTTGGACAGCCACCACATGCTTGTTCTGTCAATATACAGCATTTGTTTCTAAACGTAAATCTGACCAATCTCATCTACTGTAAAAGTCCTTATTTTTGTTTCAGCTTCTCTAATAATTTTCAAATTATGTCTATAAATGTATCACACAATGCATACATATTTGGGACCAATTCTTGTTGGGTTCTGTAGGATCTCAGTGTCAATGCACCACTCACGTGTCTTGGGGCACTTGTGTGATTGTCAATCTTTGTAACAGCTCTGTGACTGCTTTGAATTCACCTGCATGTCACATTTTATAGAACCACCTGCCAGATGTATATAGTAAATGTGAAAGTTTAACCATGTTATTTTTATTTTTTTGTAAAAGTGAATTTATCCAAAGTTTTGGCAAATTTACTTAAAATTAATAAAATAGTAAATTTGATAAATAAATAGTATTGCAGTTTGCATGTAAATGATACCAATGAAAATATTTCAAAGACTGTTTTTGCCAGAAATCACACAAAGGATTAATTGTTCTGTAAATATTTTGTTTATTAATCATTCACTTTTACTGATCACATACAGTACAAATCTTTAGCAATCAGAAGTTTAGAAAACTTTGGTAGAAATAGTCCATAAATATTTCAAAAATATTTATTCATGTGAGAGCTTGGCCACTAATCAATTTCACATAAGGTCAAAAATACAAAGTACATGTACACCAACGTATTGCTCAAATGTAACACCAAATTAATCAAGTAAAGAAATGGAATCAACATTACTGGAAGCCTCCCAAGTCAAACGAGAACCTGTATGTGGGAGCGCTGTGTGTCAATTAATCAAAGCACTTCAGGAAAGTGTGCTGTTAAGAAAAGAATTCAAAAACATAAATAAGGGCCAATTGAGTACAAGTCTGGATCTCTTTCTAAATCTAATGAAGATTACAGAGATTCAGAAGAATAAGCCAAGTATGAACTCGTGCAGATATAGATCACGGTCCTGAAAATAAAGGAAATGCACACCTTGAAGTAAAACAGAACCAGCCTTTGTGTGAACTGTCTGCTCGAATAGACACAGGAGAACATATAGTTTACTGAACACTGGCAGTGCTGACTGAATTCTTACAATGTTTTTTTGTCTTTAGCTGAACGCCAATAAAACTGTCAGTTATTTGATGGGACTTGATAACAGTAAAGGCATTCATAAAGCTCTGTGGGGCTTACTCTTCGATTACATCACACTTGCACTGCCTTTGCAGAAAAATAGCAGAAAATCTAAAATATTATAAACCAATGCAATATCCATCCAATAAATTAACAAATTGTTAAATATATGGACTTCATCACTGTGCAAAAGGCCTCCCATTTATTTATATTTTGCTTTCAAAGAGTTGTAGTCTTAAGCAATAGCTTTCCAGGCTTCCTGAGGGACATTCTGACTCTCATTTTTGACAAGTTTCTGGTTCTCATTTTCAGTCTATGTTCAGTGACCTATGCATCATTTAAGCATAAAAAACATCCAAGTTAAGGCATGAACCAATGAGAAACAGGTGCAGATGACTGGTAATCAGGTCGATGATTAGTATACTGGTGATGTTGAATGCTAAGTGGTTGGACGAGAAGGGAAATAAGGTTGCTCCTGAGGTTGTTACATGAACAACCAATTTTTTAAGTTATTATAATAATACATTTTATTTCTGTAGTGTGTTTCACGTGGATACATGACAAAGGTCAGAGGTAGCTCAGTGGTTAACGCATTGGACTACGGTTTGGAAGGTCCCACAAAGTGAGGCGAGATAAAAATGTAAGTCGCTCTGGATGAGGGCGTCTGCCATGTACATAAATGTAAAGTTATTACATAATTACACAAATAAAGAACAAATTAGTAAACAAGTTTTAAAAATGTGTACAAGCTTTAAAAAGCTGATTTTAAAGTATATTTTTAGGTAGTTTGCAGCCTGTGGCAGTAAAATATTGGTTCCCATTTCAATCATTAAATATGCATAATTTAAGTTAATTTAATATGAAATTAGGGTTGGCTCGTTGCTTTTGCACATGCATAATTACATATCTTGCTGAAAGAGGCCACTGCCATTAAGAAATACTGTTGTGAATTTGTACTTGATCTGCAACCATATTTAGGGAGTTGGTACATTTACATTTGAGCATTTGGCTTACACTCTTATCCCAAATACCTAAGAAACAGATTAACATGAATGCCAGGATCCCATGATTCCTAGAACAACATTACTGCTCAAAGACTCACACCGTCTCTGCCAGCTTACATTCTTCACATAGTGCATTCTTGGATCAACGCCTCCCCAGGTAACCATAATGGTAACCATAATGACTCAGAACACCTTTTTCCATGGTTCAGTTCTGATGCCCACAAGAACTCCATGTAAGTAATGTAATTGGAAGCCATTTTTCTAAAAAGTGCAAATTTCCCCTAAATAGTATGGAGACTTTTAGAGGCACCATGTCCATCTCTGTCTGTCTGTCTTTACAAAGGCTCGATTCCTGTCTCTGTATGCATGAAGTTTGCATGTTCTCCCCGTGCTTGGTGGGTTTCCTCAGGGTACTCCGGTTTCTTCCCACAGTCCAAAGATATGCAGGTTAGGCTAATTGGCTTTCCCAAATTGCCCATAGTGTGAATATGTGTATGTTGTGTGTCAGGCTCCAGGTCCCTGCGACCCTGAATACAGGATAAAGCGGTATAGAAGATAAGTGAGTGTTACAAAAGAAATTATAGTCCCAATAGCTATGCTTCATTGACCCCTGGGGATCCTGGGAAACCACTATATTACACAGTATGAACGAACGACTTGAACTTGCCGAGACCTCATAATAGCGCAACAAGTAAAACATTTCAGCGACTTGCTCAAGTAACCAGCCCTTGTTGCCAATTCATTCTGGGTTTCTTAACAGATTTTTAGGATTTAAATAACTTTCCATTACATCATCAAGAAGAAGAGCATCAACTCTAGTCTGTTCATGTGTGCCATGAAATCTCTTTTTTTTTTGTCCTATGACACAGATACAATGTGTGCTTATAGAAAAAAAAACAAAAATAAAAACAGAAAACAACAGCTTGCTTGTTCTATAAATCTTCTTGGTTATGTATAAACATCTGGTGGGTGCAAATGTAAGAAACAATGCGACTCGTGCCGCAACATTCTCTTTGATTTTCCCTTAATTTTCTGTTAAGAGAAGTCAATGCCAGATGCACCAAATGTTCTTAACCATCCCAGTCTGCTCTTACCTCTCGAATCCCTCTTGATCTTATGTTGAAGGTGCATAAGATTAGCATAGGTTTAGCATGTAATTAGCATTTGTAACAACCTTAAACACAAGGGCATGCCTATGTGCAAATCAGGGGCTTTAATTGGGGAGATGCCACTGAAGAAGGGTAGTAAAAAGAAGAACTTCAGCAGTAACGAAATTGAAGTATTTCGTAATTAACTTTTGAATGGCACATAGAATGAGAAATACAGGGTTAAGGGTCTCGCTAAAGGGCTCAACAGTGGAAACTTGGCGGTGCTGGGGCTTGAACGTCCAACCTTCCGATCAGTAATAGAGGCTCAACCGTATGAGCCACCAGTGCCTTAGCAATTAGATCAGTGCAATCTCCAAAATGTGCTCTCTCCATTTGGAAGCAGAACACACACAACCACCCAAAAGTTTTTTTTTATTTTTGGTTAAATAAATCAGTTGACGATAGTATCTCTTTAGTCCAGAAAATAAATGATACAAGCATCATACTTTCTCTAAAAACATGCAATAATCTAAATAATACAACAACCGTGTTGTTTAATTGGACGAGTGGGTCGGTGAAAGTACTGTCGGGTGAAAGTACTGTAGTTTGGTACGGTCCTGCAGTACTGGGGACAGAAGGCAACCTGGCAAAACCCACATTCAAAATCAAATCAAGCACTTTAAACAAGAAAACACATCTGATATCGCCGTTTTTAACAACACTTAATTGCATCTAAATTGTTTCTGATTTCCTGCGTGTTGTTTTATTTACGCCTAAGGCGAGCTACAAAGCTAACTAGCTTCTAACCCAAATCCCTCTGTAACCCGTAATCAAGATGCTACTTGGTGTGTCGAACAAGTGATTGTACACCCTATAGCAATAGCTTTACAGTACATTCGACTCTATTTGGGATTCAATTCCAGAACCTGGAAGTTAACAGAGCTGATATTCTAAAGCAGAATAAATGCAAATATAAAAAGAAAGTTACATGATTTACAGGAATGTCCACCACCTCCATGGTTTATTCCCCTTATCATTTGGCTACGTAGGACCAGTAGGAATTTTAAACTAATTTCACCCTTGTGAATTACAGTAACTCCCGATCGCCAGCTGGATGTGTGTTCTTGAAACAAAATAACCAATTAAATAAACAAGTCACAATCTGTTTATAATAAACAGTGTCTGGGGAAATGTATAAACACTCCTGGTTATTCTGGTGAGTTGAATATCATCACAGCTGTGCGGATATTCATCACAACAGAACTCCTGCTCATGTGATATTGCTTAATTTGATTATATTACATTTTAAAACTTTCTGTACTTTGGACAAACAATTTGTGGACTGTGAAAATGGGAGTGTTTTCCTTATTTATGTAGAAAATACTGGTGAAAACAAACTGTTGAAAATCTGTTTGTATATGGCTCCATGTAATAAAGATCAAAAAGAAAAATAAATGAAAGTTACCAGATACTCTATCTGCACAAAGTGAGCATTCAAATAAAATGCACTATACAAAGTCATGTACACGTGCTTACAGTACATCACAGTTTAAATAAAATGAGTGCTGAGATGACCACTGCACGAGCCACAAGTTAAAATTCAGACATTAGAGCCGTAACCGTTTCCCTTACTTAAATCAGAAGTGCATCTAGAAGCTGGATATTTACTCTGCCGATTCTCAGTGCGTGATGTCGAAATCAAGTGGCCATGCACCGTCAGCAGTTTGGTGTTGTAAACCAGCCAACAAGTACTTCAAGGAAACACTGAGTTCCTATACTTGAAAACTGAAAAGCAGAATTAATTCTATGAATCATTAAAAGATAGTCATGGTCTTATAACCAGGAAAAAAAGCACTATTTGTTGCAATATATTTGGTGACGCAATTGAAAACTGTTTCAAAGTATCAAAAATGAGAACACACTGAACCATGTCTTGAAAGTTACATTAAAACCAGTGATTGATTTTGGGAGATATAGTCAGTTATTTGAAATCGGATGCTTTGAGGGCATTAACAAGATTTGTTAAAAATGGTTAAAAATAGATTGGTTTGTATTCATATTGTACATCAATCAGCCTAAATATTAAGGCTAGTATTGCGTATGGTCCTCTCATGCCTCCGGGGCAGGTAATGATGCTACCCTTGAGAACTACCAGAACATGAGTATTTTTTTTACATTCTACATTACCTTAAATTTTTTATCTCATTATACATCTGAGCAGTTGGGGGTTAAGGGCCTTAGGTAGTGGGATTTGAACCAGGGAAATTTTCCGAACTGTAGTTCACTGCCTTAACCACAGAGCTACCCCGACCTGTAGGTAGTGAATAGTCAATCCTTAGTGAGCTGGAGATTGTGGGGGGGCACCTCCAAGGATTGGACTTGTGTCCCCAGTGTATGCAATGGGAGCTCAACCGGAATGGTATCTGGAAATTTGGAACCCTCCAGCAGCCTTAGGTGCCCATGATCCTACAATTGATGATCAGTGCTAATGTTATGGCTGATCGATGTAATGTGGAATACTGTCAATAAAATTAAAAAAAAATTGACTGAAGAAACCAGTTTGGTTTTTCTTGCTTTCTCTCCACCTTGCAATCTGGTAATTTAGTTAAAGTGCTACGCTATGACGCCCTGAACAAAACCACCCTTTAAAAAAAAAATAATAATAATCTATTGAAAAATTTTGCCCTGTTGCAAAGTAGCCACTTCTGTAGAATTACAATGTGTGTAGGTGGTTGAGGGGGGAAAAAAAAAAAAGTCAGAAAGTGAGAGAGCTTTTTTACAATTACTATTACAATTAATATAAATTCTATGAACACAGGACATGTTTGAGTAAAAACAAACTTCAGCATTTGGGACTCTATGCAGGGATTAGTTCTTAACTAAACCTTACACTCTTCTCAATTGGGGCACCATGCCCTGGTTTCTGGAACAGATGTGCAAGATTGGTAACAGAAGTAAACTCTGCAAGAAACCTTTTTTTTTTTTTCGCTACAAGAAACACTGGTAACCACTGCCATAAAATGTGATTGTAGTTATATAAAACAATGCCCCTCTGATCCAACCGACATATGGAACAAGGAAATGTAACTCGGGGAATAAATTACAGGCCCTGAATCAATTACCAGTCTTCCTTCCTCGTGTACCACTGCAGTGGTTATTTATTGTAGCTCCTGAAGGAAGAGAGAGGACAGTGGCTCGGCTCCAGAGAACCAAACAAGCTTTCATATCCAATGTCTCAATTTAGTGCATTAAGATAGAATTCAGCCTTCACTCATCAATTTACACACAAAAAAATTTGCATAATGGGAAAAAAATGGTAAATTTCAATCTGATTCAATACCGTTTTTTTTCTAGTCTGGGTTGCAACGGATCCAAAGTCTATCTGAGGAACACAAAAAGTTTGATGTAATGTCACCCCTGATGTAATATCAGTCCATCGCACATATACTTTTTAAAACCTATGGGTAATTTAGTGTAATCATTCAACCTGTTGGCATGTTTTTGAGAGAAAGGTGAGAGGAAACCATCGAACTAGGAGGAAACAAACTGATGCAAGAAGCTGCAGTAAACGTTTTAACCAGTTGTTACCGCCTCTTCTTTTGCCTATTGACAAAGCTATAAATTTTGCCGAGTTCTGGATACAAATGAAGAATGAATAGTCTGCATTCTCCATTCCAGATTTTTTTGTTTTCTGTGTCATGGGTCATAAATAAGGGGTTTAAACCACATGCTAGAAGGATCACAGATTTCAAACCGGTTTCAGAAAACTGCTTAAAGTTCTTCTGCACAAAGCTATAACTGTTAATGTCCTTCATTGTCTTACATTTCAGATGATCACACAATCTGGAATTGGTGAACCGCTCTTGGACGCCTGCGTGTTCTGTAATGTGATGTGAATCATCCCAAATTTGAATGATTCATGGAAAAAAATACCTCTCAGTGGTCGACCTTGGAAAGCATGGAATCATTTGTACGAGGAAACATGAGCTGAACTCAACAGGGATTCATGCACCGCCAACGAGTCTAGTATTCTTCGTTCTACTCCATCGGGTAACAATGATCAAAATCCAAGCACCTATTTGGAAAGCTTTGACTAAACATAAGTTCATCATTCAGCCTGGACCAGCATTGGTCATTGTTAAGCAGCTCTGTAAGAAACCACATCAAACACATCACAATTACCACCCAAATTTAACAGGCTTTTGTTTTGCTCCATGTTTTTGGAAAAAAAGCTGTCCAAAACAGCTTTATTCTTTTCCAAGAAGAAATAAGCGCTCGAAGCATCACAGTACAAACCTAACACAGGCTAAAAATCTCACTTCCTGATAAAATAAACTGTCACTACGTTGTTACTGTAAATGGAGATTGTTCAGACCCTTCAGACTGTTCAGAGCCTATAATTATTGTAACATACCGTCCCACAAGGTTCTCCCTTAGGCCCTCGATTTATCTGTGTTTAGAAAATATTGCCCTTTTCAGATGCATTTTACAAACATGATGTATTTTACTTGCAGCATAATACAAAGTCCGGTATATAACCTTTCAAGCTCTGAACAAGCAGAGATGTTTAACCAGGCTCAGGAGTGTCGGACAACCACATACACAGAGACACTTTTCCTGAAGTAGCTCCGTCGTTGTCCTGACTGGGGTTCAGCAAGATTCTTCAGCAAGATGTGCTCAAAAAAAATCATCTGTTCATTTTTTTCCCTCTTGATCCTGAGAAGTCTCACAGTCTCCTCACAACTCACAAGCAGCCTTAAGGCATGATACTATCAATAGCCTTTTTCAACCTATGGATGGATGGAATTGGCAGCGCTGGTAACCATCAAATGTAAACAGGATGCATCTGTTTAGAATTCTGGAATCTCTAAGGAAACCATGGTGTGCTTTCACCATCTTAAGATCTTCACACAGTAGCCGATAAAGGATTTCCATTTGAAACATCCTGTTTCTCAAGACATTTTGTGCAACTAAGAGAGAATTTATCCATCTCCTACAGTTATTACTGAGGTCATAACCTGGTCAACAAAGGAGTGAGGGGAGGAAAAAAAAAAAAAAAAAAAAAGGCAATGAATAGCAATTCAACATTGGGAACCCATTTTATTCCGGGTTCTTTTTTTAATCTGTATGTATGAGTTTAAGAAACAGTTTACATAATACCTTTTCAAATCAACATGCAGCTGTCAACATCACGAAGGCGTCTATAAATGCTAGGGAAAAAGAAACATGGCTAGAAGCCCCCCCTTTTTTTTAATTTTTTTTTTTAAACATACGCCATACACTTATTCACAGTGACTGGTGTGTCTTTACGCATTCTTAAAAAAAATACACAAGGAAAACTTTGTTCTGACACAGAACAAACATTAAAAATTTTAGGAATAAGTAACAACCCTGTAAGAATGTTTTTTTTTTTTTATATTATTGTAATTATTAATTTATGTTGCTTACAACCATAATTCAAAACCTTGCAAGATGAATCTTTAGGATGAAAGATGTGTGTGTGTGTGTGTGTGTGTGTGTGTGTGTACACACACACACATACTGTAAAATGTACCACGAGCCAGTTTCACACTGGCTTTTTTTATTTTAAGTAAATATTAGTACAGTTCTGCATGTCCTCTGTCCTGAAGAAAATTAAATACTTAAGGCAGTAAGCTGATTTGCTCCTGATAACCAGTGGCAGAGCCGAATATGAGCTCATTTAAGCGGAACAAATGTACCAACAGGAGGACTGACAAACATTCTGTGCACATACTCTGTTCTGCACAAACACACACAATATTTTAAAAAATAATACAAATTTAAATTCCACTTCATAGCTGTGTTTTAGATTCAACACAGCGGAGACCGTTCCCCTTACTGAAGAATCAATAACATACAAATCTTAATCCAAGCAAGCAACATCTGAGAAATCAGACTGTGTGCATCGTGAAATAAGCTTTATGAGGAAACTCAGCAGCTGAACTCGAATGTCTTTAACTGGAAAAGTTCTCTGCTGAAAGGAACGATAGCTTCCTGGGAACACATCAACACCAGCATTAAGAAAAGTGTGAATTGTGATGAGGCTGTAGGTTGTAGGTGATCCTCTTGAACAGTGAAAATAAATGGAGATCTACTATTCCATGAGGAGTGATTTAAAAAAAAAAAAAAAAAAAAAAAAAAGGCAGGGGAAAAAAAAAAAAGTCTTAAACTCTTAGCAGTTCGATTTTTTTTCCCCAAAATCACTGAAAGAGAAAAAAGTTTTTATTTTAGCCAGGTGCTGTGTTTCCTGTTGTGGGATAGTGACGCCCAGAACAAAACCTGAGGCTGGAGTTTACACATAGGCCCCCAAAGCTGCATGAAACTCTGTGAGACACTGGACAAGCTGCTGGAACTTTGGCCTCTCTTCTGGATCCAGCGCCCAGCAACAGGCCATTACAGCAAACCTGAAATGTCACATAAAAAATCCATTCAGAAAACAAATACATCATTTTATTAGATCATCAGGGGAAAAAAGGAAAACAAGCAAAAAAAAAAAAAAAAACACAGCTGAGGTGAAATCCTGTTCGTTTCAAATTATTCTTCTCAGACCTTGTTATGTGTACTTATTTAAAAAAACTGACCTCATTATTCCACCTGCTAAACTTTGAGCAAACACTATTTAGCATTTCCTGCCCTCTGTTGGTCTTTGTTCAGACAAAGCCTGCCATGTTTAGCTTAGAAACAAGGCCAGCAGCAGCTCAAAGAGTGTCTCTGGATTCCTGGTAGCACACAGCACACCAGCTGCCATGACTTCATAGATGGCAAAAGTATGACGCAGTTCTAACTAAACACTTTCATTTAGTTGGAAGCCATTGTGTGCGTGAGATACTTCTTTCAGGTCTGTAACAGACATTTACGCTTCTGTTGTCCTTTACCAACGAAAATTAATTTAGAGTGCATATTTAACGATGACTTTCTCAGATTCACACAACTTGTAGTCGTCGTCTTCTTCTGCCTTTCGGCTGTTCCCTTTCAGGTGTCGCCACAGCGAATCATCTGCCTCCATCTAACCCTATCCTCTGCTTCCTCTTCTCTCACCCCAACTAACTTCATGTCCTCCCTCACTGCATCCATAAATCTCCTCTTTGGTCTTCCTCTAGACCTCCTGCCTGGCAG
>JAQMYJ010000037.1:12041392-12055550 GCA_030014305.1 Clarias laeviceps
CGATATATTCACAATCTCTCCTCTGAACATGTCCAAACCACCTCAATCTGGCCTCTCTGACTTTATCTCCAAAACATAACTTATAGTACAGTGTATAATGTATAGTATATAGCAGGGGCACAGAATTAAAATTTAAAAAATAAATTAAAATTTTCTTTGAGCGGCGGTCCGAATTTCATTTTTGTGTTAGATATTTTTATATGCAGCCATTGTAAGTTTATAAAAAAAATAAATAAAAAAACATTTCCATAGCATTTCAATAATATTTATTGTCGATTTTCAGTAACTTAGTTAAACATGTGGACAATTTGATCTTTGATGGTCTTGCCTTGTATATTCGTTTGTATTTGTATGGAATACAAAACAATATTTAATCATTCTTTAGTAAATCTTCATTTACACGCTGCTGAGCTGTATATAAAAGGAGTCTGGTTGCTCTGTCATACTGCCCTCTCAGTTCGGGAAATTTTACACGCCCTCGCCTCGGACAGGTGCGGATATGTTTTCTTAGACGACCTGTTTTGTCTCATAGTGGTGCTTCACATTACTACTTTTATCATCATCATCACAGTTTCAGGACATATGAGACAAACTGGTTTTAAACTTCTCACAGGAAGCTGTCCATTTATCTTTAAAGGTTCAGTGTTCACAGTCTACTTTTGTTTCTTCTGCACTGTCTATATATGATCAGCTATCATGTTGATTGTCCCTGTTGCCCACCTCAAGGGGAAAAAAGTGCTAGATTACTGGTATATATTTTTTTTTTCCTCCTCAATTTTCAGAAAAGCATCAGAGTGCAAATAGAACTGTCACTCAATCCGGATCCAGACCCCGGTCCACATTTTAATGTAATAGTGTACAACTTATCATATTTGTGCATTCAAAAAGTCTACAACTGGACAAATGTTATTGAGCAATGACCTATGTTCACATGGTAGTTTCATATAAATAAAAAAAGTAACACTAATACAAGTGTATCAGGTGCGTATTCTCTACCTTCTGTCCTCGTGACTCACTTTCTGGCACTGTGGATGGTCCCGCATGGACACCTTAAAGACTGAACCGCCCAAAATATTTTATTTATTTATTTATTATATTTTTTATTCCTTGTTCCATGAAAGATCTCACCTGGAGCCTATAGATTTATACCTTTCTAGAACAGCTGCTGTAATCCAAAAAAAACTGAACTAGACTGTTCTTGAACTGTTCCTTTAAGCAATGTCACAGTACAGTACATCACAAGTCTGTATCGAGGAAGTGTCGACCTTTTAAGTGACTGTACAAGGTCGGTGTACAAAATATTAAGTAAATTTTACTTACAGCTCATCAGGGCAGTTGATGGGCTGTGCTATTCTGTAGCCATCCTTCAAGTAGGCAGCCATCTCGAATGTATCGATGTCCACATAAGGAGTCTGTCCCAGTGTCATCAGTTCCCACAGAGTCACCCCGAATGCCCACTGCACAAAAGGAGGACACATCGACAGAGGAATTAAAACAGCTGTGTATATGGAGATCACAAGACAGAGGTGGAAATATGAACCTGTTCTTCATCTAAATGATCTGATCAATAAGGCAGCCGGTGTAAGTTTAACAGTAGGGATGGGACGAGATATTTTTGCTTTCAGTTTGATTTGATCAGTTTACATTTACTTGAGTAACTTATTGAAAAAAATTACTTCTATGAGTAATTTGACTGCACCATACTTTTTACTTTTACTTGAGTAGATTTGTGAAGAAGAAACGCTACTCTTACTCCGCTACATTCGGCTACACTCGACTGGTTACTTTTCTAACCATTAAGAAAAGCAGCTTGCCTACCACCAGTTTCACCAATCAGATATAGCAACAATAACCACATGTAGTCACATACACCACACACAAACTGGCGGCATAGCGGGAAAAAAATCTTCAACCGTGGTAGACAGCGAATGAGAACAAAAAATTAGCAGAGGCATCTGACTCTAATGCTACAACAGAAGAGGATGAACAGCCCTGGCTTCATATACAAAGCATGTTTCGCTTCCATACAGTGCAAAAGAACAGCTTCATAATGCGGTGTCTTCTCTGTCTGCCAAAACAGACAGACATTTCAGCATAAAAAAAACTCGGCTTCTAACCTGAGGAAACATGTCGCGGTAAGTTTAGCTGTTTCATTAAAGGTTGCAAAGTTAGAATATACACTTATTATAATTATATATAATATACTCTCTCTCTATCTATATATATATATATACACAGTATAATTAGTATAATAATATATAGTTATTATAATTTCTAAAAACAAAATCAGACATTACGATTGAAACAGTTACTCAGTACTTGAGTAGTCTTTTACTCTTACTTGATGAAATATTAATTTGAAGTACAGCTACTCGTACTTGACTACATTTTTTGGCTACTCTTATAGTTGATCTCTCTCTCTTTCTCTCAGACGTTAGGTGTCTGCCTGAATCCTGTATTTGCCACTGCTGAATATGAACTTCCCATTCCATTGGAATGATTTATTTAGCCTGGACTAAATGATTGAGGAAACGCTGCCTGGATGCAGCATACACTTCATTGTGTGCACTTGTACATGAAGTATTAACCGAAACAGTCAATTAGAATAAACTTCCTCCAGTATTTGATGCCTGGTTTTGTGCCATAACACTCTGTCAGAGCAAGAGAACACCAAAATACAAGCGCATACAAAAACAAGTTTTTGCCGCAAGAATGAGCTTCAAATATAACGCTATACACTGGCTGATGTCTTAAATGGACATACAAAAAAAGGGGGGGGGGGGCACATGTTACAAATTATGAGAACAAGTGATGCATATCAGGACGTTTTTGTACTGTGACATACAGAATAGAATTTCAATTTCAACAGAATAGAGTATACAGGCATGAGAACATCAGACTTTCTCATCAAGTGAATCATGTAATCAATCAATGAGGCCCAAATTAGTTGAAAGTCCATGACAACAACCTCACAGATGGCATCAATAGCGGTACCAGTAGAGCTAATACCTGGAAGGTCACTGTTCACCTTTAGACATGTTTTGGTAAAACATCTCCATAATGTACACAAAAGGAACCCACGTAACGGGCAGTCAACTCTGGGTCACTGTACGTTATCAGCTCCGGTTTGCATTTTAGAAACAAATAACTCAACTAAAAAAAAATAAACAAAGAAAACATAACAATTTAAGGAAATCTGGATTTATTCAACAAGGTTCAGGGACCAAAATAATCAACTGCTTTGTATTTCAATTCCATTGAGACTCGGCTGACATAGAACAGTAAAGGCCGGGAGGTCATAATGTGAACTCTATAATCTACATGCCCACATTAGCGACACAAATCCTGTATCCGATAACTACAGAAACAAATCAGTGACTTTAGACTTTAAGGCCACCGACACCTTCCTGAACCCTGCTATGACCACAAAGGTCACCATGAGCCTCATTACAGTGAAAGAAACAAATAAATATCCTTTTAAGAAAAATGTCAAAGAAATGAGGCTTTTGTTTGCTCATATGAGTCACACAGTGTGATCATTACATGTTTTCTCCTACTCTAGTGCAAAGATCTTGTAGCCTTCCCTGCTTTCCCTTTCTGCTCCATCAGTGAAATCCAGCTTACATGTCACATTCATGAAATATTTACAAAAAGACTGACTCTGTGTTTATCATCACTGAACAGTTGTAATGAGACAATCCAGTGAGCAGCAACAATACCTGGACTGTCTCAAACTCTGGCTGTACCATTGCTAAACTGTACCTTTCCTTCTCGCTGGGATGGTCCCCTCAATCATCGACATTATTTTCTATTTTTAGTACGCATCTCTTCCCTAGATCAAGAGTATGAATACTTTAACTCCTTTATCTTAGAGTATAAAATGGTTGCAGGAGGTGTGACTAGATTTTCTTATAATCCAGTCAAATCCCCAAAGGATTTAAAAAAAAAAAAAAAAAAAAAAAAAAAAAAAAAACACACTGCCTGGCATGGTTCCTGACCAAATCTGCCTTTTTATTCGAAAATAGGTCACACTACAAGAACAAAATGTGCTTAGTTTTCTTTCTTTTTTTGGGTTACTGTTTCCTACACTACATTATTGCGGTTTCATGCCCAATTTCTGTTCAGCTAGCAAAAAGATGATAGAACGGAGAAAAAGCAAACACAACTGATCACTGACCTCTTGACTTGAAAACAAAAGAAAAAAAGAAAAGAAGAAAAAAAAAAAAAAAGAAAATTAACATGTCCTTTGGCCAGGATTAATGCTTTGTACAAATCTAAAGCACTTTGCTGGTAATGAAAGTTCTGCTAATTGATTACCGATTCAGGGGAAGGGGAAAAAAAAGTAAACTAAAACATTCTGTACTACACTGTTTGGCATACATGCCCTCTATAAAAACAGAAGCCAAGTGGGTGGTAACTTGAAATATCAGCACTTGAAATAAACACATGGAAATGTACTATACCTTCTTTGCAAACCCACAATCACCGGTCACTATTGTATTCCTGCGGAATAAAATTGCTCATACATTCTACGGCAAACTAATGAGCCTCCTAACCAACTCGGACCCATGCTTAGTGCCAGAATCTATTGTTCTCCATCTCCTCTGGGCCGTAGAGGTCAGCTGGCAGTAACCAGGCGGTGGGTGCATTCGTAATAAGAGAAACATGCACTAGCAAAATTCTTACTCACTGTCTACAGCCTGTTTTCCTTCTGCATGGCTATTCGGATCAACAGTAACACAATGTTATTCCACACTTAACTGTACGGTCAGTGCTATCTTGCACCAGAACAAGAATGTGTCACGGGTTGTGACGGAGGTATTGTAAGAGTGGACACTGCACAATTTCAGAGCACACATACACTGTATATACAACAGAAGAAAGAGCGCAAGAGAGAGACTATAAACACGGCCTAAAAAGATCTTCACCATATCTCACTGCCACTGGAGTAAAGCTGGGCCATGTCTCAACCTGCCCACAAGTCTTTTGTGTGCTGATTACGCTGGTGTTTTCTTCATAATGCGCAGAAGACCAGTCAGTATGACGTTAATGACTTGGCCATATAAACCGAAAGCAATCTAAACAAGATGAACTGATTTTCCCTTTAGTTATGCGTCAGGACAAAATACATGTTCTTCATATACAAATCTCAGCCGTGTTGCTTGTAATATCAAAAAGAGAAAGCATGCAATTCGTCCAGGGGTTAATATTGCTATTATCACAGGCATAATATAGTTTTATAAGGTGCCGGGAATATTAATGACCGGCAGTCGAAAAAGGGTCTCCCCCTAGTCACTGGAAGTCTTTCTGAATCTTTTTTTTTTTTTACTCAATATGGAGCAAACTTAGTGAAACCCTACAGTAATAACAGGATAACTGGAAAAGCTTTTAAATTGTAGGTGTTATGATTTACAAAGCAAGGTTATTTAAAAAAAAAAAAAAAGAAAGTGAACCAAAGGGAACACCCAGAGGTGACTGCTGCATCTGTTATGGTGTCTCTCATATACGTCACAATAATATAATTGCAGGTTATGTCCCATAATAATAAGAAGCTGTCAGGAATTGTGAGCTAAAACCTAGCATGCAACAATGAGACAAAACAGTTTATAACTTGATCATCCCACCCTGAGGGTGGCGCCAAGAACAATACGAGTGAGCATACACGATGAACTGAAATGAGGTTTTAGCAAACACGGAGGTGTCGCAATTAAATGGTGCAAAAGTCAAACGTGGAGTCTCTCACCACATCACTGGCACTGGAGAAGTCGTTGTTGAGCAGGCTCTCCAGGGCCATCCAGCGCACAGGCCTGTTCTCATTATCCCCCAGGCAGTGGTAGTCCATGGGGAAGAGGTCTCGGGCCAGCGCGTTATCGGTGATCTTCACCTGCATGCTGTCGTCGATGCTTGAGGAGCACAACAGAAAGCCAGTCAGTCAGTGTGTGTGCACATGCAAACAATTACACAAGCCACTTAGACTATTAAAGTCCACGTGCTGAAGTCTGAAGAGGACGTTCAAACGTATCGCATGTGCCAGACTATTAATGAAACCTCTGTTCCTGCAGCTGGACGCGATTATTTTAAAAAGATGGCCCACACACACCACAAGGCAGGTGAGAAATAAGTATGTAGTAAAATTAAGTATGTTCATGCGTGTGTGTAGGGGGAGTTCTACATCAAGCGGCTCTCACTTACACACAGTTCCTGGCCGCCAGGTCTTTGTGGATGACCTCTCTTCGTGCCAGGTAGCTCATACCACATGCGATTTGGATTGCCATGTGAACAAGATCCTGCTGGGAGATGGCCTGCACAGACAGACAGTGAGAGAACGAGGATTAGAGGAGAACAAAAAAGGGCAGGTCACATTTTCACCGATTACGCGAAAGGAAATAGCTTGCCGTGCAGACATTTAGCTGGAACCAAACAGTACGTGCAATACACTGTGAAACATTGGTGTGCACACTATGCTGTTAGAAAAAATAGACGGACTAGCTTAGCTACAATTTCTCACACCTTTTTGTCTTCTACAAAGTATCAGCTTGAGACGTACCCTATTCGTGTCACAAATGATCACATGACAGTGCTGCTGATGATAATGATGAACAAACGAGCACATGAGTAGAAACTTGCTTAGTTTCCTAACTGGGACCCTAATATTGCTCTAATAAGTAGAATAATAATATAAACGGAATCAACACACATTGTGTAAACATGATGAGCAGTCTGACCAGATCCGGCCCGATCAGAATGAATTTTCAATCAAGATGAGAGAGGTAGTGCAAACCTTTGATCATCAGCTCTACAGGTAAATATTAGCCATGTAAACACTTGGTATGAAAGTTTATGTTGAAATAAATAGACCTTCTGCACAATAAATAATTCTGCACATATTTGCTCCACGTGGTGGTAGCATTAGGTGACTTGAGTTTGCAGGAGGGAAATTTTCCTTCCATTCCCGATTGGCAAACTCAGCGAGAACAATTCATCTCTGGTTGAGGAAGAGATGCTGATCGACTCACTATTTCACTTTTCACACTAAAGTGTTTAACCAAATTATACACAAGAATGAATTCTTGTAACCAATCATAATGAAAGTTTAGCGGAAAAGATAGGAACCCTAACCTAACCTGCATGTCTCTGGAGTTTTATTCCAAACCAGATGTCCAAGTCAGCAATAAGTTTACAAGACATCTATCTATCAACTACCTGTATAGTTTCTTCAGTGATGCTACCCATTTTAAAGTATTTAGGGGACTTTATGATTAAAATTTTATGCCTGCTCAAACAAATTCCTCAGCAGACAGGAGAGATGATGGAGTGAATGTTTTATTATTTTTTAAACTGTTAGCAAGCACAGTCTTGTTTTGAAAAAAATGTTAGCTTGAAGTAATACGTCTATGGTTTGAGGAATGCCATAAGTGAACTTACTGATCAAATCAACAGCATACTGTCCTGTACCTGAAAAAACTGTGATGCCATCTGGATCGGGGCCAGCGGAGGGTTAACCAGCACAAAGCACTTATTGTGCTCTCCCCCACTGCAGTAAAGATCAGTTTCCCTTAAAGCATACACTCAGCTACATTAGATTAAGCAGACCTGTGCACAATGCTTTCATTGTTCTAAAGAATTTAATTAAATTGACTGTATTTCTTCTCAGGTGTTATGCTGGAGGGTCAAGAGGAGTTGAGAGATTTCTGCATCTTTCAATAGTAACATAACAGCAACCTTATCTAGTTCATAATCTTGAAAGCACTACTTCTTTATAAAAAAAAAAAATTATAAAAAAAAATAAAATAAAAAAAATACATAACCCCCCCCCCCCCGCCCCCAATTATAGCTTTTTTCTTTCTGAATCCTCTGAGAGCAACTTAAATGGTTCTCACAGGTCTCTCCCAAAGCAACCTTACTTTCACTGCAAATACAAGCAAATGCTCTGCATGCGTTCAAGTTTGGAAAATGAAGGATGACTTTGCCGTCTCACCTGAGGATTATTGGCCTCAGCTAGCTTGCACTGGCGAAGGAAAAGCTTGAGATTGCCCCAATTCATGTAGGGTAGGAGGACCATGGGCTTCTCTCCATCCTCTGTGCAGACGTGACTGATGGGCAACAGGTTCCTGAGAAGGTGGAAACAGGTATAGGTTAAGGAAAATTATTTACACAGAGTAGCAGATAACAAGCGGAGCATTTTCAGTGTAGTCTGCCTTCTCTGAGTGGAGAAAGGGAGGCTGTTTTAGTAGGGAGCCCTGAGGCAAGAGAAGAATTTATTTTTTTCCTCTCAAAAAAAAAAAAAATTTAATAAATAAATAAATAAATAAATAAATGATCAGGTGGATGGTAATAAATGCAATAATACATAATGACTAGGCTACACAATTAGATAAAAAAATAAATAAATAAATAGCGATTACATGCACACTTTTTATTCAAATGCATCTATCTAGACAAACAGCAAATTATTGGACAAATTATCACAATCAGGGGATTTTTGCCTTTTCTAAACTATGTATACATTATCTATAATAAATTGCTGTCTTTGCAATTAAATATTTGCACAGGCTCCCAGAAAGATTTAAATTTGAAAAAATGATTAATTGTGGAGCGCTAACCACGACTTTCCATGAAACCTTATCAAGCCTGACTTCACACTTCTCTTGTGACACAAAAGCTTCAGCGTGAAAAACAGTAAATGGTCCAGAATTCTATTTAAGGTCAAGACGGGGCAGTTTTTACGAAAAGTGACTAACTGCAGCAGAAGACTGGCAGCGGTTTTAGGAAGGAAATGTTTCTTTTAAAACTCCGAAAAGTGTTCAAAGCAGAGCGTCATCATGTAGAATTCTCTGACTCTGATTCTATGATGTAAAAAAAAGTTCTGAATGTATCTAGCAGGATCTGATCTTTGACCCCACAGGGCCTGGACTGAACAACACCCTCCCAATATTTAAGACAGGATGCCGAGCATCTATCTAGCTGCAAATTCCCAGAACAAATAAGCACAAGGAAAGGACTTGAGTCCCCTTAGGTAGTACCTTTAATTAGTCCCTTTTGCTATACAACCCTTCCACAGAAGCCTTATCGTGATCCTGCTCTATGCCAAAAAAAAAATACATTAAGAATGCAATAAACCCCAAGACACACAAATATGTTCACGATTAATCATTTCCTACCATGGCGTCAAACATAACAACCCAGCCAATTGTACTGTTACAAAGGTTCAATAACGTATTCTCCGCCTTTCCATGAAACAGACTTTGAATCAGGCAATACAGGAACTTGCTCTTAAAAAGGAAAAAAGAGAAGAGAAAGAGAGAGAGCAAAAACAAAACAAAGAAAAAAAAAAAACAACACACATCCTAAATCTTTCTGCAGAGGAAATATAAAGGTCACTGCTCTTGATGAACTGCCCTCGCTCCACTGTCACGACAAGTGTTTCCAACATTAGTGTACACAATGCTTGTGTTTTTCTTTTCTTTTTTTTCTTTTTTTTTTTATTCACAGGACCTGCAGGGCATGAAGAGGATACCCTTAATTTCCAGGAGACAGCTACGGCGCCTTCCTGCCCTCCCTTCCTTAATCTTTAGTGTGCAGGACTGATCAGACTTGCCCTGATTTCACTCATCACAACTCCGTTTAGTAGGAGTATATTTCTGTATTTCTGAAAAGCCAGGGATGTGCAGTTCCAGTCCGTGTAAGGGTGTGTCTGCTGATCCGCTAATTACTGAACCTTTCAGCAAGCTGCGTCAGGTGGGAGTGAACGCATAATTCAAAACTAGGCAGTCAGACATTTAAAACCAAGAAGGCAAGCTCGGTTCACTATCCACACAGCAGGTGTGGAGTAATGTAATAATAACGCTACTCTCATGCTCAGATACTACTCATCTCTGCTTAAATCATTATAAATTAATTAACAATAAAAAAAAAAATAATCAAATGAAAGACTACTATGGCAAGAAAAATAATAAATAAAATAAAAAATTATCTGCTTTAAAAAAACACCTGCCATGAAGTCACATTATGGCTATTTAAACATCTCATAATTGTGAATCCCCTTTTTTCTGTTTAAGAAGTTAAACAGGCGGCACAGTGGCGTAGTGGTTGGCACTGTCGCCTTGCACCTCCAGGTTCCGAGTTCGATTCCTGTCTAGCATCTGTGTGAGTGAAATTCGCATGTTCCAACCCCCTGTGCCTTGTGGGTTTCCTCCACGTACTCCCGTTTCCTCCCACAGTCCAATGGCATGCAGATTTTGCTGACTGCCATTCCAAAATTTCCTGTAGTGTGTGAATAACTGTGTGAGTGTGTGCATGTGTGTGCCCTGCACTTAGATAGACACCTTGTCCAGGGTGTACCCTGCCTCGTACCCCACACCTCCTGGAATAAGCTCCAGGTCCCCTGTGACCAAGGGGTATAGACAATGAGTGAAAAAGATTGAAAAACTGAAGACTAAATTTTCATGCACAAGTGTTGCACCAGTATAAAGGTTCCCTACGTAGGATTTTTTCCCCCCAAAGATTGGGAAAAGAAGGCAACAGAAACCAGAAAGATATTTTGGTTTCTTAACTTTAGCCCAAAAAAAACCTGAAATTCATTCTTCACTTGAACTAAATGAATTATTTTCATAATATAATGTGTATATTGCTATAATTCGTTCAATAATTGGTTTGTCCAACATTTATTCTATACATTACAACTGAGGCAAAACTATTAGTTGTAAGAGGACCAAAACCTTTGTAGAAAAGAATGCAGTACTGAAACTTAAAGAAGACAGTGAGAACACATGTGGTTTAAAAAAAGAAAGAAACAAAAAAAGCTATAATGTTCCTTTAGATCTGACCACAAATAGCACTTGTAGCATGTGTTCCTCTTACTGCTGCACAATTAATGACAATCAAAATCACAATATGTACAGGTAATATATACATAGTTGGGAATTTCAGCAGAGTTTGTAAATAACTTAAGTATCTGTTAATTCTTTTAAATTATTATTTTGAGGTGATGAATGGTGGCAAACATCCTCTTAATGGAATTTGTCCAATTACTTGCTGTTAGTTTAGTTAAATACATTAGATTACAAAATGGAGCATTTATTGGTTAAATAACTGGGTTTAAATCACAATCGTAATATGTGTCAAAATAATTGCAATGTGATCTTTTGATCAAATTATGCAGCCCTGTTTTTTTAAATATACACTAATTTAGCTCATTTTCATAACGGGTGATCTCATCTCATTTTCACAAGAAGTGATTGTGTAAATAAACTTCTTGGCCAGAAATAAATCACTTTAAATAAGCAAACACTTAAGAGCCTTTGTTGGATAATTACTGTAGAGATTAACATGTTTCAGCTGGCAATAGTCCTTTCACCCTGAGTGCTGCACTGAGCAGCTTCTCAATTCTTAAACAACAAATGTTGCAAGACGTATCCAGAGTTCACAGAAAAGCTGTAACCATGTTAAGGAAGAGTGCAACTATTGGCCTGCAGTAAGGCAAAGGAAACAACTAAAAAATTGCAGAAATTATTAGAAGAACTGTGTAAGACATTATTAATACATAGAATAAATTAAAGGAAGAATAAACGTGGTTGGGAAAATATAAAATAAAATAAATAAATAAATCATGAATGACCGTGACTGGAGATCACTTAAATGCTTGGTGAAGTTGCATCATAAGCAACAGTATAGATCACAGCTAGGTTTAATAAAAAAAAAGTCCATACTGACCCCTTTCCAGAACGATGGGTGTGTCAGGGTAAGAAAAGAAGCACATGAAGTGATTCACCCATCATGCAGAGTGCCCACTGAGGTGTTATGATCCAGGGTTGCTTCACTTGCTCAGGTCTAGGCTTAGCAAACATTGTGTGGCAATAAAATGAAGTCAGCTGATGACCTGAATGTAATGTTAGACCAGGTTATCACATCCATGGAGTTGTCTTCCTTGCTTGGACAGGCATATGTAACAAAGACAAGAGTCATCGGACTCAATTCGGGAAGCATATGGAGTCATTTTTCCCGGATACACTAGTCAGCAGAGACCTGACCTTAACCCTTTTAAAAGTCTTTAGGATGTGATAAAGACTTTTAGGAGTGGCGTTTGACTCTCCCGTCTGGCAATGTTGCATAAAGTTGTTACAAATATGCCTAAGAAAAAAATAATTAAAGGCTAAAGGCAATCCCAAAAAAAAAAAAAAAAAAAAGTGTTTTTGGGGTCAATTTATATATAATGTTCCAAGATGACGAACACTCGTAAAATATAACATCATCAAATAGTAACCGACATTTCTTTACAAAATATTCTAAAGAATAGAGTATAAGGTTTTTGGACGGTTTAGTGCGCGACCGTGTATATTGTATATCTTTAGTGTGAAAACACAGTTTTCCACAGGGTGCCAATAATTCTGAAGAGGACTATGACTATTATAGGAGGTCAGCACAAACCATATGTGGTGGCCAGATGAGGATGAGGCATTGTTAAGACCCTTATGATTAAAGGTACAGAACCACCAATAACTTAGCCTGTGACTCACCTGTGATGAAGCCCTCGCAGTTTACAGCTCTCCGTCAGCATCATTGTCACCTGCACCTCCGAGGCATGATCTGCAAAAACAAACACAAGAACCAACAGGGGAATTACATTTTACAAGCTGTTAGTCATTGTTTAAAATTACACGGCGAGAAGACAGACAGATTTGGACAAGTTAATTCCCCATTATTTCAGCTAGGATTTAGTTGAGATTTAGAGGGAAGTACACAAAAAAAAGGGGAACCTTGGGGGTTCACACAGTAGGGATTTTTTTTTTTTTGCCCTGCAGACATAAGTGTACTTGCAATTCTACTCTGTACTTGCCATCTAAGCTTCGTTAGAGTCTAGTAGTAAAATGTGGCCAAAATCCCTGGGTCAAGTTCACGGAGGTCTGGTTTTATCTCGCCATGCAGGTTTTGGCATCTGCTTGACATTTGCAGTTAATCTACATTGTTTTCTGCCCCATGGGTACGGCAAGGGAAGTTGAAGGGTTTACTACAGCTCAGACTGGCATGGAACATTGTTGGACAGCAGGCACCATTCGGCAGAACGGACAGGAGGGCAACAGGGGCGCTGTGTTTATATCTGTCAAGCCTGATATTTTCTACCGCCAGACCAAGTTTAAAGATTTATTAGTGAAATATGTCTAAATCTGGAATAATAAACTACTGTGGAATGCAAATGACCATTTCGAACGATGATCGAGTTCCTCCTCGAACCATCTTGAGCAAGATATTTGGTTGGAACGCTTTAGACAGATTACAAGAAACCTGCCAGGTGGACATAAATTTAAAAATCTTGATTCGAGTTTTGAGATGTTTCATAAAAGCCTCCCAGCTAGTACACACTGTGGGAGGGTTAATCTCAAACACATGCTTTGGGTGATTTATAACAATATGCTGCTTGCTTTATAAACAGCAGGATAGCTGTGTGTGTACTTGATTTAGACACTGTACAAAAAGTGTTTATCATACATCACAGCACTGTTGCATTCTTGAATTTGATTAGTGAAAGAGATTTGACTTAATTCATTCTCTAAAGACACTCCCCGTGATAATTCTGGCTATAATTCAAATAACAGGTTTAGATTAATGTTCTCATGTTAATATGTTATTGTTTCTATGGTAACAACCCATTTACAGGGACTTGCACGGTCATCATGGTATATAATCTACTGCTCATAATAAGTATACTAAAAAAGTCGTTAGTCGTAAAGAACGCATGTAATTATTGATAAGGTGAAGTTTTCTCGACAGGATCGGGCCAAATACCGGCAAAAAGGGGACTGTAAGATCATGCCCTATCGTGTTTTATTTCTGAAATGTGAAAGCGACATCGTAGTAAAGTTTAAGTGTAAGCAATAACACATGGCTGACCTTCCTGTTATTTGAAAATAATGCACAGGGTGTGTTAGTTAGTTCCTGTTCTTACTTATGTTATAGCTGTGAGAAAACAGTCATGCCCTCAATTGCACCTCTCACTCTCTCTCTCCTTCTCTCTAAAAGATGTCCTCTAGTAATTTCTTAAGTCTTAATGAAAATAAGACTGAAATTATTTTGTTCGGCTCAAATGATCATAGCATTTATGACCTCGACTTTGATACTTTGTTACCATACAGTACCAATTGTGTTCGGAATCTGGGGGTTT
>JAQMYJ010000037.1:12055650-12068326 GCA_030014305.1 Clarias laeviceps
TTAATATTCATGTATGCTGTGATTCTAAGCCATTTTCTAAAGAGTTTAAAAGTCTTATTGACTCTTTTGATTTTGTTAATATTAGTATCATTGATACAGGCCTGTCGGATCATTTGCCAATTTTGTTCTCTCTACCTTCTGCTGGAAATACACACAAGCATCAACCCCGTCCAATGACTCGTGTTTTTACTGACTGCTCAATCGAGGATTTTACTGCTTCATATGCTAATCTGTCCATGGACTCATGTTTAAGCCATCTTGATGCGGACAAACATTTAGACCTTTTTAATTCTACCTGTTCTAACATTTTAAATGCTGTTGCTCCTCTCAAGGTGAAAAAACATAAGCATGTCTTAAAGCCTTGGCTAGATGATACTGCTCGTTCACTCAGACAGATCTGTAGAAGAGCTGAATGTAAATGGAAAACAGATAAATTGCAAGTCTCCTATGAATTTTTAAAGGATTCTCTTTCAGCATTTCAGCGATTACGCTGCCAAGCGTAAATATCTCTCTGAGTTGATTTTATCTAACAGCACCAGGCCTAAAGCCTTATTTTCAATAATTGATTTTGCTCTCAATCCCACTATTAATAATTTTTCTGAGACATCAATCTCTCTTTGTGAGGATTTTGTGAGATATTTTAATGATAAGATTTCACTGATTAAATCTCTAATGCCCCTGTCATCCTTTACATTATGTGATGTTTCCCTTTGCTCTTCTACATGGTATGTCTTTGAGCCTATCACCTTGCCTTCCCTAAATGAGACTGTAGCATTGTTAAAACCTACTAATTGTCCTCAGGATGGGATTCTCACACATTTTCTTAAGCAAGTTTTTCAAGTTATTGGCCCTGATTTGTTGTCTTTTATCAACAAATGTCTGCAAACTGGGACCGTACCTGATTGTCTTAAACATGCCTTTGTTTTCCCTCAACTTAAAAAACTAATCTGGATCCTACGCTCATGAGTAATTTTCGTCCAATCTCAAAACTATCTTTTTTTCGAAATTTTTAGAAAAAGTGGTCCTAGGTCAACTTCAGAGTTTTTTGAATGAAAACAATTTACATGAGAAATTTAAGTCCCTACGGAATCAGGCTCCACGGTATTTAGCCGACTTACTACATCCATCCACACAGTCGAGATTACTCAGATCAAGTAACTCTGATTTACTCTATGTTCCTAGAACTAGACTTAAAAATAGAGGTGATCGCGCTTTTGCGGTAATCGGTCCTAGGTTATGGAATAGCCTTCCGACTTATATCAGATCTGCTCAAACCCTGTCAGTTTTTAAATCTGCTTTGAAAACTTATCTTTTCTCTAAGGCGTTCAATATTCCTTAACTTAAATTTCATTTTTTTATTATTTACAAAATTGTTGTTTGAATGCCTTTGTATGTGTATTGTCTTTTTTTTTTTTGCTCTTGTAAAGCACTTTGGTCAACACTCGTTGTTTTTAAATGTGCTATATAAATAAATTTGTATTGTATTGCATTTTATTCACAATAAACTTAAGTAAACCTTTCTGTCCTTTTCTGCACTGAAAAACCAAAACCTCAAATATTTTAAATATCATAAAGAAACAAAATCAATGAACGCCTCCTCAAAAAGTTCAATTATATTATAGGTTTTATTTTGTTAACCACCAGCTTTAATAAAAGCAAAAAAAAAAAAAAAAAGACATTTACATTTAGGCATTTGGCAGACGCTCTTATCCAGAGCGACTTAGATTTTTATCTAATTGCGCATCTGAGCAGTTGAGGGTTAAGGGCCTTGCTCAAGGGCCCAACAGTGGCAACTTGGCGATTGTGGGGTTTGAACCTGGGATCTTCCGAACCGTAGTCCAACGCGTTAACCACTGAGCTACCCCTGACCCCTGAATATCCTTGAGCTTTCAATTTACAAGTCCGGGTGTGCGATCTATTCCTGCAGAATCAACAATATATTCGAGCAAGAACATTAATATTCATCTTGTTCATGTTACATCTGGAGGTACTTTAAAAAAAACTGTGCTGTAAGGAAGAAAAAAAACGCTCCCATTCTTCTGCCCAATTGGCTTGGAGCTGTTTTTTTTTAAATTAGGAATGATGAATGCGAGTGTAAAAATTGCAGTTGTACCTTTGACTGTTTTCACAAAAACTTGTTTCTCTTTGCTCGGGTCCTTCTCGTCCAGCAAGACACCATGGAATATCCGTCCGAAGGTTCCTGGGAAATACAAAGAGTCATCCAAATTAAACAAAGAATTATCAGAGCCAAGTGCCTGAGAAACAGAGAAAAATATCACTCTTCCCAAGACACACACTCCATGCCTGGATACCCTGCAGAGAAACACATACACATTTTTTTATTTTATTTTTTATATATAAAGGTTGATCCATCTTCTACAGGGCGAGAATCTATATGACAGCAGGTCCAAACACGGGCATTCAGAGTTGACCTTAGTGCTCTGGATGAAGCAGAGCACCGCTGGCAGACTCGTTTAACACCACTGTGAGAATGTTCTGCCTTTATTCTTTGTTTTTTTTCCCCCTGATGTTGTTCCAAACCTCAGCTACTGCAACCTACGATAACATTTGAGCAGCATAATTGTAAATCATTTAGGTCTTCGCCAGAGGACGGCTCGACCCCCACGTTTTTAACCAGGCAGACAGTCAGACATAATGAAAAAAATTACATTATTTTACATGTTAATGAATGAAACAAAAAAGCTGAAGTCTACGGTTACAATTTCACATGGTCATGACATAGCTTGACAGCATTTACAGCTTCAGATCTCAATAAAGCAAACCAGAGACATCTGACACAAAACGAAAGAACCATTAAGGGGCATTAGAGTCAAAATTAAGCTGGAAAAAATAATTTATTCTCTTTTTCTATACCGGTATTTTAATGGAATATTATTAAGGAAGTATTATTCCGTGAAACTGCACACAAGCAGTGTTGGATGTAATGCGTTACAAAGTACTTAGATTACTCGTTACATCAAAAAAGTAATACAACACGTTAGGGCCGCCATTTAAGTATTTAGTTATTTAAAAAAAAAATGTAATCTGTTATTCAGACAATTTATGTAATCCGTGAACCAGACAGCAGTCATTCTCAATCCGTTAGTGTGTGTGTGAAAGTCGTCCTACAAGCCCCGCCCCCGATAACCCGCCCCCCTCTGTTATTCCTGCTGTTATACCCCTATCTCATCTATGCGGTTTGACTATGCGAGGAAACCTAATCACAGCACCAAAACTCGCAGTGTATCATGATGAACCGTACTTATGGCCACGTAGCTGAGATAGGGGTATTAGTAGTTTACAGATACTACAGATAGCACAGATTATGGGCCAAACTTCGCCGAGTGATGATGGAAGAATAATTATAAAAGGTCTAGACTAAAACAACATGCAAGAGGAATCACAAAGGAGTTTTCATTTTCTGCAACGGAAAAGTACTATAACTAGTTACTACTTTAATCAGAAAGTAATGCTGTAATGTAACTGTTTACTTTTTAAAGACAGTAATTTTGTAATGTAATTAGTTACTTTAAAAAGTAACGCCCCCCCAAAACTGCACACAAGTATGATAAGTTGTTACACATAACCATATTAACAAGTAATCTGAGCATATAATAAGACAAGTGAACTGAAACAAGGTGGTGTTGTCATTACAACATTAGGCATGCCTAGATTTAACATCAGTTTATTACAGACGGAGCTTGAAAATATTTTTCAGAAAGGTCAGATATTGCACTTTTTAGGAGGAAAAAAAAAGAAAAGAAAAAAAACCCAGGACAAAGACCTTAAACTGACCTGAAACCGTTAACACACACCTAAAATGAAGTATGCGCTCTACAAACAATGTTAATGTCAACATTATTAACAGTGTGCTCATAGTGCTGCAGTTTGTCGCTCTCAATAGATTTGTGGTTTTAAGGTTTATCGTCATTGTCAAGGACAATAGGATTGTTGCAGCATCTCCAAGGCACCGAAATGGTGTACACAAACAGTACTCCCCCATCCTACGTTCACTGCATGCCCTCCCTTCTACGAACGCAGCACCCATGTACTTTCCCATCCACCACTAGTCAAATGTTAATCAGTTACGGCGCAGACAGGTTATTGCACAAAGTCCCTAGTTATTGCACACAGAAAATTTGGTGAAAACCCCTAGCTGTTGCAGCGCTGCACAGATTCTTCGTTACTGTACATATTGAAGGTACTGACATGCCCGGTAGTCACAGCAGCACCCTGTCATTAGTGCGCGTGAGTGACACATTCAGTCATTGTGAGGTACTGCTGTGTGCTACAAGACTGTTCCTGCGTCTGACTGCCTTGGGAAAGTAACTGCTCCTGAACCACGAATGTGTGACCTGCCGGACAGGACGACGCTAAAGAGGTGATGACCGACCAGGGTGTGCAAGAACCCATATAATGTTTATACTACACAAGCCTAGTTATCAACTAGGCCAAAATTTCCAACACACATACCAGGTTGGGTTGCATGATTATTATTATTTTTTTTGCTAAAATGTGAATCATGATTTGTGTCACACGTTTCTATTCTCTATTCTTATCTCCCTTTTTTCTCTCTCTCCCCGATTTCTTCCCTAATTTAGTTGTATCTAATTCCCACCCATCACTAAGGGTCTCCCCCATCAAGGCTACTACTACCAGTCAGGGACGAGACGCCGGTTAACCGCACCTGTTCAAACTGCTCGCTCATGCACCATTGGTGGTGGTGGTGGTGGTGGTGTAAGAGACTGAGCTTGCTGGAGAATATAAGTTCTTCTGGTAACTTTGTCACACTCGCTCCTTTCTATTTTTATGCAAATCCCAGGAACGTACATTAGGTTTTTGTTTCCATCTGAAAACTGGTCTGTCTCGTACTATATATTTTTTTTCTTTACAGCCATGCACATATTCTCTTGTAATGTTATTTATTTATTTATTAATTTTGAAGCTATAAATGGAAATACTGAATGATTTTGTACATAATTATGCAGACATTATAAGCATATATAACAAAATTGGTACAGCATATAATATGGTGCCTAAGACTTTTGCACAGTACTGTGTACTGTATATACACACACATACTATTCTGTGTGTAATGTATCTCACCATCACTTCAAGTTCTCTTTTTTCCCCCCTAATTTTTCTCCCTAATTTAGTCGTATCCTATTCCCACTCGTCATTAGGTCACTCCCACATTAAGGCTACAACTTCCGGGAGAGCCGAAAACTATTACATTGACGGTGCATTCCGTCCCTTCCGCTTGCGTGAGCTCACAGACACCCGTGATTGATGCGAGAGCGCAAAGTACCTCTGTAGGCCCTCTGCTGCGGAAAGATACGACATCATTCGGGATTTGAACTTGCGATCCGGATGATAGGGTGAGCACTTTACCGCCGCACCACTCAGGGGCCAAATCACTTTAAGTTCAGCTGCTCGTACCACATGGCAAGAGCTGGGAAGGCTCTTCGAACTGCACTTGGAGGCTAGAATTCAGTTGTTAATAGGTATCTATCATGTTCTACACGTTGTAAGGGTTTCTTTTGTTTTCTGGTTTATAAACCTCAAAACTTTTTTTTTTTTTGCATTTTTCTGATAAGGCAAGTGTAGTAAATATGGTTTTGTGCCCAGGGACTAGATATTAGCAAAGGTAGCCAAGTCTGGCAGACAGAAAACACTAAAATGCAGTCAGTAGTCCTTGAAATGACAGTGTAAGAAAATCCTATTACAATTGAGGTATAATTTTGTGCGTGTGTCTAAGAAAGAGAGTTCAAACAATCGCCTACATAATAAGAAACCAACGTTGGATTAAATTATAAGAATTAAGAAAAGATACATCCTGTGAAAACCTTTTAACAATTATAATAAGATTTGAGTCGCTCAATGCATTTAGAAAAACTAATTAAAACAATAACAGGCTTTATGAACAACTCCAAGGCTTTGCCTACTAGGACATTACCTAAACGCGATGTTATTAAGGGCACTATTTATAAAATGGAAATTAAGCAGGTTTGAATTTTAAAAAGGTGTAGTTTTGTAAGTGCTAATTTGACTTGTGCACCCATATTATCTTTACAGTTTTAAAATGCTCAGTTCTTTGCAGCTCACTTCACCCATTCACCGTTAACAGCATGTGGTCACTGAGTAATTACTCAGATTCAAGGATCGGGGGATGGGGGGGGGTGCGGCGTGTTTAAAGCTGAGATATGATTTGGCTCGGTAGTCCACTGACGTATAGGAATGACGTAATGCAATCTGGTCAGGACTGAACGTGCCAAGTGTTTTTACAAAAACACAACATACCTTTATCATGTTAGAAATCAACAGTTACTCTGAGAACACAGAGGATTAAAAACTAACCCAGGACTGAGCGTTTGCCAAAAAGCAACTGTTAATTTGATAATTATGGGGTACATCTTATGCCAGAACCAAAGGGGACGCACCTTCATGCAAAACGTCTCGGAGCGTGACTCTCTCTCTCGAGATGGCGATGTCCTTCACCTTGGCCTTGGCCTCCAGCAGGGTCACGCTTCTCAGGTCATTCTTCTCTATTCGCAATGAAGGATAAGCTAAAACACACACACACACACACACACACACACACACACACCCACCCCTAAATGTAAGGAACACTAATAACAAAACTGAAATAAATTTTGTATCTTTGCCAAAATCAAGTCATTACTGTATTTTCATAACATGTTTTTAAGCATTTCTGATTTTATCACTCGCGTCATTATGTGTATGTGGTGTTTATACAAGAGTTGAGAGCACATTGTTTCTCCTAATCAAAGCGTTCCCAAGCCCAAACGATAAATGTCACATGTTCTGCACACATACAGCATGCTGTGGTTGTGTAACGCGTTTCTGCGTAAGAGGATGTCGAAGCGGAGTTAGCTGCATGTTAGAACATTCCTTCCTCCTGCTTTTTGTGTAGACGAACTATTTTGTTTAACAAAGTTTAGCTAAAGCTACACAAAAGCATGAGGAAAGACTGTTCTAACATGCAGCAGACTCCACTTCGACATCCTCTTACCCAGAGTTAGCTGCATGTCAGAACAGTCTTTCCTTTAGATCCACAAACAATTATTTCCCAACAAGACATCGCACTAGTGTAGAACAGCAGGTGATCAGTCCTCATTATCGAACACCAACGTATTCAAAATGATTAAGACGGTCAGCATTTGAACAACAAACTCTTAAGAAACGGGTTGAATGTTCAGATTTGGGGTTAGGATCAGGTTAAAGGCTTTTGGCTACTCGAATCTGATTATCTACTGCAGATAATCTCCTAGATGATGCGTGTGGACTGTTCCATTCATTTTTCACTTTGCTTCATGACGCTATTCGTAAGGCAGTTTTAATGCATGATGATCCAATGGAACTTTAGCGTGAAGTTTCTTTCCCACTATTATCTCCTAATAAAATTTCCAAAATAACAATGGAATATGTTTGTCATTACTACAGTCCCAATACAGTTTGTGTATGACACACTAAACACTAAATGATTTGTTTAAATCTGAAGTATGAGGGTGCCTCCAAGTGGTGACACATAAATTATTTTATAACTACCTCTATAGAGACCTAGTGTCTGTACTCGTTGTTTAAAAAAAACAAACCCACTATAAAGGCTGAATTCTAAATTATTTCTATTTTAAAACAAAACAGTATCCATATATTTACTGATTCGCCTTAAACATACTTTACATGCATCCAATTGTGTGTTTTTTTTAATTTTTTTTATTTCTATCCATTTCTATTTGTAGAAATTTCCCCACTGTGGGACGAATAAAGATACATCTCATCTTATTTGTGCAAAGGAGCAATGCTCTAAAGTTATTCAATACAGTATTTTTTCGGCTACCTTAAATCCAACCTAACTGACGGCAACATCAGAACATAAACAGAACACGTTTAACCAAAGTTAGCTGTGGTTTTGATGTAACTTATTCATTAAATCTAAAGTTCATTTGGTTTAACAGTATGCGGGTCTCTTTTTTTGCCCTGCGCTTAATTATTTTATTTGTGCAAAAAGAAACATGACGACATCATCACTCAGCCCTTTTATAACCATTACATAAGAAACGATCACACAGGTTTAACTCACTGACACTGATTAAGACCCAACTCGAGCTAAAGCAAACACAAATCTTAGTCAATTGTCACAGTGATGTGCGCCCGAGCTCCGGGCACACAACATTCAGGCAGAACACATTTCTCAACAAAGCTGAAGCGGCTTCTTGTGGTTAAAGAGAAGCTTACACAAGGCATCAATCACTTTAAGCTGTGGAGACAGTGATGACGGTGGTGATGACGACGGTTGTTGAGGTTAGAAGGACAGGTGTGAGTGCGTTAGCATGAGACAGACAGTGAGATCATTCTGGCTCTCTCGTGCTTTATAAGAGCGAAGCAGGACTTACTTTTGCTTTCATGGGAGGGAGCACCAGGGTGGGGGAAGGAGGCACCTGAGAGCTGCAGCATGGGAGCAGAGCCAGCGTGAACGTCTGATGGAGGGATGGAAGAAGAGACAGAGGGTAGTGGGGAGAAAAATGATGAGAAGAGCGAGGAAAAGAACGAGAGAGAGAGAGAGAGAGAGAGAGAGGGGGGGGGGTAAGGATGGGTAACTATGATAAGTAAATTGTGTTTATGCTGACAACATGTGAAAGCAAATGGCAGTGGAATTAGGAAGAATAACAAGGAAAAGCAGACAAATGCAACACACTTAAAGAGTTCCTAGAATGACCACCAGGGGGCAACATCATGATAAAAATGCAAGGAAGATTAAAAAAACAAAACACACATATTGCATGTACTCCCTGTTGATATTTATTCATACATTAAAACACATTTCATTACTATATGTATACATCATAAATCAGATTAAGACATCTTACTTCACTACAAAAATAAAGTCTAATCTTCGCCTAATCAAGCCAATTTGAGGGAATTTGTGTGCTGAACCACTAAGAAAACACCACAGAGAGCTTTAAAATAACACTTCCTGTCAGCCTTTGTCTGATCTGGGATCAAAGGTGGTAGAGACTTTTAACCAAGAAAAAAATGAGCCAACATGTTTGTCACTAGATACGTTCTCATTACAGAAATCTTTAGGAGAAATTTGCGTAAAAGTCCAAAAGAGTCAGACGGCAGAGTCAGTGTTGTGCAGTGGGATGTGGATGTAGTCTAATTCACATACAGTACTACTCGCCAGTACTTGCTACACACACGCACGCACGCACACAAACAAACACACCCTGAGGACATGTCGTGCATTTTGGTGCGTTTACTACTGGGACCTTCTGACTCCTGTTTTGATCATTTTCTGCAAATTACCTCCTTTGGGTGGAGGAACGTACGGACACTAAATCGTCTGAAGAACTTTGATCTTCACTTACTGACCTCAGAGGAGCGGTTCAGTGAGGAATCTAATTGAAACAATTTTCAACTTACCCAAAAATGTAATCAATTAACCAAGACATTTACTTCCATGGTTTTGCACTATGAGGTGCAAAGTTTGTGCAAAGTTA
This sequence comes from Clarias laeviceps, assembly GCA_030014305.1. NCBI lineage: Eukaryota > Metazoa > Chordata > Actinopteri > Siluriformes > Clariidae > Clarias > Clarias laeviceps. The sequence goes on from JAQMYJ010000037.1 coordinate 12,065,175, forward strand.
TTTTTTTAGTACAGATGTAATGGCTCTTATTTACACAGTTCAAACCATAACCACATAATGATACACATCACTTGCCAGTGTCATTATTTTATTTAATTTTTTTGGCTGTAGGTTTAAGAAAAAAAAATCTTTATGCTACAGTAGGTTAAAAAAAAATAGGTTGCAACAGCAAAACTTATTACCAACAAAAACACTAACATGTCTCTTTTTATTTATTTATGTTTTATTATTATTATTACTACTATCACTATTATCATTTATTCATATACTACTTTATCCTGTATACAGGGTTGTGATGGGACATTCTTGAATGATTCGTTCTTAAGTGTGACTCGAGAAGAACGAGTCGTCTCAAGGAATGATTTGTTCATTTGTTTGTTTTGTGATTAACAGGAAGTTTTTAATTACATATTGATAAAATAAACAGGGGGGGGGGCGCAGGTATGGGTTGGGGTGAAAGATTTGTTCATTTTGCTGAACGGGACTCAAAGATCCGAATCGGTAAAATAATCTAACTTCCCATCACTGACACACACTAACTTGGGAATGCCAATTAACCCAAATCTGCATGTCTTTGGACTGTGAGACGAAACCGTATTATCCTAATAATAATAATAATAAAAATAATAATAATTAATAAATGAATAAATAAATAAATAAATAAAAGGCCAGTTCTCCCCATTTTGTTTTTTTATTATTATTTATTAACATGGGGAGAACTGGCCTTTTATTTATTTAATCAATTGATTTTATTAGTTTTCAAACCCCTAACACAAACCCTTAAAAGTTACAGATGAAGTTAGTGAAGTTCCATGCAGTTTAAAAAACTGCACAAAACCCCACGATTCAGGTCTTTTTAGCATTACAGAATAACTGGACGCAATCTGAGACATATTTGCAGTGAGGATGTATTTCCAAAAGAATTTTTTTGTATTTCCTGTACTTTGAGATATATTTGCCCCATAGGATCAAAGCAACACTAAAGAAACACATGTCAGACAGCAGACATGCCCCACCTTGACCGAGTACACCCGGGGTAAACGGTGTATACAATGTGTTTAACAAGAGCTGAGAGGGAGAAGTATGGTGGACTGAGAGTGGTGTAAATGTTCATGGTTGGTCAGTGTGTGTGTCAGTGTGTGTGTGTGTGTGTGTGGCTGTGAATCTTACTGGTGACGGAGGTGGCGTTGTTTGGTGTATCTGCCCTCAGGTACTGTGTGGTCTGAGTGGAGGGTTGAGAAAGACCCTGTGAACTCCCACTGTCACTCTCACTAGAAGGAAAAAAAGATGACAAAAGTGACACCATTAACAATGTTATATTAATTGTAGTTTGTACTTTATAGAAACGATAGAAAAACCAACAGAAAAACAAAAACAGGCGTGACTGTTTCTTACCCACATGATGAACGCAATAACTCAAAAATAGTTTTCAGACCAAGAGCACAGCTTGATTCTTACCAACAAGATCTCTTTTGTCGGCACTGAATCACTCATCACAATTCACAATCTATCTGGCACTGCGCTGTTCTCCGTCTATGCTGTTCTCCGTCTATGCTGTTGTGGTTTTATTAAATCACAAAAGCACCACACTAAAAATAACAAATCTGAAAGCTTAAAGACTGTCTACACGTTTAAAAATGTCAATAGAATCGTATACAAAAGTGGCTTAAATTCAATTCCAATTATTTTAGGCATTTCAATGCATGGACTTTTTGTCAGCTGGGTAACAAAACTTTTTCTGTAGAAAAGGCTCTTTCAGGATCTTTCACCATATTTATATTCTCATTTGTTTGATTTTCCTGCTTCCCTCCAATCCTGGGAGGTTGTCAGTATCACTTTACCTTCCAACTCCATAGCCTTATTAGCACTCAAGTGTTGTATAATTGTGCCAATTTAAAGAATTAGCCTAGAATTAGCTTCAGAGGTTAATTCAACAGAAAAGCCCCTGATGAACAAACAAAGATCCTCAGACAGCGCAGATCATGCAATCATGTCATTTACTCAATACAGGAACTATCAAAGAGCTGCTGTGTGCTTTTGCGTACATTCTCACGCCTTGGAACTGTAGCCACGAAGGCAAAATGTGAGCGTGTCATGTACAGATGGTTTATGTACAGATTTCATTTGTGCTAAAATGCTGCTTTTATCTGCATTACATTAGCAAACAAGATAATAATACCAATTTCAAAACAAGATTAAACAGGTTCCTTATGCAGGAACACCACGTTAGATGACTTTGAACAGAACTGATTTTGTTTTCTTTCAATTACAAACGTAAAAAAAAAAAAAAAAAAAAAAAAAATTAGTGCAGCACATCTCTCAAAGAATAAAATAAACCAAACTCAAAAAAAAAAAAATCTTTTCAAACCTAGATATTCATTCTTCTCACTGCTTCTACCAACATGTTTAAGATTCCACCCAATGTCAGAACTCTGGTTAATGACGACCCACCTGTCATCCATCTCGACTCGTTTCATGCTGTGCAGGTGTAACACAGCAAGAATGATCGCCACGAGGAAGATGACGGCGCAACACACCCCTACGCTAATGTAGAACACTCTGGTGGATGTCGTTGGGGCGCTGTCTACTGAAAAAAATATACACAGAGCACGGGTCAGGGACAGAACTACAATCGAACCTTTCAGTATCACATAATTAAAACATTTTAATATTGAAATATTTAAATACAGTGGAACCTTGGATTACGAGCATAGTTCGTTCCTGGAAGCAGGCTCATATTTCAAAACACTCATAAACCAAATCGATTTTTCCCATTAGAAATAATGGAAACTCAAATTATTCGTTCCACAACCCAAAAAAATAAATATATTAAAATAATTAATACAAAATATAAAGTAAAAATAAAACAAATTAACAGTAAAAATAAAAGTAAAAAGTGAAAATAAATCCCGACGGGGAAGTATTTTCGTTTATGCGCACAGGCGCCGTGTGTGTGTGTGTGTGTGTGTGTGTTTGTGTGTGTGTGAAGCTAAAGTAAATTGCCCCTCCCCTTTCCTCTTACACAGTTACCCTTCCTCCACTCTTTTCACACACACACGCACACAACGGAAACAGTGTTTTATCAGAAAAATAAACAAGAAATCTCTCTAATGACACTCGATTGAGCGACACACTAACGGAATCACTGCTGT
>JAQMYJ010000037.1:12068426-12087066 GCA_030014305.1 Clarias laeviceps
AAAACATTGGCTCAGTTGTGATCACGTGACGCTTGGCGTCAAAACAAGAAGCACATGCGTGATACATGATACTCGGTGCTCGTAAACCAAGACTTGCTCATTTTTTAAGTCAAAATTTAATAAAAATCTTTGTTCGACTTGCGGAACACTTGTAGCACTGCCACATAAAGGGGCAAATTTTATATAGAGTGAAGTAAGACGGCTAAATAATGAAACGGCTGCGAAGCCTTATTAATTATGCCCTGAATGGGTTTTATTTTGCCTATGTAGGTATGTGTATTGGTTCCACTCAAGCTCTCGCAAGAGTCATCAGCCGGGCAGCACGGGAAGACGGTGACACGAGTGGTCACCTGACCCGGATATAAAGCCAACCCAGGAAAGCTCTTGAGGAGGGAGTAAGGAGTTTCAGCGCGCTGTTTACATGTTTGTCATTTCGGAGTTTTCAAAGAGACCGACGGAGACTGTGCCTTGCAGGATTTCCATTCCATCTGGATTATTGACGACTGGACTGCTTCGTCACGGTTCTCGCACTCCGTCATCTGTCTCCCGGTTGTTTACCATCATTTCCGGTGAGACCGATCCATCTCCTTCGCACACTCGTACAATAACCTGGACTTTGGACATTTTACACATTCACACACACGCAGGTTTTCATTGTATATATTTTGTACATATTATTTTCTTTGTTGTTTTTCTTGGTTGGTGCACCTTTTTGTTTAATTTTTTGTATAATACACTTTTGGTTTGTTTGAATTGGTCGTTGTGTTATTATTCTTGCTCACTGGTTTTTAAAGCACACGTACACAAAGCTAAAGACCTCTCAGTTTTTGTAACTTTAGTTAAATATATTTTAGCTGAGCGTTACCCACTCGCAAACCGCGTTACTCGCAATCCGACGTTCCACTGTATAGAATAAGTGGACGGCACTTACAGTCTGGTCCTGTTTTGTTGGAGAATGGAAGGAGGATTCTGGGGGGATCTGGCTGTTCCATTCCTTGGGAAATACAAGATAAAACACACACACAGGTTACACTCATCTCTCATGAAAAAAAAAAAAAAAAAAAACAAGACACATACGAATTAAACCCTCAGGGACAAAGCATAGAATGGAATGAAATGACGAGACTCAATCAAATGTCTGCACTCACGAAATATGAAACTGAGAACAACAAATACTGATCAGTCCCTTTTTTTCCCCCCCAACAGTCATATACCCAAACACATGGTAATACATAAATGTTTTTGGTATTTCCTCTAGGGACGTGTATGACAACAAGTCTCTCTATCATTTTCTTCAACGCAATCTGTCTCGAAAGAAAGATCTCAGAAAGATATGTCTAGTTCTCTACTCTCGTTACAGCTCATATTTCAAAGTGAGGCGAAGGGATGAGTTCAGACAACAGACATGCCAAAGTGCACGTCTGTGTAGAATGCACTGTCGGGAACGCAGGTGAGCGCAGGCACCAAGATTATGTTTCCAGGTCTTACTTCTGTAACACATTTTCCTGCGCTTGAAGTTGAGCACTGTGAAGTTGTTGGCGTGGATTGTCAGATTCAACTGGATCGTCAGAATGGCCTCGCCGTCTACTTTCCCAGAACACAAGAGGTCCACTCTGAAAACTAGACACAAGAAACAAACACAAAAAAAACAGACTAAACACCAATAAAGCAAACACGAGCTGGCGTCTGATAAAAATCGAGTGGATGTAGAGATACAAACTCTCCGACAAATGTGGCTGCCTAAAACTTTTCAAACTTTAGCCAGGAAAACTGTTAACTTAAATAAATTCCATTGACTCCATCATTTATTAACACTAATTGTACAAGAATATGTTGTTAGTCTTTTGGCTGTTTCCACTGACGAAACCTGGCACAGGTCCTTTCCTGACGCAACCCCTGCATCCAGTGGCCGGGGTTCGGACATTGGGTGAGAATCGAACCCGAGCCTTTCTCATGGCAGGCGAGAAACCTACCGATGCCCAACTGTACAACAATATATTGTACACTTTGTATTACAGGCAGCACTTTCCAGACCTTTCCAGCCACTAAAAATGTCATTAGTTGTTAGTCCGTTAGTTTCACAGTTAAGGTGTGTATGAAACACATTCAATTCAATTCAGTCAAAAAAGGTGATCCAGTATCAGTGAAAAAAATCTGCTTGTGTGTGTGTGTATGTGTGTGTATGTGTGTGTATGTGTGTGTATGTGTGTGTATGTGTGTGTATGTGTGTGCGCATGCGCGCATGCGTGTTCGTGTGTGTGTGTGTATGTATAAATGTGGGTACCCGAGCGTGAAAGTGGGACCTCCCCACTGGCTGAAATGTTGCTATGAGGCTGGTCCATAGCTGCAGCGTTCTCCACCTGGAAACCCAACCTGTAGTCCACCTGCACAGAGCAAAGAGGAAAAGATCCATGTATGTAATTTAAAAATAAAAACAAATAAAACACTCAAGCATTATGACTATATATCTGGATTTGTGTAGAAAAACAACATGTACGTTTCTCTAGTTTACTTCCAGGTCCATCATGATTCAGCACAATCACCACCAGGTGGCAGTATGTAGATGGAGGACAGCCAGGATTCACTACATCTCTCATTTGTTAAACTAACCTCAAACTAAAATCTAGCAGACCACTGCAGATCCATATTCACAAAGAATCCTATGTTTACATTGTAAGATTATACAGATGTGCAAGACGTCTATAAAGTGGCACCAAGTAGTGTGTGGTATTTGGTTGTTTTTTTGTTGTTGTTTTTTTACCGTTACTACTGAGAGAAACGTTTATCAAGGATATTCTAAACTAAGAGGAGGGACAGAATTCATCCTGTTCATGATGGAATGAAAATCTACAGTAATTGGCTGATCTTGTTCCCAAACTGTCATTGCAGCCTATAAGTTTGTATGAGTGACACTTTATATTTACATTACATAAGAGCATTGATTTGGACAGTAATGTGACAGACTATTATTATTATTATACAAAATGGCACCATCAATAACAATACGATTTGATGAACTTTTTAATATAAACTTGAAAAAAAAAAAAATCTGATCCGAGACTCACAGCGATGTAATGAACAGTTTTTTTTGTGAGGTGACTCATATCGCCACACTGACCTCAAAATCGATAAAAACAATTATTATTTATAAAATATATGTTTACAGTAGAGATGTAAACATATATTTTATAATATAATTTTATAAGATCGGGAGGTGACCAAAACTGGCTTTGATAAACAATGACCGGTGATCAGTCAATCAGCCTGAGATATAAATGGTTCTTTACCGAGCGCAGAAGATCAACAGAATTAAATTAGTCTCAAACCCACACATTACACACGCTTACATGAATCTCAAAACAGCGAGCAATAATTAGTGCTTGTAGCCACACTCAACCCACGCGGTCATGGTCAAGTTAAGATTTAAAACTTTGAAAGCATTTGAGGAGGCAAAAACGTCAAAGCGTCTTTATAATCCTATTGATACAGCACCCTTTTTACACATTTTCATCTTAGGCGGATGACGGAGATACATGAGATACATGCTGCTCAGTTAAAAGCTTCTCTTTGTATTTGAAGTTAGTTGTTTAAATGCTGCACTTGGTTTTTAACCGCACAAACTAAATGTTACAGTTTTTTAGGAACAAGCTAAATTTGAATTTATCGTAAAAAAAATTTAATGGTTTAAAATTGCAATAAACTCAGGAAAATTTTTTATATCAAATTGAGATATTTATAAAAACAGGAAACTTATAGAATTGCAATATTAATCAAATCAGCACCAAGGTGTCGTGATATTAAATCGTGAGGTGACTAGAGATCCTCATTCCTATAAAATGGCCTTTTAATATTCCTGTAATGGACGTTGTACTTTCACAGCTCATCATCATTAAATAAATGCCAGTGGGAGACACTCAGGCATGCTCGTAGTTCGCGTTAAGCGACTTCATTGTCCTCTTAAATCCCACAGATACCCCCCCCCCCCAAATATTAGACTATTAGATTAGATTTACTGTCAATAATTCAAAGCCAAAACATTGTGCACCTCATTTATATAACAACATTTGTCATTCTGAACTAGTCACAAGAATACAAGGAGATGGATTAATGGCATAAACCAATGAAAGTGACTCAAGTAACTACAAACAGGCCGTGCTGAATATGTTTTTGATAAAGATTTAAAACCAGCTGAAACATTTGCATGGCTAATAATCATTACGCGCTGTTGTACGTCACATTCCAGACCTGCAGCCGAGTTACAGTACATGTGTACTATCAAGTCCCTATGAAATTTCACGGCTTCTTGGCACATTTTCAACACTCTTTCCTGCCCGTGTGTGTTAGTGCACACTTATTAGAAAGCTAAGTATTATGAGCTAGAGACATTTAAACCGCTGCAAACAAATAAATACTCACAGGGGAAATCATTAAACCATTGATAAAAGGTCTTGTATAAGAAAGTCAGTGATTACCGTGAAACTCGACTACATTCTCCAGTCTTGTTTCTACAAATTTCATTGAAGAAGCTGTAAACTAAGGTTATAAATCTGCATATTAAAATCAACTTTTCGTTGATTTTACATGATAAAATATACACATTCCAACTCTGTGCAAAAAAATAAATAAATAAATAAAATAAATAAAACCAGTACATCTTTACTTGCTAAATCTAGAATTAAAGCTGCTAAATCGTTACAGGACATATCCGTGGGCGAATGTTCAGATGAACTGGACATGTACCTTGCTCTTGGAGTACCAGGTAAAGTGCAGGCTGTTGGTCTCACTGGGTACTGGCAGTATGAAGGAGAGAGCATAATGATTCACCACATCGTCCCTCACGTAGTACAACTCAGCATCCAGACCTGCAAACACACAAAAGAGCCAATCAGATATGTAAAAAAGTAAAAAATAAATAAATAAATTAATTAATTAATTAAAAAAAAAAATCACAAAAAAAATTTGTGTATCTTCATGACCTCCACTTTCGTGTTCATACAAAGTTTGTTTTTGGATGTATGATTCGTGATCCCTATGAATTTTGCATTTTGACAAAAAAAAAAAATCTCTCTCTCATGCACTCATTTCTAGACTAATGGATTTTACAGGGCTCGGAAGTCTCTGGAAGGAAAGAAACCACAGCGGCACAAAATCATTTCTCAAAGCAGCAAACCACATCGACTCATGACACCGATCACCAACTCAGTGTCCTCCCTTAGCCTCATGGAGGACGAATAAAACATGTGACCTGAATAAATCATAACATAAAAGTCAAAACTGCCAGCAGGATTTTCCCCCCCATGTATGTGTGGGGTTAAATGGAGAAAAAGAAACGCATCCAACAAATCTATGACCGAGCCAAGACCTACACGAAACGGCCAAAGTAATGAACACCTTCCCCCACCTCTTTAAAGTATTTGGAATTAACAAGTAAAGTACCAAGTAATGGAATAAATACATTTAAAAATTATATACAAATAATTTTTTTGTGATTATTATTATAAAGACTGACACTCTTAAGAGATGATTTACCATTAAAATAAAATAATAAAAACCGCTCAGCTTCAGGATGTTTATGTTTGAGGTCATCACCCTTCACTATCACCAGACCTTAACAGCCCCGTCTCTTCCCTTAGGCTCGCCTCCACTTTCTAATAACTCAGCCTGAGGACGTGGTAATCTAAACAAGGTCTCGGTCATAGCCACATTCCTCGAGCAGCTTCAACCCGAACAGCCCTCTCTCTCTCTCTCTCTCTCAGGACGTACTGCACACCTGTGCTCTAAAGGCGGGTACATTTATCCCCATTAGCAGGGGGGAGCAGGTGCTGACGGATAGGTGGCTGGGGTTTCAAGCTGGAAGCCGATTCCCACAAAGCCGAGGGACAGGAATATGTAAAGCTGAGTGACGGCTGAAATCTCTAGCCCGTCACCCCGGGGCAATTCTATCTCGGCTGCGGGACCTCGTTATCAGCCTGTTTGTGATTCTCTTTAAACAAGGGGGGGGGAAGGGCAGTGCAATTCCTTCTCTCGACTCTTACAGAACAGCAAGAAAGAGATCGGTTCTAGAGTGTGAAGATTTTGGGGGGAAAATTTGCAATTTGACATTTTCTCTTTAGACTGCTACATTACCTGGTTTCATCCCACCGTCTCTATGTTTACAGCCTAATCTACCTGCTAGAGCTGTGTGATTAAATCAATTATGCAATTAGGCAGATTTGTTTTTCGTTGATCGATCACATTTTTTTGGATCGATGGCTCGGTTTATGGCACAGTAACCTTTAAACTCACCTAAAATTGATGAATTACTTTAAAATATACCGCAGCATGTTGAGAAAATAGATTGTTTGCATCTTCCGCAAAGTACTTGCAAAAATACTCTCATTTCACAAGATTATTGCTGCTGCTTCTTGTTTTTGAGCTTAAAATATTTAAAGGATATTTATAAACATGATTTGCATTATTTGCTACTGGTGATGGCACTGTTATTTATTTAATTTATTTATTTACTTATTTTTGCACAATGCAATAACCCTTATTTCTCGACAGAATAAATGTCTTTCGAGGTTTTCTCCCAACACACACAGGACGTTGTATTACATGCCAATGTGTGAATAGATAAGAGCATGCCACCTACAGGATTATAGAGGAAAGGCAACATTTCACCAAAATCCAAAATCAATTTGAATGCACAGACAAGAGAGTCATGACACTTCACTTAATTTATTTTTTTTCTCTACTGTATGTACCATTAGATTTACTTCATTCAACACAGGGATATTTATTTGTTAAATCTAGAACAATATACTTTCTGACTATACAGTTTGCGGTTTAGGAAAGAAAACATACATCTGAGTTAGCTGCCTAGCAGGTTGCCAACAAACCCTGAACGCCTAGCTTCCCTTTTCGACTGCTGAGCTCACAGAAGTCAAAAATGACAATTCCAACTGGAAATTTGCACTGAGGATGGGACGCCAAGATGGAATAATGTTTTAAATAAAATGTGCACATCTGACTTTTCAAACCTGTGGAAAGTACACACTACCGCTCAAAAGTTTGCAATCGCTTGCAAATGTATTTGTTTATTAATTTAATTCTCTACAACAAATTCTGCAACAATACCGGGGATTTAAAAATTATGAAATGGCACACATGGAATTAGGTAATTATGTAACAACAACAACAACAATAACAACAATCAGATGTTATTTCAAGACATGGAGGTCAGCCTTTCTGGAATAGCTCTTGCAAGAACAGTATTGTCAAGTGCATTTGCAAAGCACCATAATGAACCTGGCGCTCATGAAGACCATCCCAGGAAAGCAAGACCAAAACTTACCTCTGCTGCAGAGAAGTTCATTTAGAGAAACCAGCCTCAAAAATCACCAATTAACAAACAGCATCTCAGATTAGAGCCGTTATGAGGCGTTACAGATCATGAGTAGCAGATGCATCTCACTGTTCAAAGGAGATTGTTGTATATTTTGGACGCCTTCAGCATTGTTTCACAAAGTAGAAAGAAATAAAAATCAGGAAAGACCACAGAGTTAGAAAGTGATCCTGAACTTTTGAGCGGTATCTCTGAAAATTATATCTTCTGGTCCTGAGCGACGTGCGGCCTGTTCTGTTAATCTGAATGAACTAAACTAATGGAGAAATTCACCCGGATCACAACACACTGAACTGAATGTCCTGTTCTGAACGGTACAAGATTAAATACGTATATCGTTTCATCTCCTTAGAGAACGTGAACATTCCAGACCTTCTGTTAGCTGACATCTGATCACAAACTGAACTGATCAGGCTTGTATCCTTTTCACTATTGGTACATGATAAAAAAAAAAAAACATCATGACAAAAGCACACAAGGTTTTAGACAGGTACATATGGTCAGACTGACTGCATTGTACCATGACCAAAAAAGGTCCTTGCCATTATATCAAAAGGTATTTTTGCTTAAAATTTGTTTTTTTTTTTTGGGCAGAAACACTCAAATTTGGCCCAAACCTGATATTTATAGATTTCTGGAAGTTTTCCACAATTCTGTGGCTTTCTGGAGACCACAGGAGATTTGCTTGTGGTGTGGCGAGGACGAGGAACAATACGCATCAAGATTAATACTCTCTGATCTCCACAGTAAGCACAGACCTTTTTTTTTTTATTTTACACAAACCAGCATTTAAAGGGATCAAAAGGAATGCGTAATTTATGCTTAATCTTTGATTACAGCCACTATGACCCCTAATCATCATCATCATCATCAGTTGTCCATCTTCCCCGCCAGGCATCTAATGTAGCCATTTTCATTTCCTGCTTTTTTTTTCTTCCCCTCTCCATGGTCTTTTCCACTCATTCAGAGGTTTCAGTCACTGAACTGCAGCCCTTGGGTGGGTGAATGACTTGGCCAGTAAAGAACATTCCAGATTCAGCTCAGGAAACCTCCGCTGTGACTTGATTACTATGTTCTGGACTTCAGTTGGAGCCAAGTATTAAAACTTTAGGCTCCTCAACAAAAGCTGTTTTTATCATTCCAGAAACGGAGACTGTTGGATTGATGGACACACGCACACGGACGTTTAACAACTCCAGACAGAATCAGCTGACTGTGCCAAGACACAGGAGCTCGTTTTGTGTCATCAATGTGGAAATAAAAAATAATAATCTTAAGAAATTAAACAAAAATCTGTTACTTTTGATGTGTGAGAATTTTCACTCGGTGTAATTGCCTCGCTCAGGGTCTGTGAATTTTCTGTTCATACTTTTGTTCTGTACCACTGAAAAACAAACTGCTGGAAAAGTGAGAGGAAAGGGGGGGGGGGGGTTTGGGGTGGGAGAGGGTGAGTGGAGGGTGTATTCTCTCGTCAAAAGTATTTCTGCTCTCTTCCTCTCGCTTTGTAGGCTTAACCCAGCTTCAAGCTGAAACAAGACTATGTGGGACCAGCTCATTGGGGGGTGGGGTTGGGGGTGTATGGACTGAACGGGGGTGTCTCAGGGGTCGAGGACGCTTGACCCAGCGCTTTTATAATCTCTCTCTAGTGTTCAAACTCGGGTCTGAAAAGGAGCCCGGAGGAACTGGAGATCCATGAGTGATGGGCTGGAAAAAAAAAACTAGAAGAATGAACTATTCGCTAACAAACACCACACACAAACAAACAGACACACAGTGAGGGGATGGCCGGCAGACTTAAAGTAAAAACCTAAAGTAAAACCTCGACGGTCTTTTCACTCCGCCTTATTTTGTGGGAAGCATTTCGTCTCTCTTCCTCGCTTTCTGAAACGAGTAACAACAAGTTGCTTTGAAAGTCTCTGTGGTGAACCACACCAGCTTTTATTTAAAAAAAAAATAAAAAATCACTGGTGGTTTCCCTTCGCCCTGACACAAGTCCCTTAACTGAGCACGACCGTGAGGGGGACGCCGTGTCTCTTTTTTTTCTCTTTTTCTTTTTAATGGCTTTAAAACCCCTTTCATGCTTGAGCTGATTCCACTGTTTGAAAAAGCCAACAGGCCGAGGAGAAAACAAGTCTAGTGATTAAAAATCCTGTGGTTGATCTTGCTTAAAAAATAAACAAATAAATAAAAAACTTTAAAGCTTTCCAGCAGTGTATCACTCACTCACTCTTCTTCTATACCATTTTATCCTGTATTTATGGTCGCGGGGAACCTAAGGAGACTTATCTTATCTGATCTTATCTTTAGATTGGTGGGTGTGAGCAGTGCTGGGTGGGACAGAGATGATGACTGTAGAAAATCCAGTCCCTGGACCCTGGACAGGGTGCCAATCCATTGCAGGGCACAGACACAAACACACACTCGCACACTACGGTCAATTTGGGAACGCCAATTAGCCTAACCTGCTAATATCTTTGGACTGTGGGAGGGAACCGGAGTACCCGGAGGAAACCCACCAAGCATGGGAAGAACATGCAAACTCCATGCACACAGAGACGGGAATCGAGCCTGGCCGGGAATCGAACCCGGACCCTGGAGGTGCAAGAGGACAGTGCTAACCACCGTGCCGCCTGTCCAGCAGTGTATGTTGTTACTTTATCTTATCTTTAGATTGGTGGGTGTGAGCGGTGCTGGGTGGGACAGAGAAGATGACTGGAGAAAATCCATGAAACAGGAGTGTGGGATTAAAGCTGGACCTGGATCGAAGCATTACAAATTGTTTAAATTGAAGCTAGGAATCACAAGTTTTTTTTTTTTGACTTTATAAGGAAAGTTTGCTAAACATGCTTCTAATGAGATCCGGATGTTAATGAGATGAAACAAAACAAACGTCACTTTTTTTCTTTAAAGGTTAAATATGAATCTCATATGGAGCCCATATAAATATCAATGTGTCTTTGATAACATCTTGACCTGTCTTCCAAACGCTTAAATGTGGCTTCTTTACACCTTCTCAAATAAACTAAATCAAAAAAAAAAAATAGTGACGTATAAAACTGTGGTTCTAGTGGTAGGTTTCATAGGCTACATTCAAATTACCAGCCTGAAATCACTCAAACTCAGATTTTTCACCTCGTGACGCAGGTCTGATGAACGCACTGATCAGAGTCACTTTGTGGTCCTAGATCAGATACATATGTAGTCATGAGACTTGAATGAGAACGTTCAGATTGCATCATGTGACTTTCTGTCTCTGCGCTAATGTCGGCCAGCACCGTCAGTGTGGGAATGTCACAGCAGTGCTAGCATTAGCTGCAAAACAGAAAGCAAAACGTCTGGCTTTCTTCCTTCTTCCCGGATCTCAACACACACTAACTGCTTGCCATCCTTCAGAACAAGATTCCAAGTATATTTTTTGCTTGGCGCACAAACTCATGACATCTTTTAACCCAGACGGTGCGAGAAAAGTCTCAACGATGTGTACATGCATAACATTTGAGAGGACAGACGCGTCAGGGTCATACAAAAGTCACTTGTAACAATGAATCTGAATCCTTACTAGTATAAAACTGTAATAAAACAACTAGGGGTGCTACTAGAGTTTTAGAGGCCCATCATCGATCTACGTTCCCCCATGTGGGGAAAAAAATTTACGTTTTTTAAAGAAACGTGGTAATACGTAAAACGTGGTCTCTATTACATCAACTCTTGCATTTTGCATCGTCACAATAGCATCAGTTTATGTGATCAACCAGTTGAGAGAGAGAGAGAGAGAGAGAGAGAGAGGGAGAGGGAGAGAGAGAGAGAGAGAGAGAGAACTGATCTGTAAAACAGTAAAACAGTGATTATCGTCTGATTCTGATCCAATCCTTAAAAACAACATGGCTTGTAATGTTTAGATTTAGGTCACACAAACTTCCGGTTGATCTTTGGTCTTAATCTTCCGGTTAATCGTTGAACGTTGATGCGCATGTTAAACAGTTGAAGATAAAAACGAGGGCACTGCGTTACTCTCCTACCATAAACAGAAGCCTGGAGACACACAGCGAGTCCACCGAGAGCCGATGCTATTAGCTCACGACTGACCCGGGTACTGCTGAGAATGAGTACATGTTAGCACACGTCTCCAAACACTCCAAAACACACCAGAGTGCACAGACATAGCTGACTGGTGACATAGCTGGAAGTGTAGATGATAAACAGAACAAAAACACATCATTCAATTACGGACTATAAGGCAATAAAAAAATAAGGCAATAAAATGCATATGGAGAGAATAACTAAACCCAAACGCATTACTGTGGACTAAAACTTTTTTTTTTTTTTTTAAATCTCTTATTTGAACAGCAAAGTTACACTTGGTGGTTCATTGATGTGTAAGAAGCTAATATATATTAAGTGATGCATAACGTGGAATTACGCACCTACAATAACCTAACATGTCTGTAAGCACGTCTAATTTCATTATGTCTACATATCTCCTTTAATATCTAGAAATCTATAGTGCTGTTTGATTTTCAGACGGGATCGTGCAGTTCTTCAGGTAAACGCCGTACCCTGCTGCTGATAAAATTCCTAAAAGGCCAGGTGCGGACCGGCGCGCTCAAGAAAAAACAAAATCCCTCCTGTACTAAAAGCCTTATCTTGCATGCCCGAGTGTACATCACACAAACACTGAGTGGTGCTCCTAAGAGACGGGGGTCCAGGCGAGGGGGCGGTGAGGTGAGCGCACTAACTCTTAATGTTATCCATCAGAAACAAACCCAGAAAACAGCTGACAAACATAAGACGAGCGTTTTTTTTTTTTTTTAGATTTATAAAAGTATTATGTGGATGTTTATGTGCTTGAACATGCACAAGCAAGATCAGATGTATTCATTATGCCCTCTGTAATCATATTCCTCTCTCGCATGGGGTAATGCTAACAGGATGTGGTGGGATATAAGATTTGCCTGATGCTCCGGGGAAAAGGAAATGAGTCGTTTTTTTTATTATTATTTTTTAGGTACCTACAGTCCGTTCACATTCTCTGCCCTGACTAACACATGACCTGTCTGGTGTTTATTAGGAAATGATAACATGTCACACCGGGGTAGAAATTGAAGGAAGGAATGAAAACTGTTTAAAACGTGCATTCAAAACACACTGGAATGGTTAGGAATCGTTAAACGTCCAGCAATCGAATACAGGTGACTGCATGTTTTGAAGCGCGGTCTGAATCAGCAAACAAAAAGTGGAAGCAAACGGGCACAGCCCAATGATCAACACCACCAACTGGTTATCTGGTTATTACCCACATTACAAATACACAAGCTTCTTTCAACTGCATGTACAGTAATACATTTTTATTTTTTTACATTTTCCCCAATATATCATTTTGCACAAATATAAACCTTCCCTTGAGAACAAAATGTTCCCTGCTTGAGGAAAAAAAAATAAAAAATCATGAATCCTTAAAACCCAAAGCATTTTTTTGCATTACTAGGTTTTATAAAAATAAATGCTAAAATATATTTCAATATAAATTGACAATCATCATCATCATCATCATCTTTGTCTTTCGGCTGTTCCCTTGCAGGGGTCACCACAGCAAATCATCTGCCTCCATCTAACCCTGTCCTCTGCTTCCTCTTCTCTCACACCAACTAACATCATCCATAAATCGCTTCCTATTGACCTCCTTCCTGGCAGTTCCAACCCCAACATCCTTCTATTAATATATTCACAATCTCTCCTCTGAACATGTCCGTACCACCTCAATCTATCCTCTCTGACTTTACCTCCAAAACATCCAACATGGGTTGTCCCTCTGATTGATTGACTTCTTGATCCTATCCATCCTCGTCACTCCCAAAGAGAACCTCGACATCTTCATCTCTGCTACCTCCAGCTCTGCCTCCCGTCTTTTCTTCAGTGCCACTGTCTCCAAGCTGTAGACCATCGCTGATCTCACCACCTTTCCTTTCATTCTCGCTGATGCTCTTTCATCACACAACACACCTGACACTTTTCTCCACCCGTTCCAACCTGCCTGTACACACCACTTCATCTCCTTTCCACACTCTGGACCGCTGACCATAAGTACTGTAAAGTCCTGCACCTTCTCTAACTCTGCTCCCTGTAGCCTCATAAATGGACACATGAATGAACGCAAAAATAAATAAATTAAGAGAGCGAGATAGGTATGATCCAGTGTTTTATGGTTGTTTTCGGTCGACCAAAAATAATATGAGCATTTGCCTCATAGCAAGTTCGACACTTTTGCGATGTCGTCCCCATATTCCGTGGAAATATCACAAATGGTTGGAATAATTATGCACGTTCAAAAAGAAAAGATAACGCTGGTTCTACGTTACATATCCGAAACCCAAATCGAACAGTTTGACGTCTAAAGGCTGCCCATCGACACACACCAGGACGACGTCCGTATAAGCGATGAGTTTTTTTTTTTTTTGATTATTACGATTATTATAATTATTAAATTGGCTACTGATTGATGAGTTGGAGAATAGAGGAGAAAAGTCTTAATTGAGTAAAAGAATAATAGATGGAGATTAGGGCTGAAACGATTCCTCGAGTAACTTGAGTAATTTGATTACAAAAAATGATAGAGGCAAAATCTTCTGCCTCAAAGCTTCTTTTAATTAATTTTAAAAGGCTTTAAAATAAGAATGCATGGCACTGTAATGCACTTAATTCAACTCAGTCAACTTTAAGCTATTCCTTGTATTGTGAATAATGACAATGTTTATTTTTGATAAAATCCATTTAAAATCGATTTTTGTAAAAAGAAAACCATTACTCGATAAAATTTTTGGTAGAATACTGGATTACTAAAATATTCGATAGCTATAGCCCTAATGGAGATCCATTTTTAGTCAACAGTGAGAGAATGGCCCAATCATACAAAGCGCCTAATGGAACCATAGCAACCGTACTAGGGTGTGTTACGGTTGATCAGAAGGTCAGCGGTTCGAGTCCCAGATCCCACTGCATGTATCACTGTTTTCCCTGTGCTCTGACCGCGACTTTCTACTCGAGATAAATAGAGAAACGACTTCACTGTACACCACATGCGCATGTGAGAAATAAACACGACTTCATTTTATTCATGTAATAAAAGCTGCTTCTTAAGACATACATCACCTTTACTGTTAAAGACGAGACGTTATTGCGAATCTAATCTATTTGCAGGACAGACCTCAGCAAGACTCGTTCGATCAGAAGAGTTCATACATGGATGGAAAAAACACAGCATAGACAACGAGGTCGTGTTTAATCCTGTTTCTGGAGGGAGCAACTCCTCATGATTTGCTGTAGTCTTTAGGCCTCATTAGCATAGAAAAATGGTGGAATAGCTGCTGGTGGAAAAATCCTCGGTGCTCGGGTTGCCCTATCAGCACAGATGGTCAGGAGGGCAGGCAATCAGCGTAATACCAAACAGGTGTGGGCTAAAAGTAACGGAGGAGCCGGCAGGCAGACCAACTTAGACCAGAGGTGCGCAGTAGACAGAAAAACGTTTTCATATGAGACTACCATTGCCATGTAACACCATTAGACATGAAATGCATGCTGCTCTGGCTCGAAGTGGAGGCCCAAGAGGCAGGAAAAACTGCCACGATGTCACAGCTACCTCGATTAGGGAAAGTAAGACCTAATCTTCGGATGTACGAATCACAGCCCAGTCTTGTTCTCCGAGGAGGTCTTAAGTAGTTTTCTCTCCCTGCTAAATGCTTTCCTTATAAGCAAATTCCCCAAACAGAACAAACAATCTGTTAGAGAATCAGTGCCATGGCACCAGAACTACTAGGCCGGGGTTATATTTCACACATGACGACGTGGCAGAAACGCAAGTAGTTTTGTTTGCAAACCTTTCATACACATGGAGGATTAACAAGGCAGGTCAGAGATAAACAGATGCACCTTTCCAGAACTGTAATAACTCTGACCGCTTCCTTCCTCTGTGCAAGAAAAAAACGGGGAAGATCGGAGGAGATGAAGAAGCAAGGATGATGTTTTTACTTAGAGAAAATGGCAGAAATCTGCAATTTATTAATCGAGCCGAGGTAACAGCCTTCCAGTTGAGACGAGAAACTAACAACGAAAGCCCCATCAGTGAACACCTCTCCTGTTATAATGAACTTCCAGCCTCATCTATGTGGCATCACCCAAATGAGGATGAGTTCTCTGTCGAGTCTGGTTCCTCTCAAGGTTTCTTCCTATCGTCATCTCAGGGAGTCTTTCTCTTTCGCCCTCGGGGGACAAATCTGATAATTTATGATTTATTTATTCAAACACTCTCACACTTTTCAAACTTATTTCCATAACATTGTAAAAAATCGTAGGTAATTATAATTTAATTGAATTATATGTTGATGTTACATGAAATCAATAGTGAACATGTACTGCAGCCCTTTTTTTGTACATATGGATTTAAAAGCAACTCCAACCCAATCTTAACTTCTACATGACGAAGGGAAATGTTTTGGATACATTTAAATATTTGTATGTTTAGCATGTATTTATTTATATTTTATTCACCATTTTATAATAATGATGATTATTAAATAAACCGATTCAATTATATAAAGCGATTTTTTCGTGTGGCGATTCCTGTAGCTCCAAACGGATTTCAAAATAGATTTTTTTTATTTTTTTTTTTACATTTATAACAAAAGATGGCCCAATCGAACGGCCAATGACAAGAACTGGTTGGTTTCCAGTTTGATCGGCTTGATCAGCCACAGATATAATAGATTCCACACTGAGCGCAAGAGTTCCTGAGTGGCGAAACAGAAACTTTATGTTAGATTATCAAAATCCAGTAGAATTAAAAGCCTCCGATCGGCCGTTTTCTTCAAACTCTGCAGGCGATTTAGTCTCTCAATAATTACACGCGTTCACACCAGTCTCAAAACACTTCAAGGTTGAATTAGGTTTGAAAATCATGCATGTTAAAGGCCCTGCATGCTCGCGGCTTCTCAACTCATTGTCAAGTAGACCTTTGAGGCGGGGGAGGGTCGGGTGAGGGGGTTTGGGGGATATGGGTGGATGGACACTTACTTTCTTTTTACAATTCACACATTTTTCATCCCATTTGTTAGTCATTTGCAAATTTTGTTTAGAAATAATAATGGCAGATAAGATGAGAGACAAATGCTGCTCAGTAAATATTTTTTTTTTTTTTTATTAAGTGTTAAACTCTTGTATTTGGAGTTAGTTTTTAAATTTAGTAAACTCATGTTATACCAAACAGGCTACGTTTTATTACTCACATTCAATTCGGGTATGAAGCTGTTGAACAAAGATAATGTATAAAAAAATTAATTGGAATTGTTTAAAAAATTAAATGGAATTTTTTTTTTTACAAAAAGGTTCACGTTCTTTTAAACTGTAACAGAATCTGGGGGGAAAAACATAATATATTAAATCGGAAATGTTGTTAAAATCATGATACTTAGAGAATCGCAATACAAATGTACTAACTTACAATATATCAATGTTGTCACTGGTGATTCCCATCACTAATAAATGATGGTCACAACTTTCAAACTCGACACACTAGGCAGTAGCACAAATCATTATTAAACTTGAGTATAACTCAATCAAAACAGGCAGCTAATTAAATAACTGGAAAAAAAACTTATTCAGACTGTAGTGGGCTGGAGACACATTCTGCTTTTTAGAAATGTTCAGTCTGATTACTACAAGACATCAGGTACAGGTATATTCACTGCTTTCATACACTTGGATTATTATGGCCACAAAGTGAAGGAAAGCTGATGAAATAAAGCGCGGTTTTGTCAGACACGTGCTAATGCATCATCAGAGGCGTACTCGACTTCATGCCTACACCCTGTTTTCACACAAACTGCTCTATGAAAGCCCTTGAATCGACGGGGCATGATGAGGGTAAACAACTTTATAGATAAACACTCCGCAGGATATACTGGTACACAAACCATTTCCTATATTTATTAAAAGAACCTAAACAAGGAAAGACTAAATGCGCTGAGGGTGAAGTGAACGCTACAGTCAGTAAAGTGGAGGAAGATGGGAAAAACAAAAATGTTTGTTAAACTAAAAAGACTCGCAAATTTCGGTTCAAGCCAAAAAACAAAGAGTTAGAGTGGATTTAGACCAGCACTGCGGTTTCTCTAAAACACGGCCACAAAGTAGTCTAAAAAAAGGAAGTGTCGGAGAAAAAGCAGGTGCTGTTAAAAAACGCATTCTTGGCTGCTGGAGATGTGTACTGCATGCAAAACATACCAGAGAGAGGGGGGGGGGGCGGAGAGTCCTTCTGCTTTCACTGTGGCACTTAGAAAAGGACAGGCAGAGAAACGTGAATAGCGCTGACAATCACTCCTCTCCTATTCACTGCTTCCTTTTGTAAATGCTCCCTACTCGTCTTTCACTTCGCTTGCCTTGAAAGCTTCCCTCCTCCTTTTTCTTTCTTGCTCTGGGCGCATGTTCAAGTGCGACTGTGGCTATACGGCCGCCGAAAGAAGGAAAGAAAGAAAGAAGTTTTTTTTTTTTTAAAAAAGCCCTCTGTCAATCGTGCAGCGCGTCGGCATGTTATTCAAGAGACGGCTTTATCCGGGGTTTAATGGCAAAATGATTTCACTTGATACCAGGATGTTCAGCGATTATGGGCTTTGACATTCCAAGGGACTGTTATCAGATATTCCATCACCAGTGCGATATTCGATATGGTGTGTGCGAGATGAGGGGGGAAAAAATAAAAAAAAGGGGGGGGGGGGGAAGAGTCCTGTAGGATAAACTTTCCACTTCTAACCCTAGATAGGGAACGGTCGTTTAAGAGGAACATACTGTGCATTCTCACAGCGCTATTGTGAAACAGCAAGCTAAGGCATTTTGGCTATAGGATGAGAAATATAAGCCTGTAAGTTACCTTTAAACACACACAACTCTCATCTTTTTCCAAAATTCCTCTGTTAAACCCTACTGCACATGCATGAACCAAGAAAGGCCCAATGGTAATCCCAAATATCATCTGTCATGGATGTGTGTGTGTAGAGACCTGTCACACATCTAACACCAATTCAGACACCAAATAACAGCAATTGATAACCATACGAATGGAAACCCGAGCACAGAAAGAGCAGTATAACCCCCGCCCCCGAGATGTTTATTTCTGGTCTCTGGCAGTCATTAAAGGTGTTCCCTTTCAGTCAATTCACTCGGTACAACACATATTGTATGGGATATCACGCCCTCTCGTGTCCTGGCTGAAGC
>JAQMYJ010000037.1:12105827-12122362 GCA_030014305.1 Clarias laeviceps
CGCCCAGTAGAAAATGAACGAATCACTCTCTGAGACTACTCGTTCTTCTGAGTCACGTTAAAGATTCGTTCAAAAAGAACCAATCGTTCATTAACCACCCATCACTAAATGCAGCCTATTAATATGGAAGCAAATCAGTCTCATAAATAATGTGTTAAACCCAATTCACGTGCACGAAAAAATATATATTCACAAAAAACTCACATGCACTAAATACGTTTCACAAATGCAAAACACAATTCACAGATGTACAACTGTGTACAAAACATTTGAATGTTTAAAATTCACGAGTGTATCATGGACTGTGAATGTGAAAATCCTCTTTCCTGTGTGAATCGCTCTGGATTTGTGTGTTTTTGAGACTTTGCTGGCAGCAATGTGGGCGTGGGTCTTTTGCGCAATCTGGGTTAATTACAACGGAAATGAAGACCCATTCAAACCAAGAACAGGATGCACATGTAAGTTAGTACTTTATTTCGTAATGTTTCATTAATGAACTTCGCCGAAAATAACACAGCCAACCACTTTATTATCTTTATTTCAGCGAAGTTCATTAATGAAACATTACGAAATAAAGTAATAACTTACACGTGCATGACTCCCATAGACGCTATGCATTACACAGGAAACATAATTGAGTGGTTCTTCTGATGAGTCTTCTAGTCCGAGTCATTTGTTCTTTTTTGAATCTATTGCACTGCATGTCATCTACAGTAGGGCACTGGTGGCTCAGTGGTAGGTGTTTCACTTGCAATGCAAAAGCCTGGGTTCGATTCCCAGCCAGTGCTCAACCCCAGTCACTAGATGCAGTGCTGGTCCCAAGCCTGGATAAAGTGAGAGGGTGGTGTCAGGAAGGGCATCCGGTGTAAAACCTGTGCCAAACTTATGGCGACTCCTTTGCCAGGAGCAGCTGAAAAAATCACTTGCATAGCAAAGTTTATGAGAGTCACATGACACAGGAACGAATGATTTGGACTAAAAGACTCAAAGGTAACTACTCATTTCTGTTTCCTCTACATACAGTAACCTACAGAGGTTTTGCGATGCCTAGTAGAAAATAAACGAGTCACTCTCTGAGATTACTCGTTCTTCTGAGTCACATTAAAGACTTGTTTAAAAAGAGCAAATCGGTAATGAACATATTGCATGAATGTTGACCAGAGGTCAATGGTCACCATTGACCTCTACAGTCCTTACATGAACTGCAGAGGTTCCTATATGGAGGGTCGGAATGTTATTTTAGCTCTGACTTTATTGTAGCTTGTTAGATGGCAAACAAAAATTTATTAGGTCTGTGCCTTTTATGTTCAATGAGGTCTTGCCTACGCTCTTAAGATCCGAATGTCCTCATGTGATATTTTTGGGATCATTTTCTCCTAACTACATTCTCTTCACAACGATAAGTCATAACATTTCAATGCAAAACATTAAGCCCAGTATTGTATAGGTTCCCCTTGTGCCACTCTGGTTCCTCAATGCATGACTTCACAACACCTCTGAGGGTGTTGTGTGGTGTCTGGCACCAGGACGTCTGCAGTGGATCCTTTGGGTACTGTGGGTTGCAGGATATGGTCATTGTGTATCAGACTTGTTTGTCCGGTGCATCCCATGGGTGCTCAATTAGATTGGGATCTGGGGAGTTTGGAGGCTGGGATGTTTGCATGCTGGGCCCTGTGTGTGGTAGGCTGAGGTGCAATGGGTGTTCTGGTGTCTTTCTATCATGGGCACTTTTGACAATTTTGGGTGATTTGTGCTACATTGGCTTTTCTGTCGGATCGAATTGGACTGGCTGGCTTTTGGGCCCATGCACATGATCCAGTCACCCGTTTACTGATATATACTGTAGTTGAAAATCAATAAAAAAGTGTGAATGTCATGTGATGTTAATGTTGTGGCTGATCTGTGTATATCCTTGTACGTATTCTTATATTCTCACAATAATTACGTATTATTCTTTCGGTAAACGTCTTCCTGTTCAAAGCAGTTGATTAGGTTCATAGTTATCAGGTGCTACTAAACATAACAGTTAGAAGAAATTACAAGGTACAAAACATTAGAGTCCTGGTATATTTATATTAGATAAGTATACTCATCTATAGTATTAAAAAATATAGTTACCTCTATCTGTGTTTGATTGTAACCTCCTGAGTTAATAAGATTGGCTGCAGTGTTTTATAATGTAATGTAGCAAACCAGACTCAACAATAACAGGAATGGATGAACAGGAGTGTAGGAAAATACTAATCAACAGATCAAAGCAGAGTATACTACAAAAAGTCTCATCATGTCTTATGTCTATTAGGTTCAATACTTTCAAAATATCTGACAGAATCATATGAATCATAAAACTTTTCACAGTGTAGCGTATACATAACAGAGCCACCTTGTGGTAAAATAAAGCCACAACTTAAAATCACTCACTCATCGTCTATACTGCTTTATCCTGTGTATAGGGTCGCAGGGGGCCACCCAGAAGACTTAGGGCATTAGGTGGAATACAAATAATGGGGTGGATGGGGTGCCAATCCATCGCAGGGCACACACATACACGCTGATTCACACACTACGGGAAATTTGCTAACACCAATTAACCTAATCTGCATGTCTTTGGACTGTGGGAGGAAACTGGCGTACCCAGAGGAAACCCACCAAGCACGCACGGGGATAACATGCAGACTACATGGACACAGACGCTAAGGCAGGGAAATAAAACCTAAAATCCTTTAATTAAATATTTGCATTTTTGTTGTTTAAGATTAATGTCACCATATCATATGGTTTGAATAGTTTGAAATGTGCAATGACTTTAAATATTGATAAATGAAATTTTTTTAAATAAAAACTACCATGCTCAAAGCCTTTACCGTCACATATAATTTTTAAGCTGCACCCTCTTTCCAGGGAAATGGGAAATCCAAGGTGATCTGCAGAGATAAAATCAGATAACTCTGCAATTTGACATTTTATTGTTTTAATTTCCTAGAAATACCCATTTTCTTTATCATGTTAAAGCTTCCTTTTGAAGACATACCAAACAAATATATATACAACAGGCACTTTTTAAAATAATTTTATTATTAAAATATTCACCTACAAAACACACCTATGAACACTATTTACAGGATAGCTTGCAGAGAAGTTGGATTTATACAAACAATGAGACACGTGCGATGCTTCCATTAATTTTTTGGGCTGTTGTTGAGGAGTGAGTAAAAAAAAAAAAAAAAAAAACGATTTTGAAGAGTACCAGTTCTGCTGTACAAGATGTAGTTGTTGAAGGGAGATGCAATGGGGCGAGCATTTAAGGAACAATTCCCTGAGGAACTACAGAGCCACGTAGTGTCGACATAAATCCATTCCAGTTGAGGTATACTATTGATGCAGGGTAACTGTATGGTAAATTTTAGGTTTTATAGAAAAAATGTCCATAAAACTGTCTGAATAAGCAATTCATGTTTTCACTTTTTGGATGAAGTGGGGTCTGTGCTTCACCAAGTTACTACAGCTTCCTGAAATAAACCAGGATAAAATAATGTTAAGTATTAAGTAAGTAATTCAGCAGTCAGGTTTTTATTTAAAAATCAGCATCAGACAAGTAAAGTTGCATGACAACTGAAACAAAAACAGTGCAATCACCTTTATTGCTGCGTTTGTGTTCTGCGGTCTGAAAAAAAAAAAAGAATAAAGAAATAATGTTAATGATTTTTACACAAGAGTGCATTTTGCTGAAATTGTCTGATATTTTCTGAAAGTCTTAAGTGTTGCAGCTAATGCAAAGTTCTAAATATGTTAGTGAGAACCTGTTATGATATACTGTATACACACACACACAGTATATATATCCATTTATCTATTATTATCATTTAAACCTTTAAAAGCTCAGTCTATTTTTTTAAAAAGTAATCATATATTTATTCAGCTTTAAAGGTGTAATATTAGATCACTGAATAAGAGTTCTGAGTGAGTTAGTTGTAATTTCTTAAGTGCAAATTTGCACAGATTTGCAATTCAGTTCAATGCATTTCTAGAGCCTGTTTAAAACAGTGACGCTGACCAAAGTGCTGTACAGCTAAGAGAAACTGAGGTTAAAAGGTCACATCAAAATTACAGCACAAGACAGGGTAAGAAATCAAAACAGAACACACTAAAATATAAAATATATAAAGTATAAATCTCTTTATTAAAATAACTAAACATACACATGATTTAAAAAACAATGATTGGCTCATTCTTATGCCAAGAAGAAAAGATTGTTCTTAAAGGGATAGTTCAGAAAAATAAATTTAAGTCTTAAATCATATAAGTCCATACAAGTACATTACAAGAGGTCTCGGATGTTTTAAGTTCTCCTGCTCTGCAGACCAACCATGAAGTTTGTCACTTGCAAGTAAACAAATTCCACAACCATTGTTCAGTGCAAAAATGCAAAAGTTCAACTAAAAATCATATGAAGCTTCTGCAGCTACAGAATATTGCCAAATGTATTTGCTCGCCAGCCTTCACATGCATAAAACAGCTTCAACTCATCTGGAAGGCTTTCCACAAGGTTTATGAGTGTGTTTATGGGCCTTCTCGTCCAACATCAGTATCAGACCTCACAAACCTTAGGAAGAATGGTCAAAAATGACCATAAACACACTCCCAAACCTTGTGGAAAGCCTTCCCAGAAGAGTTGAAGCTATTATAGCTGATGCTGTGGGCCAATATCATATTAACCCCCATGGATTAAGAATTTGATGTTACTGAAGTTCATATGCATGTGAAGGCAGGTGAGCGAAAACCTTTGGCAATATTTTTTCCTCCCCGGAACAAGCTGTATTAACTAACTGTCTAACCATATGGTTATTTCCGGGAAAGAAAATATTTAAATTTGGAATTAATTTTTGCACAGATTGAGAGTTGTGGAATTCAGCTCTGATTATCTACAATGTCGCATTCGAGGTGACAACGTTCATGGTCGTTGAAAAACATAGAACAGCCCTACTTATATGCACCTCAATTTTGATTCAAGACTCACTTTAAAAAAATCCGAACTGCCCCTTTAAGCTAAGATTTTAATTTGTCAATAGTAGAGCCACAGATTAGTTCTGATTAGTCACATTACTTAGTTCTGTGTTCTGGATAGACTGTAAGAGAGTTGATGATGATTGTCAGTCGGTTTACTTTGTTGAGGTTGAGTTTGAGACATTATCCCATAAAGGATCTTGGAAAGGCTGTCTGATATATAGTCTGAAAGTCTTAAGCATTGGATGGAGGGAAAAGGGATCAAAGTCGGGTGTCAACGTTATGCTGTACTAATTCAATTTTATTTGTATAACGCTTTTAATAATTGTCATTGTCGCAAAGCAGCTTTACACAATCAAAATAATTATTTAAGTTTGTTTGGAATGTGAATGTGTATGAATCAACTAACATTATTAAGAAGTAATGTGGCCTGATTATCGAGCCAATTCATTTAGTATACAGTGACATGATTGGACCAAGTACTGAACCTTGATGCACTTGAGTAGTAAGACTGCGAGGTGATAAACCTGTATCTAGGACTGCTTATGTACGTCTTACAGATCAGATCATTGAGATCTGATTGTTCACAGTATCAAAGAAAGCAGACATGTTGATAATATTGATTACAAAATACAAAGAACTCATTGTGGCTTTGCTTAAGGCCTCAGTGACTGCAAAGAGGGCTGTTTCCAGACTGGTTGGCCTCCAGGAGGTCACTTACGGGAAACTATGAAAACAGCTGTGTAGAACATCATGGTCCATGGTCTTGGGTAGAAACGGATGAAAAGAAATAGGTCTGTAATTAACATTAGTGGAACCAAATGTGGGTCCCTAAGCAGAAGTGTGACACTAGTAGATGGAAGGTACTGAACCACTTATTGGTAGAGACATGGATCACAGTGGTTACACATGGCGAAGATGTGTGATGTGTGGAGTAGTGTAGATAGCTAACATTGAGCTAACATTGTGCATATACTGTGGTTGCCAAACATATCACTGTAGTTTGTCAGTGAACAGTGCCTGGTGATACAACCACATCATGATATGAAGTCTTAAACAGGACAGTGGTGGTTTGACAAGCATCAGGTACAGTTTGTGCTACTTTTGGCCATTACTAATGTCCTATCCTGTCTGAAAACTTTACCAGCGCTTCTGTTTTACTGATGGAAATTGTATCTCTGTAGCTCTTGTATCACCATACATTCTCACTTGTTCTTATCCAGAATGAGCTAAAGATACACAGTAAAATATCATGTCAAGCTCAATAAAGAGTTATGAGTTCTGATTATGTGATGATTTTGGCTGTAGTTAATGAACCGTAACAGGTACTCTAGGCAGAAATTAGAATTATAAATCATCATTTTGACGAGTTGTTCTCCACGATTGATTTTCAGACATCAGTTTGTATTTTACCCAGTCTGATGTATTCAGCTTACCTGAACCTCAAACATAAAATCTTATACTAGACAATAACATAAGCTTCAAATCTGGATAGTATCTGTCGGACACTTACTTGTGTTTTTCTTATTGAGCACAGGTTCACAGATCTCTCTAAAACATAAGTCCTGCTGTACTTTATATGTTCTTTTATATCTGTGAAAAAGGAAAAAAAATGGAAGTCAAAGACAATTAAAATTATACAGGAGTCTATGGAGTTGGATGCCAAAGTCTGGGTTAAATTTTTCGGAAAGCAAAATGGCAATTTTATTGCCATTATATACTGTATATTACCAGTCAAAAGATGCTCTTTCCTGATTTTCATTTGCTGAAGGCATTCAAAATATGCAATAATCTCTTTGAACAGTTGATATTAAGATGTGTCTGCTATTTATCCTCTGTAAAGGCTCTATTCTGCGGTGCAGTTTGTTCCTTGGTGATTTCTGAGGCTGGTGACTGTAAATGAACTTCTCTTCTGCAGCAGAGGCACAGTAAGTTTTTAGTCTTGCTTTCCTGGGACGGTCTTCATGAGAGCCAGTTTCATCATGGTGATTGATGGGTTTTGCGAATGCACTTGACAATACGATTCTAGCAAGTAGAACAGCTGAACTTGCTGTTCAAAAAATAAAAATTGTAGGTTGTTGTTACTTAATTACCTAATGGCGTACGTGGTATTCCATAGTACGGAAATTCCCAGTACTGTATAGTTCTATAATCTAAAAAAATAAATCCAAACTTTTGATTGGTGTGTCCAAATTTTTGATATTTAGTATAAATATTATTTAGTCAGGTGAGGACAAGTTATGGCAACCTTGAGCGATTTTCATACACCTTCATATAGCAACTGTCATACAATGGGACACTGATATTCTTTCAGGGTTCAGATAGTTTTGGAATACCAACTGCACCTTTCTGTACCACACACAATTGCAAAATTCTATCTTTAAAAAAAATAACTAATGTTTTCTTTTATGTAATTGTGTATAAAATTGCCCTACTTTATTCAATGCACATTGTGTTTGTCTTTATTATAATATCATCAATATCAATGTAATTCTACATCTTCATTAACCATGTTATTCTGGTCAGGGTCATGGTGGTGAGAGGTTGGAATATGTCACGCAACACACCACAACTACCATCAACAACCCCCCCACACCCCCTCCCCCTTCCATACTCTCCCCCGCTTATCCAAAGGCTCATATTTTTAGCTTAACCACTTCTACCAGCATGTGCTTGGGAGGTCGGTGAAGGAATCCCACATGCACCCGGGGAGGATGTGAAACTCTACACAGTAGATCAAACACTAATCACACTGGAGCTGTAAGGCTCTGCTCCGCTACTGTGCCTCCTCTATCGTCCTTAAGGAGTTCTTTTTTTAGTATTCTCCCGTCAGTCGTCCTTGAAAAACTATTTGAGTTCATAAAAGTTATGGGTCATGCATGACTTTGGTGATCCATGTAACAAATGAAGTAAGCATGTCCCCAAACATTTACATACAGCTGTAACAATATTTTTATCTGCAGGTACAACCAGGGCAACACAAGACGAAGAAGAAAATCCCTTACAGATAATGGCAGACTCCATCCTCCCATACAGGCATGCTTTTTGTTTCAGAGTAGAGGCGGGTGCATGGATGTTTTACTCGTTGGCAATCTACGGGAAAATATATGCATATAAGAAGGAGAGAGAGAGGGGGGTACACACTGAGGTTAATCAAGCAACAATGTGAACAAACAATTGATTGAAGTTATTTTAGAAACACATGCGATATCAAAACTATATAATAAAATACACTAATGTGGTAAGAGCTGAGATAGCCATGCCTAAGTTGGAAAATGTCTGACAAGAATCAGAAACGTGTCTTGAGTGTGTTTCACGACTCTGAGAAAGAAAGGATGCCATAAAATGTGACTTGCTGATTGGACTTACACAGTTCACACCGTCTGCCCTTAAAGCTCGTCGGACATTCACAGCTGTAAGTGCCTCCACTCTGTGTGCACTTCCCTCCATTCTGACATGGCTGAGTCCTGCAGTCACGCTGGGACTCTATTACACAAGAAAAGCCATTTTAAAATGCATATAATACAAATAGTATTTCAACTACACATTCCATGAAAAAAAGCTGAAAGAGATCAATAAAATCTGCCTAAAAGAATCCAAGATATTTAAGAGCAAGTTGAATTATATCTACTATCGTCTATATGTATACTATCTTGTAAGACTGGATGTGTGTTATGCAGCTTCTCCTGGACACTGAGTTTTGACTTCAGCTGGCAGCAATTAGAGGGTCAGAATATCACTTAAAGCCAAAGCAGAATCTAAAGAGACCTGTTGTTTCTTGAGATAACACTTGGTTTATTGAAAGGAACCCTCACCGCTTTTCCTCTTCGTCACTTCTTCAGGGATCTCCAGAGCCAGACTGATTTTGTTGGTTGTTTCCTCCATTCTCTCTAGTTTGACTGGAGGTTCTGGTTCTGTATGAAATTACAGTGCAAATGAGCTCAAGTTAATTTATTGTTCACTATTTAATTCATCTTAAGTAAAAACTTTCATGCATCAGGAGAATAAACTATAAAACAAAGTTCTGCCCATTTTACTTATTAAATGATGAAATTATATAGAACATGATGGGCACCAAGGGAAAGGTTCAACATGGGATTGCAATCATGGCTAATTGTTTCCATTAAACAGATATTGTGCAGATATTATATTATTATGCTGATACAGGGGTGCCTCACAGTTTAGGCTCCCAGGATGTTCGGCCCTGAGCTCAGGCTATCTTTGCTTGGATTGCCTTCAGATTATTTGTTTTCCTACCACCTTTGCAAATTGAGCGTGTGGGTCAATTGTCTACCCTAAAATGGCCCCTAGGTGTGAATTAGTGCGTCACTGTGTGTGAATGATGTCCTGTGATTCAGATGGCATTCCTCACTAGTGCTTAGAATTCCTGAGATAAGCTCTGGATCTGTGTTACTCACAACATGATAATCAATATTCTAAAGTTAGCAAGAATCAATCATATAATATAATTATATAAAAAAAAATAAAAAAAACCTTTTTTAATTCACCCCCCTTTTTTAGTTTTGATTTCTTTCTCAAATTGAGTCACCTATGCGCATGCAAAAAAAAAAAACACCACAAATGTTATAACCTGGTCATTTCATACATTCAGGTCATCAGCTGAAATCATTTTATTGCCAAATAATGTTGCCGAGTCTAGACATTTACATTTAGGGATTTGGCAGATGCTCTTATCCAGAGCGACTTACAAAAAGTGATTTAAAGTTTATCACTGGATAGATACTTACACTGGGTTAACTAGGTTAATAACTAAGTGCCATTAGTCAAACACAACTGGAAAGAGGGGGCGGGGGGGATTAGTCCAAGTACTGGAGAAACAGATATGTCTTGAGTCGTCGTTAAAAGATCGTCAAAGTCTCTGCTGTACGGACCTGACCAACTGAAGCAACCACAGATCATAACACTGCCTCCAGAGGCTTGTACAATGGACACTATGCATGATGAGTGCATCGCTTCATGTGCTTCCCTTCTTCCCTGCAAAGGTGACAGCTCTGCACTAAACTTCCAGGTTTTAATGATGTGTTGGACAGTTTTCAAGCCAATTCCATTTTAATGTGTTCTTTGCTTGATGCAGGTCAGTAAGTTTACTCTTCTAAAAGCACATTTTTTTGGGACTGGTAAGTGGATAATAGCTGCCCGAACATACCCCATAATTTTAGTGACAGTTTCTGACAGGATCAGGTTGCCATCTCGACACCTGATCGTATCTGAGTGGTTGAGGGTAAAGACCCTTCTCAAGAGCCTAACAATGGCAGCTCGGTGGTGCTGGGATTTAAACCGGAGTCCTCCTGATCACCAGGGCAATGCCTTAGCCATCAAGCTACCCCTGCTCCCCTGTATCAAAGTCATGTAAAAGCAAATCCTAGTCTTTTAAAAATCATCACTAACTTGTGCGATGGCGAATGGCTTTGCGCTGTGAGTTGGTGAATTTGGTCGTTATCCTCCCCCGACCGTCTATCAGCTCTGTGTATCTGTGACAAACCAGAATGAAAAACTTAAAAACATGTCTAAAGATTATGAAAAATGTATTTTATTTCCCGAACATTTACCTACCTTGGCAGTTCTTCTGAATGATCCCTGTCCTTATCAGCACCTTGATGTTGTAATTTAGTGCGAGTCAGATTGCGCCTGCTAGGGGTGTCCTGACCTCCCTGAGCTCTCGCAGCTTTTCCCTGTAGCTCCTCCAGTGGCACTGTATAAGAACATTTTATTAATTTGGCCACATGATTTCTCAAAATGATATTTATATATTAGGAAAAGCCCAATCTAACATATGAGGATTTGGTAGCCTTGCTTACAGGTCCAACCCACAAACTTCTTTTTATTTCATAAGTATGCCAATAAATATGCCAACTTCTATACACATTGTACAGCTGGAACGTAAAGAGTAGCTTATAAGTAGCTGATACTTGTGACTCACGTGTGGTGAAGGCTAAGTGTTGGGCCGCACTGTGGATCTGCTCCTGGCCTGTGTTGCGCACAGCGGTCAGGGCGAGCCGATAGTGCTGCCCCGGGCTCAGATCTCTTATCGTGTAAATACTCAGCGTTCCATCATTCAGGTAGCGGCTCCGAGTGGTTAAGCCACGTGTCACATTTACCACAAAGCCATCAGGAATGCTTCTGGGATGCCGGTCCCATGTGACTCGTGCAGTGCTCGAGCTCACGTGGGATAGAGAGAGGTTCTGGGGAGGCAGCGGTTCTGATATAGGAAATAGGATTAGAACCTTTTAGGACAAAATAGAAACATATTTAAAATATATTTTCATGGATTTCTGTTAAAATACAGTTATGTGCAAAAGTTAGTACCTTCTCTTTAAATTCTATATGGTTTTGTGTGAAAACATAATAAAGATCATCTGATTGTAGCAGATCTTAATATTAGGTAAATACTACCTCAGACATACAACAATATAACTTTTTTACTATGTAATTATTTATGTACAAAGATCAAGCCAAAATGAAAAGTGTCCCCTTACTGCTTTCACAGGAATTAAGTGAGTCAGTTGCAGCTAGGTGCTGCTAATCACCAGAGGTGGAAAGTAACGAATGACATTTTTTACCTTTTTCTTTACTTTTACTTTATGTTTTGTATTATCATTTTGTGACTCTGAAAGAGGCCGATAAAGGTTTTGTGCTGAACGTTATTCTTGGCTCTGAGCTCTCTTTTCCCTCGGCTATCCGTTGCAAAGCGTCACATCATATTTAAGTGACCACTTTGATTTCAAGCACAAGAAAAGCATCAGCTTTATTATTTAAAGGTGTTCCTTCAATTAAAAACAACTAGTTTGAGATTTATATCAGCTTGTCTTTTTTGAACTACACTAGAATCCCCCATCCCATCCCCAATGTTAAAAAAGTAACTCTGCAATTTTTACTCTGAGTAAATTTTTAATGAGCTACTTTTTACTTTTACTTGAGTTGGAAAGGATTATAAAATCATTTATAAACTATATGGAGTTTAACATTCTACAGTGGGAAAGATTATCCACAAAGGGAGAGAATTCAAGACAGTTGGCAATCTTCCCAGGAGTGAATGTCCGAGCACATTTACTCCAAGGTCAGACTGTGCAATGCTCTGAGAAATACAAAAAATAAGAATTATACAACAGGTCCTACACGCCTTGCTGAGCATGTTACACGACAGTACAATTAGAAGAAGACTGAACAAGTACAGTTTGTTTGGATGACAGTTTGCAGGAGAAAGCATCTTCTGTCTAAAAAGAATACGGAAGCACCACTGTGGTTTGCAAAACTCCATCTGAACAAACCAGAAGTCTTCTGGAGCAATTTTCTATGGACGGATGATATCAAAGTGAATTTGTTTGGCTCTACTGCCCAGCGCAAAAAAAACAAACAGCATTTCAGCAGAAACACCTCATACCCAGTGTCAAGCACAGTGATGGAAGGGTGATGATTTGAGCATGTTTGTCAGCCACAGGACTTGAGCACCTTGCAGTCATTGAGTCGACCATGAACTCCTCTGTACAACAGAGTATTCTAGAGCCAAATGTGAGGCCATCTGTTCAAAAGATAAAGCTTGGTTGAAATTGGGTCATACAATAGAACAATGATCGGAAGGAGACCAGCAAATCTACAGTACATCAGAATGGCTGAAAAAGAAAAGAATCAAGGTTTGGAATGGTCTAGTCAAAGTCCAGACCTCAGCCCTATTTAAATGCTGTGTCCAGGACCTTGAGAGAGCTTTGAATAAGCGAATACCCAAAACCCTCAATGAACCGAAGCAATGTTGTAAATACAAATGAACCAAAATTATTCCAAAACGATGTGAGAAACTGATAAAGTCGTACAGGAAATGATTACTTAAAGTTATTGCTCCTAAATGTGGCGCTACAAGCTTTTGAATCATGGGTACTTAGTATTGCTCACATATTTTTTTCTTTTTGACCAACTAAGACCAACTACAATCATTTACTGTTTTTACTGTTTTTACACAAAAACACATAATATTAGAAAAGCAGCTACTAACTTTTGTACATGACTGTATGCACTGTGTGTGTATGTGTGAGTGTGTATGTGTATTTCCTTTATATAGGAGTTAAACATACTTGTCCAGAAGTGCAGGGGTCCAGAAGAGTGGCTGGAGGCCGGCAGATCCTCAGGACGTAGTCCACTCTGTGTCAGCACATCTACAGTGTACTTCTGACCTGGAAGAAGAGAACTGTGACACACACATTAGATTTTTTTATTTTCAGATTGTAGTGCAGATGTAAATTAAACTAACTGCTACAAGGGGAGACATCTAGTGGTTAGAATGAGTTCTCCTAGTACTAAGCACTGGATGTTAACATGAGGACGTTTTGATCTCATGGCTGACCTGAAGCTGTATACCATAACACTGGCATTTAGGACAGCAGTACGAGTGCCGCTACCATCTGAAGGCACCAGAGATACCCGCACCAGGTTGACAGCGGCTTGCCAGCCCGCCTGCACTAACCACTGTAGCCACACCTGGGAAGAGGAGACGTTCACAACCTGCAGCTGATCAACTTTCCGAGGCCCTGAAACGTAAGAGACAAGAATGAGGTTCCAATCTCACTGACAATGAAATACTGGATTCATGGTTCCAAGAGAATAACTCTCTAATCGGAATGATTTCAATCGAATTGAAGACATATTGTCCATGCAAACATAACTAATGATGCATACAAAATACAGCTGAGTAGAATCAGTTGGCATTTTACAAGACAGTCAGACTTGATAGGATTAACTTAATTTGGCATCAAAGTATTTTTCATTGATACCCCTGAATAAAGGGTTAAAGCCAGGGCTCTCACTTGTGCGTATGAGGGCAAACGCGGGCTGGCTGATGTCGTTGCTGTTGGAATTACGTTTGATTGAGTAAGTAGAGATGTTGTAGAGCTGTCCCGGACTCAGGCCCTGCAGCACGTAGGTTGAATGCTGCTTCTCAAGGAAGTCTGTTTTTCGTGGGCTTTGTCCAATCGGAGCATAAGTGATGGCAAAACCACTGATCAGGTTCTGATTGGTGTCAGCTTGATCCCATCGTAGCTCTACTTCACTTTCCTCAACTCTCAGGACATGAAGGCCAGATGGAGGCAGGAGATCTGGTACAGTGAAGAATAATGTCAGTTATTTTGCATTATTCTGACTTCAGTAACATGCATGTTTAAACAAAACCTGTAGTCTCTAATACTGGTTATGCCATGAGTAGAGTAGGAAACAAAGAACCTATTATTTCTATCAGTAACAGTAAATAGTATTTTGGGTAACATAACCTAATGGGTATTAGGAAAGATGTCTTCTGAAGTGTCTAAATATATAATTCTGTTGACCATATATAAAGGTTTGACCAACATGATAGGCAAAACTCTCAAACAAACTGTGGATTAATTGATTAATGTATATCTATTAATATGCATTTGATTAATGATTTTGTTCATTCTGAAAATACAACATGTGGTATGGAACTCTCCACGTGTTTATTCTACATAAGTATCAATTCTATCACTCACTCATCGCCTATTCCGCTTCAATCTCTATACAGGGTCACTCACTTAGCGCACAAGGCAGGGTACACCCTGGGCAAAGTGCCAACCCATCACAGGGCTCTCACACATACTGTACACACACTCAAATGCTCATTCACACACTATGGGCAATTTGGGAATGCCAAATAGCCTAATCTGCATTTCTTTGGACTGTGGGAGGAAATCCACCAAGCATGGGGAGAACATGTAAACTCCATGCACACAACCACTGAGGTGGGAATCGAACCCGGAACCTGGAGGTGCAAGGTGACAGTGCTAACCACTAAGCCACCAAGTATTAATTTGTTTTTGTTTATTATAAAAAAAAAAGTTACACCAGGTGGAGCATGACTTAATCACACACTGTACCTCTCTCACAGTCACGGCCAGTGTGTCCCACCCTGCAGGCACAGCTGTAATTTCCTCTCCTGTCACTGCGACAGAAGCCTCGGCTCCCACACGGCTGTAATACACACGGGTTTTCCACTAGAGGGCGATAAGAGATTGGTCTAACAATGTTCAGTCACCTTGCATGTCCAGAACTCGTCAGCAGTGTGACCATAGTACAGTACTTGAAAGTGATGTTCAACATACAAGTTTGGCAGCGGTCTCCAGTGTAGCCCTCTTTACACACACACAGATGCCTCCTCCTGTAGCCTCGACACACACCTCCGTTCTGGCAGGGGTTTGACTCGCATCCATCCTGCTCTACAGATAAAGCAGAGGGATTTCAGTAAGCTGATACCAGCAGAGTCACTTTCCTTTAATGGCCAAGTCAGACACAGCGGAAATACCAACACAGTTATCAGGTGATTTGATGATCAGGGTGCCAGTAGATTCGTAAATAGGGCTACCTATGCGCATGATTCAGATTAAGGATTTACAAAACTGGACATCTGCCTGTCCTAGCCACATATAAATACAACTTAATCTTTAAAATACTTAAAATCTCATTATTTTTGGATTAATTTATGAATCCATTTAATAACAAGGGCTCAAAAAACATAATTTTTTTTTTTTTTAAATAATTCCCATAAACCATCCATTACACAATTGGAAAAATGTACACATTTTAGTTGAGTTCTACAGCATTCATACAACTCAATTCATACAATACAGGCATCTACTAAATGTAATATCTGGAATAATCCATTAAATATTATTAAAGTTTAACGTACCTAAATTGCATGTGATGCTCAATAATGTAAACCATTACAATGTCCCTTTCCATTAACCTGCATACTTGTTAACAACATTTTATACATATTTGCTCATTCTTGTTACTTTCAACACTGGTACTCTGTTGAGAGCGAAATACATTGTTAGCAATAATAGCATGTAAAATGGGGAAAAGTTGCTAAGATGTGTTAACAATTTTTTGGAGAAAAATTATGACAAATCACAAATGGAAAAAAACAATATTTGTTCGGCATACCAATCTTTTTTCATATTTATGAATAAAATGTATACGTTACAGTCCACGGTAACCCCAACGGTTAAAGTTGATGGTTAAAGTTTGGTTAGGGTTTGGTTCATGTGCATAATAAAATGTGAGGAGACGTCTGTACCTGATCAACTGCAGTCTGTTATATCACTACTCGTTATGCTTAAGCCCCACCCACAAGGCACATCATTGCATATATTTCTAAAAAGCTTGTTTTTATGATAGCAGTTCATTATGTACAGTATTATTATGATATACATTATTAAGCTGACCCCTGTCAGCTGTCCAATTACAGGTTGATATCAAACCTCCCCTTTATCTCTAAGATTATGGGAAAGATAGTAGCACAGCAAATGTTCATATCTACATAAGAATGGCATAAACGAACTGTATCAGTCAGGATTTACATGTAGGCCTCATCACAGCACAGAGACAGCACTTGTTAAAGTAGTAAATGACCTATTGGCTTCTGATCAGGGTTGCGTCACTATGCTTGTGTTACTCAACCTCAGTGCAGCTTTTGACACCATTGATCATAGTATTCTCCTTCACAGATTAGA
>JAQMYJ010000037.1:12124029-12179671 GCA_030014305.1 Clarias laeviceps
ACGTCTGTTTACTACATTGTAACATTTTTCTGACTGGTGCGGACTAAAGCAATCGAACTATAGGTGTGAAAGCACCCACAGAGAGTTTTTCCTCGCCACTGTCGCCGTCATCCTCGGTTTGCTCATCAGAGACAGTCTTATCATTTTGATTCATACACGTTCACATCTCATACAGACTTAAATAATTCTTTTGATTGTGTAAAGCAGATTTGCGACAATGTCAATTGTTAAAAGCGCTATAAAAATAAAATTGAATTCAATTCAATATGTTTTTTTTTGTTGTTTTTTTTAACAAACGCACACATCTCAATATCATTTTATTCCTATATGTATCAGTTTCTAGATGATTATCCACAGTGATTAATTTTTTTAATTGCTTATTCCTGTGTCAAAGGATACTACAGAGAAATTTCCCAAAATTTGGAATATTGCTAAATTTATGTTAAATTATGTACTGAAAAATCATAATGTTTGTATTAAAAAGCTGAATATTTTCTTGATTAAATAATAAAGTAATATTATTTCAACAATTTTATAATTGAATATAATTAAATAAACATTTCAATTAACATCCAAAAGTTAAATTTATGGTTTTGCTGTATAATATATTCAAATGTATTTATATATAATTAGACAAAGCCTTATCTGCATGAATAAATGTACACCTTTCGATTGTGATATACAGTAGTCCTGTATATTATTCAATATGCCTACTGAACTGATAGAGTACTTTTTTTCAATCCCAAAGGGAAATTGTTAATTGTAAGTGTAGTCTTTTGCCACATACTTTCTTAGATTAAATGTTGAAATGTTGAATCTTTGAAGGTGTACACTTTTTGGAATCCCTTTCCAAATAGTTTTGAGTGCACTAGCACAAATTGGGGAATTAAATTAAGGTAACATTAAATTCCACTGCCTTCCATACCTTCATTCCAATACTGTTTTAACATGCCTTTTTAACATGTCTCACAATTTACAGACAAGCCTCTTTGTTAGGATGGATGCATTGGTCTGCCAGTTACAACGTATCTTTGTAAGACTATTATTCCCCTGGTCCTTTCTTTTTTGGAGTAATGTCATTATGGATAGTCTGGGTTGTCTGTTATTGATAACCATCTGCTGATTATCCTCACAAGACAGAGAGAGATAGAAAATAAAACACCAAACAGCTGTTACAACAGTTGTTACACATGGAAAGATATCCAGGGGTAACATGCATTTAAGTTTATAATCATTGGGGACTATGTAAATGTTTAATGATGTTATGGCAAACCAGGCTATTGCTATCCAGCTAACAATTTAATATAGATGTGTGCATGTGTGTGTGTCGTAACCAGAGTAAGATGTTCGTTTTTTTTCTTATCATGAAATAGTTTTTAGTGCATTTCCAGATCAATTTAATAGCCGATTAACTTGAATTCACTGGACGTTTTGAACAAATCAACTCCTGCTTAAATGCAAGTCACAATTGCATGTTAATTCGATTTGCTTCATTCAGAAAAATTTGCTGAATTTACATCTTGCATTTGCAATTTTTTTTATGTAGCTTTCTACTTTACCTGTACTTTTCTACATACTGTAGTTAGCAATTTAACAGCCTGATTTCTAAAAAAAAAAAAAAAATCCACTTTCCATTACGCCAGTGATTAAAGAGTGGTGTTAAAAACAGTATTAGAACACAGACCAGGACTAGGACAGGCAGATCTGCCCCTGCTGCTATATACAGATATACAGAACACTGCGTCTATATACAGAACACTGGATGGAATAAATTATACCACATGCCACGTGTCATCACTATCTCTAACAGAGTCATCAAATTACCAATAACTCAACAACGGATGGCAGATTAGTAGGCTGTAGTCACCTGTCTGACAGCGTTGGCCAGTAAATCCGGACTCACACTCACACACAAAGGATGCCACCCGGTCTCGACACGTGCCTCCGTTCATACACGGCTGAGACAAGCACTCGTTTATTTCTAAGAACAAAATCAGAGGATCGTTGTAAGAGATACAAACTGCTCGAAGACAAGCAAGAAAGAGTTGCTCAAATCATTTAAATTATTGTGCATGTTTTTTTTGAGAAAGAGGAGTCTTATAAATGTGTGATAAAAAATGTTCGTGGAGGTCGTTTAAAGAAATCCGTTCATCCCGGAAAAACGAAGGCCATTATAAACACGCGTCTGAGGGCAAGCGGAAAATTGATACTGAAGGAATTTTTGATGAAAACACAGATTAGAGTAAATCAGGGATTTAGTGACATGTTCTGCCCTATTGTCATAGCGACTGAAAAAGAAAACTGTACATCAACACATCAACGTCACCATTTGGCTGCCCCGTCATCTCATTGGTAGAATTGTTTTTATATTTGCGGTGGTGGGGATGATGTACTACCCACATTTCTGGAATGAGGTTTCTAGTAGAGCTGCATAGTTTATGACATGTGGAAAAGGAACTCACTTTGTGTGTGTGTGTGTGTGTGTGTACTAAATTCTACACCATGCTTCCAAATGCCACAAGATGAACTTTTTTTTTTTTACTTATTTTTTACAATCTACTGCTAAACAACTTATATTAATGTGACTTGGTTTAGACACATGTACCTACTCATTTTGACTATTCATGTCTGGGGTTTAGGTACGGCTCCTATTTGTGTCACAGCAAAGAGAAACATTTGTGTTTGTCTATGCGTGTTAAGATTCACCCTTTGCGCGCCACTTTCCAGGGCAATGAGTGCCGTGTTCTTGTTTTTGTTCCTGATTTGGCCTGTCTCCACTGTCTGCATTGTGTATTATTATTATTATTATGGCATTGGTAGCTCAAACAGTTAAGGCTCTAGGTTACTGGGCTACTGATAGGAAGGGCGGGGGTTCGAGCGCCAGTACCGTCAAGTTGCCACTGTTGAGGCCTTGATCAATGCATGTAAGATTTTTTTATTGGCCGCTAATATTCCACTATGTCAAAAATTGGCAATGTCCCATTTAAGTGACCTCAGATAAGCCTGTCTGCCTGAAGGATTCCTGACTTTGACTACAGTACACTGAGTTTTTGAACATGTGTCCTGCCTATTGCTTTCACATTGTATGATGTGCTGTGCAGTTTAGATTGCGCTCACCATCACAGACTGGAGGTTGACTCCAGGAACCATGGCTGCTGCAGATACTCTGTGTGGCTCTAGGGTTGGGAGTGTAACCTGGGTGGCATGTATACAGAGCCAAGGAGTTAGGGCTGGTGGAAGAGAACTGTACTTCAGCATGCTTCACTTTAGGAGGGGGACCACAATCATTTCCTACAAGAAGAAAGTTATTAGATCCATTAAAATGCTGGGGAAAATGAGATATTGACTATGGACAGAGACACTAAATACTTTCCTTTATTCATTCATCCCCATTAATTACTTTAGAATGTCTAAGACAGTGGTAAATCTGGAGCTGAATTGGATGCTAGTCCATCACAGGGCATCACACAAACTTACATGCACATTCACACCTAGACAGACAGTACACCAAGCTCAGGACCAAACACCACATACAGTTAAACCTTGGATTGCGAGCATAATTCGTTCTAGAATCGTACTTGTAAACACTCATATATCAAAGCAAATTTACCCATAAGAAATTACTCAGATGATTCAATCCACAACAAAATATTCATATAAAAATAATGAATATGAAATATAACGTAAAAATGAAACAAATTAACCTGCACTATAACTTTGAAAAGAATCCCATGCGTGTGTGTGAAGCTGAAGTTCTACATTTACATTCAGATACTTGGCAGATGCCCTTCTCCAGAGCGACTTACATTTTTATCTCATTATACATTTGAGCAGTTGAGGCTTAAGGGCCTCGCAGAAGGGCCCAACAGGGACAACTTTGTGGGATTTTAACCTGGGGCCTTCCAAACCGTAGTTCAATGCCTCAACCACTGAGCTACCCCGACCCCAAGTAGTTGTTCTACTGTGTAGAATGACTCCCTTCCTCCTCTTGACTGTGTAAGTAAGTTATTCCTCAAATAAGAAGGAAGAGGGCTACTGTGTAAGACTACTTTATCACACACACACACACACACACACACACACACACACACACACAATAGAATCACTGCTTTCTTACAGAGAGAGACTCTGGATCTTTAACAAGGAACCTCTCTAATGACACTTGCTCTTGCTTTACGTGCGCGCACATACGTGGTCACACGTATGTTGACTATACAAGTGACGCATGTGACTGAGCATGGGAGATGATTACCCACAATCCTGCAGTGCACGAGAGAGAGAAGAACCATTGGATCAGTTGTGATCACATGACGCTCGGCAAATATAGCACATATGCACTACCTGTTCGCAGACCAAGTTACTGCTACATGATGTGCCACCATGCCTTATTACTATTAAGTTATTAGTTATACAACATGGAGAAATATTAGAACTCTGATGATGAGACTCTTAGCCACAGTTGTGGCTTGAAGCCAACTGCAGTCGTTCCCATGAACATTCAGCAAGAGGAACGGCTGATCCTTAACAATGGATGTATAAATTGTTGCCTACTTGTAGAAGAGACGTAGCTATCTGTGGGAAGTGTACACACAATCATTCACCATCATGACTTGCACAAGGCAGGAACTCGGCTGGGAATTATCGCCAAACTAACTCTAAGCGATTTTAAAATGTTTTGCTCGTTAAAGGAGTTCCTGGGAGGCTAGAACTTCAGACATGAAGCAGGCAGTCCAATCATTGCTCCAGTGTACTGGGAAAACATTCTAATTTGATGGTATCCAAGCACTAGTGAAACGCTGGTTTAAGTTCATTAGTGTAGCAGGAGATTATTTAGATAAATAAAGGTACGTTATATGCACACTTTTTTTTTCTCATTATATGCACACTTAAAGTCCCAGTTTGACTTAAACGCCCCTTGTATATGTTAATAACTCATCATTGAGTCATGACTGAAAACAGTTGCCATAATAGTACACTAGAAAGGGTGTATAAACCATATTTCATGATCTGATGGATCTGGATCCACGGGTTTATTTGGTTTATTAAAAACAATATATATACAGTATATACAGTATATACCCTGAACTGGGTTAAGTGGGATAGAAAATGTATGAATAGATAAAGGAACTGCAAAATCTAAAAAGTTTGGCTTTTATTCTTAAACTAGAACCGCCAGGACTTTGATTGCATTCTTCCCACAGCCTATCCATAAACAGGGAGAAATCATAAAAACTGTAAACATTGATGTTGTGAAATGTTTCCGATGACATTGGGGCTGCTTTTTTTTTTTTTTTTTAACTTTTGCAAGAGTGCATCAGCAATGCTCGATTTGAACCTTACCTTGTGGAAAACCCACAAACCCTGAAATAGCAATGTCACTGTTATGAGTTACAACCACCGTTCAGAATGAGGATCAGATTTATAGAGCATTTCTTCCGACTCTCATTGTCTCTGGGGAGGAGAGCTCGGGCCAAATACCCCAGGAGGAACTGGCATACATTACATCTTCCTGGCATGGTCTTCTATTCCCCTGCTAACCTCCCTAGAAGCTGCACTTACTGCAGTGGATGTTTTAGCTATTGTAGAGGAAGATGTCATATGAAATTGATTACTGTATTACAATCTCTGGGGCATTTCTAATGAAAGACAAGAGAGATGGCTTACCGTTCAAAGCTGGACCGGCTCCTATGCTAATCTCGCAGTGTCTTCCAATGAAGGATCCAGGACACTCGCATTTGTATTTGCCGATGTAATGGAAACACGTTCCTCCATTCATGCACGGGCCAGAGGCACATGGGTCTGGTTTCCCTGCACACAGTATAGAGTCAATACTTGTATTCTACAAGCCTTTTGTGTACAGCTTTAATGTGTTCTGTACAGAGGCCCTAAACCAGGCAAAAAAAAAATTGCTAATCTGTGCATGCAATCTGATAAATTGCACAAGCAGTTGCGGTTGATTTACAAAGAGGGATTGTGCAAATGACATGGCATGTAGGAGAAGAAAACAATATGTAAATGGGATATGAGCATGTGTGAGTTTTTCTCCTTAGTCGTGCCAAGTTCAGATCCCAAACATGACTCCTGGAGGAATAAAAGTGAAACCGAATCTTGTCACATATACGCGTA
Source organism: Clarias laeviceps (assembly GCA_030014305.1). Classification (NCBI taxonomy): domain Eukaryota; kingdom Metazoa; phylum Chordata; class Actinopteri; order Siluriformes; family Clariidae; genus Clarias; species Clarias laeviceps. Next base: position 12,130,156 of record JAQMYJ010000037.1, read on the forward strand.
ATTACACTTACATCACATCTAATTCCTGTTTGTGCAAATTTAAATATTGTAGACATGAGTCTGTGTTCTGTTTATTAGGTACACAAACAGAGGTTACACTTAAATGCTGTTGGAATCAAAGAAGAAACTGCAAATTCAATACCAGTCTTTTGGGTACATCAATTTGTTAATGTAATTGCTTGCAAAATCATGCAGGAAATCACGTGGCTAGTGCTAATTTTATATTTTGCAATATAAAATTGCCTTGCAATAAAAAAACAAACAAACAAAAAAAAAACCTGGCTACAGTTTTTCCTCCAAGCAAATATTACTGACAGCTGCTATAAAGCAGAGCAAATTAATCAGTTCAAAGTGCATTACATGCATGGTCAAAGAGGATGATCTTTAAACCCAGCATGTTTTGATTAAAAGAAGAAATTGCAATACTGAAATATTTGGATCAGAATTCACTCCTTACACAACGCTTTTGTATAAGCAATGACCTTCCGTTCTACGCAACTGAAACATGACTAGACTTCAAATTAAGAGTTGTGCGAATATCTATAATTAATTGTATGTGAACGAGTTTGTACGATCAATCTCAGCAAGTGCAAATGTTTGTATCTACAGTTTGTACAGATGTAGTGTTTCAACATGTGTGAGCAGTCATTAATCATTACAGTAGCTATGAGAAAGAGCTACACAGCGTTTTCAGGCGTTTGTGCCAGGGTAGGTTTTTGTTCCAGTACATGAAGGATCCAAGTCTTGAATAATTTCCAGCACACCGAATCGCTCTACAAGGCCAAACAGTTGCACAACTCTAATATAGGACAAAGTCAGTATAATGAGATTCCTGAGATGAAAAGCTTCTTGGCTTTGAGGTGCTGCTTTTTCTTTGCAGGGATTTTATGGCACTGCATGTGCGGAAGTGCAGTTGTCCAAACATGAATGAAAGCAGATTGCACACTTCTTCTTACACTTGAAAGGAAAAGCGCGTGGTTAGAGCTATACTCGGGGAATCGTGGAAGGAGCATTCAGTGAGCAAACTTGTGCCAGCACACTCACACATGGGCCTTTAACTGTGGTCATCAAACTCATAAAACAGAAGTGTACTTGTGCACAATTCTCTTGAAGCTCTTGGCACTAAAATAATAGTTGCCCTTAATACTCACCCACTTCACAGTGTTTTCCTGTAAACCGGTAAGGACACACACAGTAGTAGCTCCCTGTATCTTCTTTACACGACCCACCATTTCGGCATGGGCTAGAGGCGCACATACTTGATCTGGCTGAGGATAAAAAGGAAGAGACAAATAAGGCTGCATGTATCACTAAGCATTACATAAGGGACCATATGTTAAGAAATCACATCAAGAGAAATGAAGACAACCTAGCTTTTAGACACTTAATGCCCGTTATTACCTTTTTCACAGTTTTTCCCCCTGTAGCCATGCTCACACTCACAGGTGTAGCCTCCATCCTGTTCGGAGCAGTAACCCCCATTTTGGCATGGTGAAGAATCACAGGCCGATTGGGGCTGTACTGGAAAACACATACACCAACTTGACCACGTTCCATCACTCCAGGAGAGAGCTGGTAAATTTTATTTGCACTTATGGAAATGGTTTGTGTGTTTGAATACGCATGAGATCAAATGGCAAAACTAAATTCTGACCGTAATTCCTAAAATGAGCCAACGTACGAGGGGCACTTAAGTCAAACAGGGACTTTTGATTGTGCAGAATAACAGAACACCGTAATAAGATTCAAAACTACCCTTGTTTCCCTGTATAACCGCTTCATACACTAACTCACTTATCCCATCTTTTCACCAGGGCTTGGTTACCAAGAAAGTGGTTGAAAGTTTTCTCAGCACACCAGAGCCATGATCGGACTACCTGCTTCACGTCTGAGACGCCGACCTCTCAGAACCTACTTTAATGGAATTGGTTTGGCGCAAGATCAGGACTATATGGGGGATGTGGTAATAACTCCCAGCTGAGTTCCTGCAGTGTGCAAGTGGTGCCGGTGGGCAGTATAAGGTCATGCATTGTCCTGCAAAAACAGAATATCTTCGGTGATCAAAACCAGGCTGTTTTCCCCACCAAGGGTTTCACTTCATGGGAATGACTACAGCGGGCTCTAAACTACCTTGCCCAGGGTTGTCATTGTAAACAAATGTACAGCCCTCTTTAAAAGATTCAAATGTTTTACTGCGGCTTAAATTCTCACCACCATACTTTGCTTCTATACTCCTTCATTCACGAAAATTTTTATCCTGGTTTGACTTGAGAGTCCTAGTTTATTTCGTCCTAGTTTGACTTGAATGTACCTCACTGCTGTTAGGGTAGAGTTTGTAGCTTTGCTTATGCCATCTATTGACAAGTTCTTTCACCCAATTTGGTTCTCCAGCACTTACCAAAAGGAAAGAAGTCCCTGTGATCATGCTCAAAGTCAATGCCGGTTTGGCACGTGCAAAGGTATGTGCCCCCATATTCCAAACATGGACCCCCATCTGGACACGGCCTGCTGTTACTGCATGGTGTCTGTGTGACTTCTGTACACAGATAACACATTTACAAAACATATGAGAGGTACGTAAGCAACAAGAGAACAAGACCATACTGCACACTTGTAGTGGTGAGACTAGAATATTGAAAAGTTATAAATCATTGTTGTACAAGGGGGTATCAAAAAGTTTCGCGCCACATGATCCGGTCGCTTTCGCTGGACGTCCTGCCACGGATGCCTCTATGTCAATAGAATTTGCTATTGGCGGTCTGGCCACGAGGGATAACTTCTAGACTTGTGATGCCACAAATGCCGGAAAAGATGATGAGCACTTGGTCAAGCTGCAGACCTGCCTCACCATTATTCGGTCATGGAGATGATGGGCTCTTCCACTGTAAAGACACTGTGAAGACATTACTGCGCAAAGATTATCATGCTCAAGTTACCGAATGGTTTTGGATTTTCGGTGGTTGAGCTCATTGAAGGACTTCCTGATCTCTCGTGTGATGTTCTTCCGCTCTTGAAGCACACGTATCACTCGAAACACCTCGAATGACTCTTTCTCGTAAACTTGCCGAATTATGTCTAATGTCTCTGTGGCAGATTTGTCCCGTTTCACACAGTATTTTCTTGTTTCTTTTTTGTTCTAACTTGCTGTCCACGGTGAAATAGCAGCGTGGTCAGAATAGCACCAGTTGCACAGCTTCCGATGTAGGATGATGTCTTTTGGCAGACTGACTTATGAAATTCGGTGCTCCCTGTGACCGCTGTCCGCTGATGTTTTACAAAACTAGTCTCAAAACATTTTGATACCACCTTGTATATTAATCCTCTGCACAGAGGACCACTCAATCAGAATGAAATGAATCTGTAACGACCATTACGATCAATTCTTCCGTTGTTCCGATGTTATGATTATCATATGCATAAAGATATTTTATACACATGTAAAATCACCCCCTACAGAAAAGTCACACAAACTTCACATGTTTTTTAGACAAATGTTTTTACACATCCAGTGGACTTTTCAAGGGAAATTTTTATACTTATATAAAACGTATTTTCATGTATAACGTCACATGCTGGTAATCTTTTCGCAATCTTAATCCCAGGACTAGTGCCTACACTAATGTAAATATAACAGGGCTTTTTATAGAAGTTATATTGAATAAAGTCTGCTCAATATTTTTTGCTGCTCCTTATATTATATGTATGAAAAACAGGCAGTGATAAATATTAAATATGGACTAACCATAAATTCAGTACAGAAAAACAACACATTTACATTTTCTGCCAAATGATTAAGAGCACACATTAGCGTGTCTAGGACAGAAAGTACTTTGTATTGTACTGTAGTGAGAGTTTACTTACACTACTTACATACTAACACTGCTTACATACCAAACTGACAGTAGAGTCCAGTGAAACCTGTTGGACATTCACAGGTGCCATTGGTATCAGTGCAAACACCTCCATTCTGGCAGAGACACTCTTCTGCAGAAGACAGATACAAACAGAAAGAACAAGAAAGATAAACAAAGGTGGTCTTGTTTTTATCTTTAAAAAGGTCTCATTTTTCAACTAGAAGGGAGTAGCAAACATTTAAAATATTCCTAAAAAAATGTTTCTCTCTCTTTTTTAAAAAAAATAATTTGTCTTAGTCAACATGTTACCGTGTGTCAACACACAGGAAGCACATGTGCTGGAATGGAAATGTGTTGCAATAACACAACACAGCACCGCTTGTTTTCTCTTGGGTCACTCTTTCTCACTTCTTTTCCCACACAGTTCACAGGGTTCAGGATGACTGTCAGTATCTTTCATACAAACTGCATGACTTTTTATTTTCCTCCCCTCCCTGGGCGTAATTGCAGAAATGGATCAAAGGACATGGCAGTATCACTGCTGAATGGCTTCCTTTTGAAGTCCAGGGGGTTTGCGTGAGGGTATTATTATTCTGATAATATGAAACATGCTTTTTGATCGGAACCTACGACCCCGCGGGCAATTAATAGAATGTTAATTCAGCGGAGCCGTTTTTCATGGGCCCTCTGTGAGGCCCGTGGCTTTGATCTCAGTGACCGATTAGGCGCTTCTGCGTTCTGCCTGCGGGCCACTGCCTCCTCTTCCACTGAGGACCATGTGCGCCTTTTTCCGTTGAGCCTTCCAAGTTCGCCCGGGCAGGAAGGTATTCGGAAGATTTAAGAGAGTCCATATAAACGCTGATAGTTATTTCAGGTCATGGATGAAAAGTAGTGTGAATTTGCAATGGCTCACATACTATTAAAGTCCTTTAAGGAAAGGGAAGACAAAAATCCCTCAGTGGTTGACCTGAGAGTGGGAAACTGGATTCTGGTGTTTTCGTTTGGGAATGAATAGACCAAAATCATGCATTATAATGCAAAGTGCAGTGTAGACTGGATTTGCATACACTTGGAATGATGGTTTTAAGTAGATAACAGCAGTATATCTGAGTAATTTTACCAACTATCACCGCACTTAGGGAAGGTTTTTTGTGAAAGTCATGAGAGTACTTAGGCAGGTGTGTGTAATCATATAAAGCTTGATGAATAAAGAAAGGTCATAGTAATTAACATGAACATGCAGGGATGTTGCTTGATGCATTCACAGCACAAATTCATTCATCCTTAGTGAAAGTTAAAATTGGGCTAGTACTTGTTTTATAATTTTGTAAATAGAATCAGCTAAATTGATTAAAATATGATTGACAGGTACAAACAAAAATAATTATCTTATGTACAACTCTAACTGAGATCAGTTTTACTGTGTAACAAATTCTTCTTCATATTATTATTATTATTATTATGTTCCTGGCAAGTAAGCAAAAAAACTTCGGAATAAGAACCTTTGAAATATTGCAATATGGTTAAAAAAAAGCATGCTGTTTTTTCTGACCTAAAAGAGGATTACAACAGCATCAAGACATTCCTGAATGCTTTGAAGTATGATGAGAAATGGCTGGGAGGTCATCGGAAACTTCTGGGCAAAATGAAGGCATGTCCGATGGGCCTCCGAGAAGATTTTACCACATTTCCCTGTTTATCTTCGTGATTGGGACAGCAGGGAAATGAAAGCACACTACCAAAGGCAGCAAAGGTGGACCATAAAGTGATAAAGTGGGAGCCATTTGTTGATCCCCAGAAGGAGCTAATGCCATCACTGCATCAAGGTAATCCAGCCCCATGAAACAATTTGTTTTGCTGTAGATAAAGAGCTTTTTTGCACTTATTCGAGAGCTTCCTGAGAAGTTGTCAGAAGGCTGACAACTATGGGGATCTTGTTGAGAATATGCCACAATGGGCTGCTGGATGCTGGCTGTCTATATTCTTGATGCTCACATTGTCATAAATTGAGCATATTACCAAAGACACTATAACAAGAGACTAAATTTGGGAACTGCTTTGTGATGAAGTGATTGATAATATATGCATGTGTCAAATGTGTACGTATTTGGTATATGTACATTAAAATTAATACACTTTTGTCAATGAAAATAGGTACATTTTGAAACATCACTGTACTGGTCACAAAACCAAAGTTTAAGGGTACGGAATAAACACCATTTTCTACACTTTTGCGGCATAAGCAATTAGAATAACAACACTTAGTGAACAAAAATTGAGTTAGATAGTTTTAAGAATGTGAGTGTTATAGCTGAGGTAGAGAAACTAGCAGAGCCAGAACTCACATACCATGCTGACAGATCTGGCATTTCTGCCTCTGATCTAATACCCCTGTTCTAAAAGGGGGGAAAAAATCTAGTTTAGGCCTATTACCACTTTGGATTTAAATCCAAAACCAGATACAGATCTGGACAAGATAATTGGACCAATGAACAGATACAGGCACAACCTAAAAGAGTAGGGGTGGAATAGAGAAGCTTATTTTTAACCCAGATCATTCACTGTTTTCTTACTGAGGACATGGAAAATTTATGAAGCTCCAACCACAGACCTCAGAATAACATGTGTTTCTCAAAATCATTACAGGCCGGTTAATCCGATTGCACTTCAGACAAACCGAACAACCACGCTTACCAAAAACCAAACCCCTGAACCAGCTACTGCTGCAGTAGGCAGTGTAAAACATGACAGCCACAGCAACACAAGCCTGGATTTTCACTGGCTGGCACATCTTCACCTAAATTTCTGGGAAGTCAATTCCAAACAGAGATGCCATCCCATAAAAATCCAGGCCCTTTCAAGTCTAGACAGGAGGCCTTTCTCCTTCAATTATTTTGCAACATCAAGCGCCTGTTGCTGTGAGGGCTGTGTAATAAAAAGGGCGAGGCCATGTTAGTTTGGATAATTACACTCATCCAACACAGCAGCATCGTCTTCACGGGCGGCGCTCCAAATTCCTGTGGCATAGCACTGTCTGACACAAACCCCTGCTCTGTGCCACATTCTTGCCCACCTAAGAAGGAGAACCGGTGTGGAAGAAGAGCACCATGCCGAGCGTACCTTCGCAGTGGTCCCCGAAGTAGCCTGGTTTACAGGTGCAGTTGTAGTTCCCAGAGCTGACGTGATTGCAGTTCTTACAGCCTTCTTGCTCACAGGAAGCTGGTCAAGTGGAGAATTCAAAGGTCAGGACAGATTTTGATGAGCAAGAAGATCAAGTTGAATGAAGTTAAAACAAGACTCACCTGTTTGATTAACAATTTCAGTCATGGGGGAACTGGTCATGATTACTAATTCTGTTGGAAAGGAAGCAGATTTATGACATTTTGCATTATTATCAGCATTATTTGCGTTATTATTAGGTTTTATATTAATAACATGACTTATGAGTCTTATAATTAAAATATGATAGGACACATTTGTGAAATTAAAGATGAAGTGTTAAAATGTTGAGAAGAGAAGTATAAAAGATTTTTTTTTTGCAGTGTGAATTTTGTAATAATGTTAGGCATTATGACGTCACAACACAGTGTAAATCATCATGTTGGATGCTATTCGTTTTTTGTTTTTCTGTAGCCAACCCATGCTTCATCCATGCATTTATTATTAATTAATTAACTTTTAGTAATTACCTTTGTCTTTAAGTTGTTAGTAAAATTAATTAAAAATGCTTCTGCTGCTATTACAATTATGATCACCCATTACAGCTTCCAGAGATGTTGCATCAGAGATGTTGAAAACCATTTAAAAGTTACATTTTCTCTAAATACTGATCCCTGGCTTCCTTTGACACCTTGTCATGGTAAATCTTGTTCAATTGCTCTTTCAATTTCAGTATTTGTCTGTATTAGGACTGCATCAACCAAGATGGCTGACACATCCCACCATGCAACATGTTTCCAATGTGTTACCAAGCCTTGTAATAATTTGTAGCCAGGGTGTTGGGCTAGATTGGACAGGGCTTTAAGAAATCTGCATCATCACAGATACTGTATATGTCATTGTGTGCCCAACTTTAAAAAGTTTGGTTTCACAGATGCCAATTGTGATGAGCAAAATGGTGCAAAGAAAAAAAGATCCTACAGGCATATTGTCCTAGTGATGTACTGTCTTGTCAGAAGGTTCTACCACAGTATCATGGTATTGCTGACAAAATGTTCTTTGGCATTTTGTTAGAAAAGAAGGTTTATCATAATTAACCTTCTGAGCAACCTGTGCTAAAAGCAGATGAAACGCCCAAAGATGAAATGCCTAAGAACTAGAAGATGCTGCAAAAGCTTTCAGCAAATTCACAAAATCAGTGATTCAGACGTACAACCAGATGCTGCAGTCATCCCAGCTCGTCCTCTACATTTTTCAGAATTTCAATTTTGGACAGTGTGTATGTCTTTGTCCCAGACGGAAAAATGTTACCATGAAGTAAGGGGGGGAAAAAAAAGAGAAAGAAGGACTGGCTGGGTGAATGATCATTTTCAATCATGAAACATTTTTTCCCATTGTGAAGGGAAATAAAAAACAAAGGTTGGAAAGCGCTTAGTGTCTGGCATATAGAAAGCAGAAAAAAAAAGAGAAGAGTCTCCAGACAGGAAGTTTTAAAAAAATCACTCACCTGTCTCACAATGGCTTCCAGTGAAGTTTGCACTACAGGTGCATGTGTAATTATTCACCTTGTCCTCACACACACCTCCGTTATGACATGGAATGGACTCGCACTCATTAATATCTGGATCCGAAAAAAAAAAAAACATAAAAAACACAAGCTTCATTCATGAGCGAGGAGAACCTTTAGGGATTTAATCTCCGGAACAGGTCTTTATTGACTTTATATTGAAATCTTAAGACTTGAGGATGTCTTGCAGGTGCATGGTTTTACCGAGCAGGTGTCTAGCATTAAGAGTAATCCTGTCTTATGTAGAAACAAGGCATCACAATATTTCCGGGGCCAACATTTTAATTCCCATCGTGTTTCCCAACCCGGTTTGTATTTCATCAATAAGCTCTGCTCTGGCGAGTCCAATTTGTTAAGCGAGGCGATCACTTCACCCCAAAATGTCATGTCAAGGACAGAACTGTAAACTTAGGATTATTTGTAACTCAACACATGAAAACCCAAGCGGGAAAAATGGAAGTTACCAATGATAAGTTCTTTGTGATGGCTTTCAGTGCAAACCTCCACAAGGGATGTCTGCCAGATGAATACTAGTAGTACTAATGTGGAAAGCAGGCTGGATTCTCTGGAGAATAAATACACTGGCAGCTCAGTAACATTGTTTAATACCATGCTCACCTGTCTCACACACAGATCCAGTGTAACCTGCCTGGCATTGGCAGGTGAAGCTCCCCTCACCCTCGATGCACCGTGCTCCATTGAGGCATGGATTCTCCTGGCACTCGTCAATGTCTGCAGGCAACACACGTATACACACACACGCACACACACACACACACACACACACATGCACGCACATGCACACGCACAGGATATTTACTCAGCTGATTAATATATCCGCCACGCCATTCCCCTCACTCTGAAAGTATGCGCTTCTGGCTGTGAAATGTATTAGAGGTTTGATACATCTCTGCATGCTGGACTGTGGGAACGAGAGGGAGCCTGCAACTCGTGTAGCACCCAGAGAGGGGAAACAGCAGAGGTGGAAAAGAGATGGAAAAACAGCGTGAGGCCACATAAAGCTTACATGTAGCATAAAGCTTACATTTTTATTTATGGCATTTGGCAAATGATTTAATCCAGAGTGACTTCCAGAAGTGCTTGGTAATCAACCTGGAAAGCATTTCCTTATGCTAGTTCAGAGTCTAAGGACACTAACAAGGCCCCGTTGAGGACAGGAGTCAGCGCTGTTAAAGAAGAAAAATATGTAACACTTTTCAATTTACACAATTAGTGTTCATTTTCATGGAGGTCATGTTTGATTTGGAAAGCCATACTGGGGTGTTTGGCTTATTTCACGACCTGAGAAGCAGCACATAAGAGTCTAGATAATTTCTACCATTACCATAAAGCATGGTCAGCCATAGACTTAATTCCATACATCTGAACACTACAAGCCGCTTTTGTATATGTTACTTTGTGAATAAAACATGAAAATGATCTAGCTAATGAATCTAACAAAGGTGGAAAGTAACAAAGTACCATCCGTCCAACCATCCATCTAGAAACCTCTGTAGTCCAATTAGGGACCGTGGAGGCCAACAGTGATTACCATTGTTTTTATTCCCATTTTACGATCATGGTAGGACCTCTGGTTAACATTCACATGCACGTTCACACTGCATACATATTGCCTAATCTGCATGTCTTCATGGACTGTGGGAGGAAACCAAAGTACCCGGGGGAAAAGCCACCAAGCAGAGGGAGAACATGCAAACGCCATGTACAAAGACCCCGAGGTGAGAATCGCCCCAGACCCTGGGGGTGCGAGGCCACAGTGCTAACCACCATGTGTACTTGGGGAGTGCCTGCCTCATGTATGAAACACTGGCCTCCCAGGAACTCCTTTAATGGCCCAAACAGGTGGAAATGACTTGGAGCGAGGTCAGGGCTATATTGGTGACGTGGGAACAACTCCCAGACAAGTTCCTGTAACATGCAAGTGGTGTTTGTGAATGATTGTTTGTCCAGTTCCCACAGACAAATGATCCACACGTTGGTGACAAATTATCTTTCGATTTTCAAGGATTACTGTAGGCGTCCCACTCACTGAATGTTCACGGGAATTGGGAGCTGGGAATTGGGAGCTGGGATCGTCATTTATGGACATACGTCCTTCTTTAAAACGTTTGCACCTTTCAAATCTTTTACTTGGCTAACGGTCTCACTGTGCTTGAAGTCTTATGATTTTTTTGCCTTCATTCATGAGAAATTTCTTCTACACATTAAAGTTTAAAATCAAAATGTTTACAAAACTTTTTACTTATTATGCTCCAAAACCGATGAGATTTTTGTCTCAAATAACATTTAGACTTTAATAGAGATATCTATGTTTTCCAGGATGCATGCCTTTACTAGCCTTTGCCCTTGACCTGCCTCTCACCTTTTTTGCTCTTTTGTAATCTCTGAGCAGTTTTTACGTCTTTTTCCCCAGCGTTCAACCTTATACTGTATATGCTCTAGAATGCTCTATAGTAAATACTGTAGATAATAGTCTACATGGTATTCATTTAATAATTAGAAGTGGCATTATTTTCACTGGACCTTTCAAGGAATTCTAAAGTCTACTCATTGTGAAACAAAAACATCAAGGCAAAACTCACTTCAGGGGTTATTTCCTTAGAAAGTTTTTATTTTAATTAACTTTATATCACTGGTTGCTTAAATTTTTGGCGGCTATTTGGTAAACAGTGATTGTAGTTGCAAAATAGTGTGTGTGATGTGCACAGCATTCCTTATTGCATCTGTAACTTTTTATTCTGGTTTTATTTTCATCCATCCAGTAAATTTTGGGGCTTGTACTTTTGCAGTATAACCCTAATAAAGAATTATAAGCTCTATTTTTACCAAAGCATCCTTTAGCTACACTTAGTTATCTTTTAATTCATAGATTCTTTTACTTTCTAAACATCTATAAATTCTATGATTTTTTTTTTTCATTTCTTTAACCTGCCTACTGTTTGCATGTTTTTCTAAGTTCCACTGCCAGATAATTAAATGTAAATGCCACGTGTAGCACATCGACATGATTGCAATAAGGTATGGTGGGGTTCATCTATTACAGGAGCAGCAAACTGTGAACTGTTGTCTAAGGATGATGGATGGAAGAAATAAAAAAGGGAAAGTTCAGAAAGAGGCATGTAATTACATGTACATGTGTAAGGATTGATATTTTTAACTATATTTTTAATTCTATTTGGGTCAAAATTTAAGAAATGATTATCCAACACAAACCATTATCTGTGTTTCTAATTAATGTGAAAATAGTTATCTATCCATTTATTCTTTATACTGTTGATCCTGTACAGGGTCACAGGAGGCCTTGAGCCTATCCCAGGGGACACCCTATATGGGGTGCCAATCCATCGAAGTACACACGAGCACACGAGTCACTACGGGCAATTTGGAAACACCAATCAGTCTACTCTGCATGTCATGTGGCAGGGGTAGTTCAATGATTAAAGTGCTGGATTACTGACCTGAAGTAATATAAGTTGCTCTGTGTAAGGACAATGATGCTCTTTGGACTATGGGAGGAAACCAGAGTATGGGGAGAACATGCAAACTCTATGTGCTGAGACCCAAGATGAGGCAGCAGCAGCTCATTGGTTAAGGGCGTTGGACTTCTGCCAAATGCCATAAATGTAATTCTAACCCTTGAGGTGTGAGGCCACAGTGGTAATCATTGTTGTCCAATTTATTTGAATAATATTCTGGATTTTTTTTTTTTTGCATTTATCACAGTATACATATCTGGTATAGTATCTATACTTCAAGAGTCTGTTTTTACAGATCATTATAATATTCTTTTAATACCTTATACTGTATTTCCTGCATTATAATAGGTTGTGCATGTTATCATAACCACTTATGAGCATTTATAAAGGCTTGTGTCAGATATGTTAAGGTATAATCAGTGATGCAGCAGAAATCCTTATGAAGGCATTTCTAACTTATTATATAGTCAGTTGATTTTACCTGTTTCACAGAGGGTTCCTGTGAACCCTGGTGGACACTGGCAGGTAAAGCTGTTCACTTCATCCGTACATGTGCCTCCGTTCTGACAGGGATATGAGGAGCACTCATCAATATCTACACAAACACAGAAAAAAAAATGACAGAATTTCATGTGACCACTGTTGTAAATATACCTAAAAATTAAACATAAGAAAATCCTCATTAAGTCAAAACGAGATTTATTAGTGTGTGTTTTGGAGGTGCTGCCACTTTATTACCTATCTGACACATACGGCCCGTGAAGCCAGCCAGACATGAGCAAGTAAATGAAGGATTTCCAGTGATGCAATCATCAATGCAACGGCCGCCATTCAGACAGGGCCTCAGGTGGGGACAGACTGATGCTGACAAAAAGAGAAAAATATGCACTTTGAGTTTGTTGTAGAAGAACATAACTGGCCCGCATGAAGCCCTGACCTCAATCCCATTGAGCACATTTGGGATGAACTGGAACAGAGATTGCGAGCCAGGCCTTCTTGTCCAACATGAAAGCCTCACTTCATAAATGCTGTACACAATGAATGGGCATGAATTTCCACAGAAACACACCAAAATCTTGTGGACAGATGTCCAAGAAGAGTGGAAGATATTATAGCAGCCAAAGTGGGACCAACTCCATATTTAAGTACTGTATATGTATTTGGATACAATGTTATTCCTGGTTTGGCCAAATACTTTTGTCCATATCATATCTTACCTGAGTCATTGCAGCTGCCCACCTTCACCTGAGCATCATCAATGCGAAAGACCCAGCGCCCGGGATACCCCACATTTGTGGTGGTCTCCACCACTACTACATCATCAGTCCGAGAGCCCGGGATGTTGAAATAGCGCCTCCCGTCGCCGGCATTAAAACCTGCCTAGGAAGAGAACGTAGAGGTGGGACAGTTCTCTCAGAGAGGTCTGAGTTTCCATTAAATAAAAGTAACTAGGATAATATTCAGTATATTATCGCAAGTATTGTATTTTAGTAGTGTGAATCTGTATATTTTTGTCCTGTATATTTATTGTCCTTGTCTCACACTGTGATTTATTGCACTTTATATACTGTTATGTGTTGCACCATGCTCCAGGAGAAATAACATTATGTCCCATAATGTACACAAGTAAAAAAAAAAACACCACAAGACCTAATATATTTGCCAATAACTACATTATTTGCCAGTTATAAAAGTTCAAAATTCACTAAATTCTCCTAAATTCACTGAATATATACAGCTTGTACTTTATACAGCACTATTTATATCTGTGTGTTAACATCCTGACACCACTCAATAAAAACACACTCAAGTTCACAGCTTGCATCAAGAGAAATTATGAGAAGTATATGTGAATATGAGAATATGTCAAGTATGTCATAACTCTGAACTAAGTTTGTGACAGATGCTTGTCTGAGAATTTAAAATCCTCATGAGATCCTGAACCAACAAGGGCAAAATGTTTGTGAAAATGTGAAATGAAAAAGTCTTGGGTATATATTTGAACTTACACTAACTGTTTACATGGACACTGATCTAATAATATGTGTGTTAACATGCTGAAAGCATTTGATCAGAATGTAACTTTTTAAAGTGATTCTGCCCATTGTGCACCATTTAATCTGCTGGAAATACTGTATAATGGAAGAATGATTTATTATTTAATAAGTACCAACTTTGAGGTTATGTCAGGCTTCCTATCTTTTCCGATAAATCCCATCTTCTGATTTATTAGTTACAAGAATTCATTTTCATCTATGATTGGTTAGATGCGAAATGTAAGCAAATCAGTGCCTCTTCCTCAACCAATGAGCCAGTGAGTGTACGTTAGAACTAAAGATGAGTTGGAGAGAGTTGTTCTAGTGGCTGAAGAAAATTTCCCTTTTACAATCTTACCTAATGTTATTCATACATGGGGAAGTTATATATTTATCCCAATAAGAGAGAAATTGTTGGATAAATTATAGGACTAATAATGAATTACCTATTGAACAGATTATGGAATACCTACACTACCCCTCTCACTCCTTATGATGAGGTTAGATCAAATGTGTTTATAGCATGCAGTTATATTCGATTGGAATTTTAATACAATTATTACTGGAAAATTATATGGATCCATGTAAACACACCTACTGTCACGTTTGATATAGAAATCCAAATTCTTTTCATTATGTTGCTACTTTGAAATCCAGTGATGTTATTTGCATCTTGATCCAGTTCAAATTTTATTTTATTGTCTACTTGAACAACTCAACTTTTACAGTTAGCCCCTAATGGAGTCATATAGAGTCTTCTGGAGTGTAGCTACAGGACACATGACTGCATGGTGCCACCTGAAGGCTGACATGAAATCCATGGTAATATCAAATTCCAAACTAGAAAACTTCCCAAAACCTCTAATTAAATGGTGTGCAATGCTATACTAGAAACCCCCCTAAAATGAACCCCATCTCACCCATCACGCTGATTAGTTACAGTAGATGCAAGTTAATGACGCTTGTGCTACATTTATTTTGAATTGTAATGCTATTTGTAAAACTAAAAGAACTTTTTGAAATCCAGAAAAAAGAGACATAATTGGGGAGATTGTCTAATAACAGAAATAATTAAAGATGACAAATGAACCCATAAAATAAGATAAAAGTAGCTTGACACTAAACGTGTAGGTAGAAGTTAGTTCTTTGTTAATTCATGTTAATTATTTGGCAAGTTTTGGGCAGTTTTACTCAAATTGTTTTGGCAACTTGGTTTTTACAGTTGTTTAACAGGTTGTTGGTACAGATTACAAAACCAGCAAATGTGTTCTGTTGAAAACTAATATAAACATTAATAGTTTATCCAATCAGGACGTTCCATCACTATTAACCTAGCATTTTCAGTGCAATGCCAACACTTTCATAATGGCAATAGAGAGAGAATGCCAGGAGAGACTCGTGTATTTTCCTGCCTGGGAATTTTAAAATGTCTGCTGCTATTTTATACAATAAAAATCCTTATTTGTTTAGTTCGAGATATCAGCAGTATCTCAGAACGGTTCTGACTTTAGAGCATTTTGGGCCACTAGGCAGCACCTTTATTTCCTAAACCTCAAGAAAATACTCATTCCTCATATCATCCTGCATACAGGGTGACAGGGCCTATCCCAGGAGACTTAGGCAAGACATGGCAGGGTACAGCCTGGATGGGGTGCTAATCCATCACAGAACACACACATATACACACACACACACACACACACACACAACACGCAATTTGGGAACACCAATTAGCCTAATCTGCATGTCTTTGCACTGAGTGAGGAAACCAGAGTAGCCAGAGGAAACCCACCAAACACAGGGAGAACCTGAGGCAGGAATCAAACCCGGACCCTGGAGGTGCAAAGCGACAGTGCTAACTACTAAGCCACCATTCCGCCATTCTCATTCCTATAATATGTAATCTAATGTAGTAATTTTGCATTGCTTTCTGTCATTACTACATAAACACGAGATCCTACTAGATAGATCCTTTGTGTTCTGAAATGTAAAGCACCAAAACATTTGTTAAGATCCTGCTCCGTTTATACAGCCGACTGAAGGAAAGGTCACAAATATTGCATCAAACTGAGAATGTCAAGCATGTCACAAATGTGATCCAAGTTCTTGACAGATGCCTGTCTGAGAATTTAAAATCCTCTGGAGAGCCGAATCCTAAGGCCTGATTTGAGTTCCTGCAAGTTATTTGTGTGGTGTTATATTTATTCAGAGGCCACACAGTGGAACATCTTGATGCTATCTTAGAAATTACAGCCTGTTTTATTAACTTATATTTTATGATCAGTGTACGGGTTGCGTATAACTCACTGAGTGTGTTCACACTAGTAATATGGTTCCAGCCACAACAGACTGCTAAAATAAACAGTTTACTAAGGTATCATAGATAGTACATCTGGTAAAGCATATTTTAAGGATTAAACATGGCTGAATTTATGTGCACTAATCAGATTATATCTTCTATCTTTCTTGGACATTTTCCAATTTAAGAATAATTGCAGACAATGTCTTTAGATGAATCCTTCAGTGGAACTGCCATAAATTTATGTTAGTTAATGTCAGTTTATTGCAAAATACATTACTCGGCAAGCTAAAAAAAATCAATGTAGGCAAATAGTGTAGCATAATAGTGTCTCGAAGACAGAGGGGTGAATTGGGACACTACCTGTGCTGCGATGCCCCCCAGGCCTGATCGATTTCCTCCACTGCTTGCGTGCATTCCAGTGGTCCATGTGACATTGTGGTACTGGAAGATGGTGAAGGAGAGCTCACCATCTGTAATCAGGAGTACTTGAAATGTGTTCACCTTAAAAAGAGAAAATAGTATTTCTACTAAACAATGCACTTTAGCGAAACACATGAACCTGTACAAGAATTACTTAGGAGTTAAAATAATTCAGCACTGAGGGACAATTTTCATGTTTTTGTTTTACAGTACATTTACTATTGTGTCCATAGACATTGGAAGTTGGCTCCTGAACTGAAGTTTTTTTTTCCCCCTATAAAGAATTTAAGCTTATATTTACATTACAAAATAAGTAACATGGCATATTATTATTAAGGATATAGCATGGAGATATCTTTTAATAAGTGTCATATTGCTTTTATACAACAGTTATACTACTACTGACAAAAAGTGTTTGAAGACACCATACTGTTTGTATGTGGTTTTTTTTATACATGTATCCAATCCCTATCAAAGTTGATTGAAAGCCCCCCCCCCCCAATTCATTTGCTGACTCGACAATTGTCAAATGTAACATTTCAAAACTGTCTGTATTCCAGCTAGTGTGCACTGAATAAATAAATAGAATGTTGACATCTTATAATTTAACGGTTGAAGTTTATCCAGTGCAGAGTCCAAGTGGGGTTGTGCTCCTGCCTTATCAGAAATTAATCGAGTCATGTTTAAATGTTAGTACCTTCTCTTTTAATTTCATGTTTGTTTGTTTTTTAAACATAAAAATTATCTGACTGTAGCAGGTTTCAGGCAAATTAGGCAATACAAACTTAGATGAGCAACAACATAACAAACTTTTTTCAATTATTTATTTAACAAAAATGAAGCCAAAAAGAAAAAAAAAATTTGGCCAATATTAAGTACCCCACATGATTCAATAGCTTGTAGATCCACCTTTAGCAGCAAAAACGTTATCAGTTTCACATAATAAAATAGGAATTTTGGCCCATTTTTCTTTACAACTTTTCAGTTCATTGAGGTTTTAGGTATTTGCTTATGCACAGCATTTTAGTTAGGTTGAGATCTGACCCAATTTCAACCAAGCTTTAGTCAGACAGAGTTCATGATTAACTCAATAAATGCAAAAGCAGGAACAGTGCCTGCAAGAACAAGCCCAAATCATCACCCCTCCACCACCATGCTTGACAGTAGATATGAGGTGTTTTTGATAAAATGCTGTTTGTTTTTTTGCCAAATATGCTGCTGGGCATTAACACCAAACATCTCTACATTGGTTCCAAAAAAAACTGTACTCAGTGCTCTGTACTCTTGTTTGAAGCCATATTCAGTCTTCTTCTAATTGTGCTGGGACTAAATGTACTTGCTAAATGTGCTGGCATGTCCACTCCTGGGAAGACTGAAAACTGTCTTGAATGCTTTCAACTTGTGAATAATCTTTCTCACTGTAGAATGTTGAACTCATTGCTTTTTTTTTTTTTTGCATGAACTTGTTGCTCATGTCTTGGCTTTGTGTTAACACACACCTGAATTTGAACTGCAAAACCTGCTGCCTTTATAGAGGTCTGCACACCTGTTAATTATGGGCATCTTTAAATTCTCACAGCAAAATGAAATGCACCATCCATCCCTTGCAAATTATATTAATCATGTATTTTATGTACGCAATGGTTTCCCACTCTTAATTTTGGATTTTCTGGTTTTAGACATGATCTCCTAACCATGATTGGGTTGTGCTGATGTTATGATAAATATTAGTGTCCTTACCGGAGTAACTGGGCTCCCACCAAAAAAAGTGACCTTATGCCAGGTAGCAATAAGGACCCATGTTGCAGTGAATGTGGGGAATTCTGGGAAATAACGGTGGATGTCTTCTGTAGCTCTCTTCAGAATCATGGGATCTTTGCTCTCTCTGTAGAACACTATTCCTGCATGCCGGTTGTCTATATCAGCCCAGAACGGTGCTACTACCCTGCGGTCTCCAGCGATGGGGAAGGCCACTGGGGTGAATTGGGACACTTCCCTTAGAAAAGACACAAGGCCATTGTTGTTGACCTAAATCAAACAAGAGCAGAGGAAATGCTGGATTAAAACTGTCAGTACACAAAGATTCATTTAGTTTCTTCTTGTTATTGCAAGCCTTCATCTTAATGGATTATAAACAATATGGAGTACAGGATTTAATTTTTTAAAGGGGGTGTTTAAGGAAAACTGGGACTTTTGCACAGTTATGAGAATAAAAACTACTTTTATTTCTCTATATGATCCCCTGCTATACTTATCCCAGCATTTCACTAATACTTGGATACCATCAAGGTAATAAAAGTTTCTCCTTATGTTCAGACTGCCAGCCTAACGTCTGAAATGCTGGTCTCCCAGGAACTCCTTTAATGGCCCAAACATGTGGAAGTCACTTGAAGCGAGGTCAGGACTGTACAGAGCAAAAACTGCCAGCCGAGTTCCTGTAAGATGTTGGTGAATGATTCTACGTACGGTTCCCAATGACAGATTCATCTCTTCTGAAAATTGGAGATCGATTTTCAAGGATCAGGTGTTCCACTTTCTGAATGTTCATAGAGCGACTGCAGAGATCATCATCAACATACAGAATTCTTTAAAATATTTGCACTATTCAGGTGTTTTACCGTGGCTCATCATCGAACTGTGTGGATTGAAGTCGTCTGTAAAGGTCAATTGGTTTTACGTCTTCTTTTATGAGAAATTTCATCACAAGTCTTGGTTTCACTTGAACTTCTCTCATATTTAGTTAATAAATTTAGTTCATCTTTAGTAGTCATTATCCTGGTCAGGGTCTCAATGAATGGAAAGCCTGTCCTGGGAACACAGTAGGAATGAGCACACTCTAAGTGGGACACCAATTCATCACAGGGCATCACCCACATCCACACACACACTCATATAGGGGAAATTTGTAGTCACCAATCCACCTTCTGGCATGTTTGTATGGGGTCAGAGAAAACCACAGAACTTGGAGGAAACTTACAACTAAACTATGAGCAGGCAATGTGACTCTCTGACTACTCGTTTCTTTAAGTTTGGTACAGATACATAAGACAACTTCAACTAAGAGTACCATTTTTACTCTACACATGATTATGCTGCAAAGCAACACTGTAAAAGTGGTGGTAATTTGATGTTGCCTCTCTGAATAAGGCTCTGAGAGCAGGATATATGAAACTCGCTGACTAAGAGGATGTAGTGTGAGACGCCAAGTTGTCCAGCAGGGTGTTGACACTCTACATGGCGTGCTCATTGCTTCAGGATCAAAGATTGAAAAAGGCTTCCGTGGTCCATGTATCCACTTCCCTTCAGGGAACAGACACTTCCCTTGTTTCACCAGAGGTCCATGTCCACAGCTGAGAAAACTAGATCTCTCTCGCTCTCTCTCTCTCTCTCTTGCTCTCTCCAAACACACACCCTCACACCTGCCCTCTGTGCTGTCCACTGCCAAAGCAGGAAGTGGTTTTAAGAACTGGGACCTTTCTACCCACTCTGCCAGCTCAACAGTAACCATTGCTTGTCGCTCCAAAGTTCTGCGCTGAACTGCAAATCTGTTGAATGAATTCCCACCATAAAAAAAATAGCATGATCCACGATATAAATGATACAGATGCTAGGAGGTCCTTTATACCTGAAATGTGCCATTAACAGGACCAAAATAACTTCAGTGTTTCTACTAATCACAAAGCCAGGCAGACACTGTGTGATTGGTATTCATTTTGTATGATATGCTAAAGACTGATTTATGCTGCTGCGTCAGGTCTACTCAGAGCCTATGCTGTAGGCCATGCAAGTCACCTCTGACATCTTGTGTGTGCTGGTGTGTCCGTGTCGCTCTGAAATAACTGGCAGTGGGGTTTCTATGCCAATGTTCTGAGTCTCTTCACCACTTTCTGGTGAATGTTTATTTGGTGTACTGCAAAAAAAATTACAAATGAAACTGGAGCTGGAGCTGATGTTGCACAGCAGTTACTTTTACTGAAATTACTGCAACACAGAAACAAGAGAAGACATTAGAGGAGATGGTCAGTGTAATGTTCCACTCAATTAAAAAATGGAAGCATGAAAGAACCTGTAAATGCATTACTACATTTAAGCATTTGGCACATGCCCCTATCCAGAGCGACTTACATTTTTATCTCATTACCTCTAGGCCCATAACCCTCATCTGAGCAGTTGAGGGTTAAGGGCCTAGCTCAAGTGCCCAACAGTGGCAACTTGGTGGTCATGGGGTTTGAACTTGGGACCTTCTGGATCGTAGTCCAACGTCTATAACCACTGAGGTACCCCTGACCCCATTGCTACCAGACAGACCAATCACAGGTGTTACGATCTGTGTCCACAAACTGTAGTTACATTTCTAGGGAGATGCATGTCAGGGTACATGAGATCACAGTGTAGACTTGACGAAGAAGTATAAATCAGCCTTAACTCACATTATACATTTTATTTGACCTTTCAGAACAGCATGTACCAGCGATCTCTTTGCACATACTGTACGTTTAAGCAACATAATGTGAGTGCTCACATTGTACATTTAGACAAATCCCCTTGATCAAGTTTGTTAATTGATGTTTCCAATGAAGTTCTTTTACACTTAGATAAGAGTATGGACCTGAAAAAGGTTGAGATGACATGGGAAGTATGTTCTATCTATTTTTCAATTGTGGAAAACTGTGGACCTGCTCACAATGCAAGACAGCTGACCAAAATTTTTGACATGCCAGAAATTCATTCTATCATCCAAGAGCCAGAGAGCTGGTTGTTTAGGTGATCATTTAGGCGCAGGGATCTTGCTTACACTATCTTAAACTTGGGCAAGATTATAAAATTGGTTTGGGAGTGACAGATTTTGGGCTATAACTTGCCCAAATCCTTAGTGTCTGCCGGGCTCAGACACTTCTCATGTTTTGACTGTATTCTGTTATTTCTGCTGTGGTCAATGAGGACCTGCTTTCAATGTGTGTCCTGAGTAGATAAAGAAAAAAAAAAAACATGGCATTTAGAAAATGTTTAATCTTTTTTTTCTCTTGCCCTTTAATATGGACAGTCCCCCCCTAAGCCGATCCTTTCCAACTCTCCCAGCTCCTCACATTACCACTCAGGCACTTGTCAGTTCTGTGGCTGCTACTGGCAGCAACCTGAAGTAGTGACAGAAGTGATGGCCGACACGTAGTTCTTCCTTTCCCCACTGCCGCTCGTATGGAAACCATAATTCAGAGACCTTAGCTGTAAAAACAGCAGAGGAAGTTTTGCTTGGCCCGTTGCGGGTGCGTGGTTAATTGGCTGACCGCAGCCTTCCCCTCTCTGCATCAGTGAGTTGCAGCGTGAGTCTGGTAGATGCAGAGAAATAGAGCACAAACTGCAGGTCCAAACATGGGGTCAAACAGAGGAAACCTGAGGGAGGGAGAGAGCGAGAGAGAGAGAAAGAGAGAGAACTGGATAGAGAAAGAAACTAATGTGAGATGAAAGACAAGAGAGTCAGTGAGGGGTATAGTAAGGTAAAGAGAAAAGGATAAAGAAAAAGGGGAGCGATAATAGAATAAAGGAGAATTATATAGAAAAAGCGAAGTAGTGCAAAGCTTTGTATTAATGCAGGTTGTGACCCTGACAGATTGGAGATTAATAACCAGAATGCCGTTTATAGTAAATGTTTCACAGATGGCTGCTAAACGGTCTGAGTGTTCACATGGTTCAAACTGGAAAACTGGATTACCGAGCAGTGGGGAAGAGTTTTCGGCAGAAGGTTAGAGTTCTGGGTGGCCGTAGTGACCAGATCGACCTCGCAGCTCGATTAATGATCTCCGAATTAGCACTGACATTTTAACTGATCAGCTAGAGAATCTGGAAAAGGTTGAATAAGCAATTTTCTTAAATAAGCAGGCTTAGAGTGACTAAAATCAAACACAGATACAGCTCAGCTAGAAATACTTGGCTATCTAGGACAAGGAAAAAGCTTGCTAGAAGAAGAGGAAGAAGAAGAAGAAAAAAGATGCTGTGCTGGAAGAGGATGTCATTAATTTAGCAATTCCACCGAGTATTGTAACTGTAAAGCCGTAAATGTTTTTTGTTTTAAAGGAAATTCTAGATATTGTTCTGAGACACCTCTCTCTCTCCCTCTCTCAGTCTTACTTAGTGTCAATCTGCTCATCCAGCCTTGTGTTGATGTTGTTTTTGGGAATTCTGCTCTGGAAATATCTAGCTTTCTTTGGACCTGAGTAATTTATAGACTACAGTAAACTTTCATCTGGGAGAAGTCAGGCTAAAACAAATCCCAACCCCTAAATAATAAAAAAAAGTCTCCTGATATGAAGTTCAAGTAAATGTTGAGCGTTCCCTGTCAGAGTAGGGCTTTCACCACGTTTTTTTTTTCATCCACATTAACAGCTGTTTTTACATCCAGAGCTTTCACTTTAGGCAAGCATCGAGCTCCACAATGCCAATCCTGCCACAGAGCAACCCATAATAACCCTTGATTATATATCCTTAATACCTCTGAGAAATATACATAGAAATCCTGATGTTGCATAGACAACTCTCAGTGCTCAGTGATGTCCTGCTCGTCTGAAGCACTGAATCTGGTGGATCGATTTTATGATTATAGATGATCTAAAGCACCGTGAATAAACATGCTCAGTCTCATAAACACCCCTCTACAACAAACGTTCACACTCTCACGGAAATATTTGGGTCATGTCAGTGTCACACGCCAAGGGAGAAGAATATATCTCTCAAGGTCGAAGATTTTCTCTCCACGGTTGCGCAAATGTTGTGTTGAAGTGGCGAGGATGAGCATTAGCAGATGTGTGTGATACATACAGCTTTGACTGCTTTTTCTTTGTGTGACGGTTTCCCATAAGCCATTTCACTTTTTGGATTCATCCTGCCTTATTATAAACATCCCTTTTATAGAAAACTCCACATAGTTTTGCTAATTGCCTTTAATTTTTGATGTTTTTCTAATGCAATTGCAATTACTATCACTCCTTATCTACCAAGAGTGAAATTCTCACTCGGCTTTGAAGCTGCTTTGTGTTCCCCAGCCTCAGAGCTCATTCCCTGTTTTTGCTGTGCTAGACGTTTGTAAGATTAGTTATTCATGGGTTGTTTGGCATCTCTAAGACACTTCACAGATGCATCTGTGTTCTGTTAAAGGGATCTCGACTCTGTGCAGCCCAGCAGCTGGACGGGTCCAGAGGGAAGACCCCTGCACTCTGTTATCTGGAGGAGGAGGAGGAGGAGGAGGAAGGAAGATTGGTGGTGGTCAAGGGGAGGATGTGAGCAAGGCTTCCAAAATCAAAATAAAGCAAAGGCATACTAGTTCGACTGCATATCAAGTGCATGAAGAGTTTGATGTGGTGAAGGGCATGTCAGTGACGTTAGGAGATTTCGGATACTGACACTGAAGGTACAATGCTGCAAAATGCACAGTATGTCCTCAGACCCATCATCCATCTCTGTGAATCACATGAGAAAAAAAGAGGACAAATATGTTTCTATAACTTTAAACAAAGCAGTGAAAAGTGTTGCCACATTGATTTAGAGAGATGAAGAAAAAGAAGACGAAGAAGTGGAAGAAGAAAGAATAGAAGAAAGATAAGATGAGACAAGATGAAGAAGGGGAGGAGGAGGAAATGGAGGTGGCGGAGAAGACAAAGAAGAGAAGGAAAAAGAGGAAGAGATGACAAAGATGAAGATGAATCAGAAGTACAAGAGAATGAGAAGTAGCATACAAGGTGGTATCAAAAAGTTTTGAGACTAGTTTTGTAACACGCCAACAGATGGAAGCACAGGGAGGACCGAACTTCATAAGTCAATGTGCCAAAAGACATTGTCCTAAAGACATAGCTGTGCAAATCACGCTATTCTGACCAGATTCATTACCACTTCTGCTAGTTCATCATGGATAGCAAGTGTAAATTTGAAATTCTATGTTAAACTATGTTAAACTGAGACGTTCGACATGAAGGTTATGTCAATGCTGCAATGAGTCGTTTAAGGTATTTTGAGTGGCATGCACGCTTCAAGAGCGGAACAACATCATTGGAAGTCGAGAGATCAGGAAAACTTTCAACGAGCTCAACCGTCGAAAATGACGAAATCATTCTTCAACTTGTGCATGATGCTCGTCGGGGAACAATCCACAACATTGCTGTCATTGACGATGTGTCATACAGAACAGGCAATCCTTACATGCCATTTGAATATGCACTGTGTTGCTGACAAGTTAGTCCCCAGGCTGCTGACCCAGGAGCAAAAGGAACCATGTAACCATCAGCGTGTCCTTCATGTCTAGAATCATTAGCAGTGATGAAACTCGGGTGTATGAGTACGAACCTGAGACGAAGCAACAGTCTTCACTGTTGAAGAGGTGAAGAGCCCATCAGCTCCATGATTGAAAAGGGTAACGCAGGTCTGCAGCTCAAACAAGTGCATGCTCATCGTCTTTTTCGATCTTTGCAGCATCGTGCATCGAGGATTCATCACCGGCGGCCAGACCGTCAATCGCTAATTCTACTGCCAGATTTTAAGCCATCTGAGGGAGGACGTATAGCGAAAGAACAGAGCTTGTAAACGGAGATAATCTCGAAACCTTTTGATATCCCCTTGTGGTAATAGTGAAGATAAAAAAGAAGAAGAAAAGGAAGAGGAGAGGGCACGATGAAGAAGAAGGAAACAAGGAGACGGCAGAGGAGAAGAAGAGGAGGAAGAGGTGACAGAAGAAAAAGTAGAAGAACAAGAAGGAGAAGCAAGAGAAGAGGAAGAAGAAGAGAAGAATGAGGAGGAGAAAAGAAGGAGCGAATGAGTTCAAAAGAAAGAACAATATCAAGAAGAGAAAGAGATTGTTAGGTAGAAAAAATCTGACAAGGGGAGGAGGAGAGAAGTAGAAGAAGAAGAATAGGGAGGAGTAGAGGATGGAGAAGAAAAGCAAGTAAGAAAAGAAAGAATGCCAAAGCTTTCAGGAGAAGCAGGCAGCCCTGAAGTTCTCCTTTAGCTTCGAGGCACTTGGACTTCAAAACGAGACCGAAAAGTGCCTCCTCAAATCATATCCTTTGCTTTTTCCCCTTCATTCCCTGAAGTTTGCAGCGTCTGTCCCTGCAGCTCTTGTGAAATCTCACCTGTTTGAAGTGGCTGCATTGTGTTAAACACAAACACGTGTTGGACATGCAATAAAGCTGAAGAATAATTCACTGGTTTCAAACAGCTGTGTTAAAGACATCGTCAGTGCAGCCTTAAGCACTCGACACACACATCGTTGCCTTTGTGACTTGTGAGATTGGGTTACAGTTGACCTGCAGTCACCTCCTGCGTTTGTACTTGATGCAACGCGGCGTGCCGAGCCAGAAGCCTTAGAAGACCCACCTCAGGCTCGAAGCACATGGCTAATCTAAACTTAGATCTGCGCTGAGATCTGCGGCGTGCCTTATCTTGTCCCAAGCACACGTTAATATTTACGTTGCTCTGTGATATGCGAGAGGCCACTCTACACACAAATGCACGTGACTCCATATGCGAACAGGCATGCTTCTTAATACTTCACTTTTCTTGCACACACACACACACACACACACACATACACACTGAGCAATTTCAGCTGCACTTGCCAAGAAACAAATCCTTCTGACTTCATCATTCAGAGCTGGAACAAGGCAGAAATACAATATTAAAGTCATGAACACAGTTGTTTGAATGGCATCCGGTGGTTAGGGATGCGGCTGAGCAGTGGCATGTCTGCCGTCTCACAGTTGCGCTGCTTTGGGGTTGTGACATCACTCATCTTTTCTTAGAGAAATGGGACCTCAATCACTGCCCATTGTTGCCATGGCACCTCGGTCAGGTTTGGCAAGGCACTGGAGGACAAACAAAGGACAGATCAAGGGAGATCTGAGAGGAATTTTTGAGAAATAGATTTGGGGAATTCTGCAGGTGGCACTCATGTAGATGAGTGTGTGTATGTGTGTGTGTGAGAGACAGTCTGATCAAAAGCATCCACAATATCTTGTTCTAACGATTGACAAAGTGTTTGACATAAAAAGCTCATGCACATGTCCAGGCATTCAAGCCTGACCCCTCTCTGACACACACATATACACACACCAATAAAGCTGCTGAGTGAAAGAGCCGATTCTCTGGCTTGACTTACTCATACTCTCTCACTTTCACACACACACACACACACACACACACACACACACACACACACACACATTCCAAAACTCACATAGAGCCCAGTGTGCCGATCTCCAAAAAAAGGGAACGCCACTGAGATCTCCACCAGTCCTGATCCTCCATCATCCTGTTTGATGGTCTGAGTGTCACCCTGATCTTGTCCAAAAGGGTAAAAGTCCTCAAGGGGGACAGCTGGCATCACGCCGCTTGGCATGCCGAGCCACATCAGCATGCACAGCCAGAGCAGCAGCTGCCTCAGCCGCCCCATCACTCACGCTGCACTGGGACCCCAAGCACCCTAAATGGGACAAACAGGACACAGCTGGATTCACCAGCTCCCAAAATTCTTCCTCTTTTTTCCCCCCCTTTTCGTCACCTTATCTTCTCTGTGCTGTTTGTTTCTTCTTTTCCAAGCTACTCCTGCTACTCTAACTGGAGCTTCTGCTTTACTGAAGAGAGGCGGATTCCTTGCATTCTGTGTGCTGCTGGGTGCTGGAGAGTTGCTGTGCTCCGCTGCTGCTCACTGAAGTGAACCGACTGAGTGAGAGAGTGAAAATAGAGAGAGAGAGAGAGAGAAAGAGAGAGGGAGAGAAGGAGAGGGGGGGCAGCAAAATGATTTTTTTTTTTTTTTTTTTTTTACAATCCAGCAATTTGGTCCCTGATGGTTAGCTTAGAAATATCCTCAATAAAACCTCTATTCTGCCTGCCAAAGGAGTTCTTTCAGGACGGGCCCCACCCCCCCTGGGGATTCACTACCTCGCATAATTAGGAGCACGCAAACCAATCACAGAGAGGGGGCTGGTAACTGGATAAGGAGTAGGAGGGGCTATGATAATCAAAGGAGTGCATTAGAGACACTGACAGGGCATTTGGGCTTGCTCATGCTGTGGAAAGCGTGCTGACTCCACTGGCTGCCCACACACACACACACACACACACTATACACATACTCGAGAGCAACAGACACTTCAGCAATATAAAAAACAACACTAGAATGCCAATCATGTCAAGTGAACTCTGGCTCGTATGGAGGCCTCGCATGAGATGCCAGTTCAAAGCGAGCGACGTACGCGAAAGTCGCTCTGGTTTGTATTACCGTAGTCTTCTTTTTTTGTTCCCTCTGCTCCTGAAAATCAATTTCCCAAGTGAATTCATCATACAGTGCGTGAGATGTCTAATTTCAAAGGCGGATGAAATAACTTGTGTTTAAACAAAAACACAGCAAGGTTTGGCTGGCTGCAATACAGACACTATCAGGCAATAATCTCTATATGAAGGCTTTTGTGCTAAGACTCTTTTGGCAGAAATCTCCGAGGACCACGGTCGTCTCAGAGGAAGAGAAGAGAAGGAGAGAGAGAGAGAGAGAGAGAGAGAGAGAGAGAAAAGGATCTTTTTACAAAGTGGGTTATTAGTAATACTAATCAAAACCTGGAGCCAAACTGTCACAAAGGAACTTCTGAGGCAGTTTTCAACTCGTGCACACACATCAAAACAAGTCAGTGTAATTATTCACATGGCAAAGCCAACGCAAATACAGCGACTCCACAAACTCCACACATCAATCTGATCATTGTTTCATCACTTATTGTGGGTTTATTGGCTCGTAAAAAATCATTTCATGGAGTGGAACTGGAGAAAAACACACACACACAAAAAACCACACACACAAGCAATTTTTTCTAATTGTTCACAAAAGATCAGCATGCATGTTTGAGGATTAACACAAGGCTGAAATCATCATATTGAATCAACTGACATTAAGTCGTTAAAATGATTAACATTAAATATGATCAAAAAAATCAAAATGGTTTCGCTAGATTGTCATGAATGCTACGCTTTGATTCTGACCTCAAAACTGACCTAAACATTGACAGATGAAAACGATTGGCTCTCATTATCATTAAGCTTGATGTCGTTACATGTAATAAGTGAGGGCTAATAAGTAGTAAATAAGTGACGCACGAAAACGTGTATGAAAGCGCAGAATATTTTGTGTGTGTGCGCGTATGAATGTGTGTTGGTTTATATCCTGGCGGGAACAAAATGTCCCCACAAAGATATGAATATCTGACAGTCTGGGGCTTTTGGGGCCATTAGACTGGTGCACATAAAGAAAACTACTTTTTTTTTTTTTTTTTAGAAAAATGCAGCTTTCATTAAAAAAAAAAGTTCATTTTATTTATACTAAGGTTACGGTTAGATTTAGAACAAATATAGAACGATATAGAACTAATTCCTGCATTAATAATTGTCATTGAAAGGTCCTCACAAGGATAGTAATAAGAATGTGTGTGTGTATTTAACCTAGCGATTGCCATCCTCACATTGTAGCGATCATCATCATCATCATCATCATCATCAGGCCAACAGGTACACACAGAGCACACTAACACATGCCTCAGCCACATGCCGAGCAAATCCTTAAAACAATTTGGCACTTGCCGAGCGTTTTGGGGAAACAGTGATCTCTTTGTTTGTTGTTGTTGTTTTTTTTTACGATGTCAATCAGGATTACTGAGGGGATTTGTGCTCATGTAGTCCAACAGTCCTGCGAGTGATTTCTTGTTCTTTGAGTAAGAACGTGTGTGTGTATGTGCGTGTGTATGTGTGTGTGTGTGTGTGTGAGTGTGTGTGTGGGAGGGGGGTTATGTTCGCGTGCGTCTGTTAAAACAGCTTATTATGCGGACGTCTGTCTGAGTAGCCACTGCGAGCCATGTTGGCCGAGCTCCATAATGAGAGACAGCATAAGGGGTGTGTGATGACACATGGGCTTCACTTCATTCCATGGCCTGTAGAAGTCAGATAGAGCAGGCCAGATCTCTCTTACACACACGGTTAGGACCCAGGCTTCAGCATTTGGCT
The DNA here is from genome assembly GCA_030014305.1 of Clarias laeviceps. Taxonomy (NCBI): domain Eukaryota; kingdom Metazoa; phylum Chordata; class Actinopteri; order Siluriformes; family Clariidae; genus Clarias; species Clarias laeviceps. Next base: position 12,160,017 of record JAQMYJ010000037.1, read on the forward strand.
CATGTAGGTCTGTCTCCTTCGCATCTCCTGCTCCAGCTGCTCTTTCAGTGTGGACACCTGATTTACACACACACAAACACACACACACACACACACACACACACACACACACACAAGTTGCTTACAGCATGTCCATTAATATCCAATTCTACTGATTTGAAAAAATGTGACTGAACTCATCAGCTTTTTCAGAAGGGCTTAGGGCGAGGACTTGTGTGTGTTTCAATACGATCTACAATCCACACTGTACTGAGGGCCTGAGTTAAAAAAAAAACTTTATTTATCCGCATGTGGCGATTTAAGGCATGCAGAGTAGTTGTTTTTATATATATATATATATATATATATATATATATATACACAAAAAATGGCATTGCATCATGCATAATTGTGACTTAAAATCTGAGCACAGTACCAGAAAATATCACTAGTTATGGACAAACACCATCAATTTGTTTTATTCGATACTGAATGACATAAAATTCATTTGAGTTGAAAAAGCATCTTACATTTGTTTAAGATTAATTTTCATCAAAAGCTATGTGAATATCTGCTTCGTTTGGCATTCAGACGAATCTACCAAAGTCATGGAATGCCATTTGTGAGTATTATTAATTACATACTGTAAATTTGACAGTGTTCAGTAATTTATAAAAATCCAAAGGAGGTTGCTTTTTAACCTCATCTGAACATTGTTAACTGAGACATCTTATCTCAAGCATTTTGTATGGATTTGACTATTTCTTTGAAAATTATGAACAAAAAAAAAGTTGTAGGTCAGCACATTGTACCATTTAAAACTTTCCTCCCAGAAAAAAATACCTTCTCGCTCTGATCCATCCATAGCTCTGAAAAAGCTCTCAAACTAAACTCATCAGACCACATGACCTTTTTCAGTTGCTCCAAAGTCCAATTTTTATGCTCCATAACCAATTCAAGGCTTTTTTTCTGATTATTCTTACTAACATCTGGTTTTCTTATGGCCACACAGCTGTTTATTCCCAATCCCATGATTTCTCATCACATGTGTGTGCATGTAAATGCCCTAACTTTCACATGTAAACATGTTTTTATTGTTGATTTTTTTTACCATGCAACTCCACCAAGTATTTCATTGATCTCGATTTATGGATATCCATATATTTTTTTTCCTAACCACGTTTCTTCTACAAAGTTGATGGTTCCACACTATCTTTCCAGGTTTAATAATGTGTTGAAGAGTTCTTAACCCAGTTCCAGTAGTTTCAAACCTCTTTAGTTGTTTTCTATGCTAGATGGCGACTATTGTTTCGACCAGGCAGTGTATTTTCGCATAGTAGATATCAATAGACATGCCATGTTGTTACATTAAATCCGACCTTTCATGCAATTCACTTTTAGTAATTTTTAGACATTCAGATGGTTTTCATCTGAATAAGAATTCAAATTCCTTATTTTTTCCATTTTTTTTTATTGGCCAGGGTTTAAACAAGACAATTAGATTTACCCCAATGTGACCTCATTTAAGACTCTGCCCTAGCATGTTGCACAGATCTGCTACTCTCTCAGCAGTATCTTATTTACACAGACACTGAAATGGCACATCTGAGAAAAGAGAGTGAAACAGAGAGAGTTTGAGATCACGTGCAAAATGGCGTGCAACCATGTAATTCGAAGTATGGAACAGCGCGTTGTGATGAAATTTCTTGTGAAAGAGGGCATAAAACCGATGGAAGTTTACCGAAGACTTTAAGAACAGAATGTTGAGGAGACTCTTAGCTGCAGTAAAACATCTGAATCCTACAAATGTTTTAAAGAAGACTGCACGTCCATGAAGGCTGATCCTGGCTGAGGTGGCTCAGAGCGCACTGCAGTCGTTCCATTGAAAATCCAATGATAATTTGCAGAATAGATGCATCTACTGTATCTGAAGGAACTGTACACACAATTATTCATGCACACCACTTGCACTTTTTAGAATCTCAGCTGGGAGTTACTGCCATATCCCCATACAGTCTTGATTTCGCTCCAAGCAATTTCCCTGTTTGGACCACTAAAGGAGTTCCTGGGAGGCCAATGTTTCAGATGTGAAGCAAGTGAGGTGCTAGGATAAGTGCAATAGTGTAGCAGGGGATTATATAGGGAAATAAAGCTAGTTCTGTTATTCTGCACAAAAAAAAAAAAAAAAGGTTTAACTTGAATATTATGTGTCATAATTAGGGTTTAAATACCTCCTATCCAGAGTTATCAAAGTTATTCCGTTTAGTTCATGACTTTATCATTTTTAGTTCTGATATCGGTAAGCTTGTGTTCTGTCGTGGGAATGTTATACTGAGAACTAGAACTATATCCTTTGGCTTTTGACCCCTTTACATATACCCACCTGCTCGTCGAGGCAACGGACTCTCTGGCGATGTGCTTTCTCTCGGACTTCAAGTGCCCGCTCTGCCTGCTGCTGAGCACCACGCAGACGGCCTGTCTCCAGCTCTAGCTCCTGTCTGTGGCGAGTTGTTACCTCCAGGAGGCGCTGTGCATGAGCCTGCTCCATAATGGAAACCTGGGACTACATACACACACACACACACACACACACTGTCACTTTGCTCAAGAGAATTGGAGGCTAACCAGTAACGGGCACTTAGAGTGGAAATGGAATTTCGATGGAGTATATATCTTACATCTTGGGTTTCAGTGGAACGGAGGTTCAGGTGAATGAATACTGATTTATCCACAACTTATCCACAAGTATTAAAATTAATCTCTCTTTTTCATCCACTCTACACATATCTGTCTTTCTCTCACTCATGTTTTATCTTTCCCTGTTTTCCTTTCTAACCTTCAGTGTGTTGGTTTCTGCTTGAGTCTCGCTCAGTTCCCGTTCCAGACTGCACACCGTCTGCTCCAGCTGCTCCTTCTGATGACCAACGCACACTGCCTGCTCTTCCCGCCTCCGACGCTCTTGTTCCACCTGATGCATACACAAACAGATATGTAATTTGACCAGATACATGGACCAGTGATAGAAATGTTTAAAATGCGGACAGTTTAATTTAGCCTGTTAGAGTGACTCCCTTTTATTTATTTTTTATATAGTTTGGTGGTAGCTTTCAAAGAAGCTGATCAGAGATTATGCATATGCATGATTATGCATGTAATGAGATTACATACATTACATTAGTTTGGAAGACATGAGACACATTTGATCTTAATGCAGCCAAAGCTACTGATGCCATCTTAAAGTGGATTCATCCTTATGACATCATGAAGTGTTCCATTCCTTAATATAAATAAGTCAATTTAAAATGTAAAATTAATTAATTTAATAATAATAATAATAATAATAATAATAATAATTATCACAAAGTTTAATTGTAATAGTTATTTACAACATTCAATACAAATTTGTCCACTTATACACTAATCAGCCATAATATTACAACTCAAAACATTAAGCCCATTATTATGTAGGTTCCCCTTGCATCACCGGGGCACGTCTGCCCCTCAGGCATGACTCCACAAGAGCTCTGGGGGTCTGCTGTAGTGTCTGGCACTAGGATGTTGGCAGTGAATCCTTTGGGTGTTGTGGGTTGCGGTGTGGGGCCAGGTGGATCGGACTTGTTTGTTCAGTACGTTCCATGGGTGCTCAGTTGGTTTGGGAATGGGGAGTCTAGAGGCTGGGTTGGCAGCATTGGGATCTTTGGCTGCTCGATCGGCTGTGGTTCACTGGGAGTTCTGGTGGCTTTTTATTGTTGTCAGAACTGACTTTTTATGCTGCATTGGTTTTTGTGTGGGAGTGGAACAGAGAAGCTTTGCTCATCTTATATATACTTTAAATGAGCCTTGAGCGCCTATGATCCTGTCACTAGTTTACTGGTATATACTGTAATTGATAATCAGGGTAAATATGTTAATGATATGTGGTGTTCATTTTATGGCTGATCGGTGTATGAAGGCAGCTGTAAGTGACTCATTCCTCACAAGCCCTTTTTCTCTTATATTTTTTAAAGAAATAAAAAACATGCTTGTCATGTTACCAAGTAACATAAAACCCCTCTAACCTTAAGACTGAACAAAATCCTAACAAATCTGTATCTGACTCTTATAAAGTGCTGACAGTGGAGACGCAAAAAACTTCACTATATCAAACATTACACACTTTTTCTTTATTCATACCAAGTCCCCATTTCAGTTGTTACTAAAGTGACAGTTATGCCAGGACTTTAGTGTTGTGTACACTGCAATTTCTCCTCGCTGTTTCTCTTTTATTAAGACAACTATGATAACTATGAACTGAACTGATATCGTCAAACAGAAAGAATTTTGGCAAAACAATAATAGCTAATGGTCCTCTTATTGGGATTGTACAAACATATACAGACTATGTAGATGGGAAAAATGTCATGTCCTCATGTGAGGACATTCGGGTCATAAAAATACACAAACTATATACATTCATTATAATTACTACATGAACGCATCTCTCCTGTGTACCTTCTCAAGTGTGCGTTTAAGGGAGGACTTGTCCTTGCCGAGGCGAGCAAGCGTCTTCTCTAGCTGTGTCTTGTCCTCCTTCAGTCCCTGAAGTGAAGTCTGTAGTGTGTTCACTTGCTCCTGTAACTCTCCTTTCTCCCTGCGCAGAAGTGCACAGCCGTTCTGCGACTCCTGCATGTCCTGTTCCCGCTGCCGCAGAGCCTGAGATAAAAAATAAAAAAAATTATTGCAATGTACTGTATATAAAGATTTTATGGATGACATTACATATTTATAAATCACACAGGATTCTTAGGACATGGAAAGTTATGCATAAGCTACTATGCTGTTTATGTGCTTTTCTCATTGTAAATGTGTGCATGAATGTATGTATTTGTACTACCTCTTGCAGGCCACGTATGAGTTTGTCCAGTTCTGTGATTCTGAGCTCAGCGTCATCCTGATTCCTCAACAGGTTCTGCAGCTTGTCATTCAGGATGTGGTTCTGTTTCTTAGTGTCTAAAAGTGCATCTCGAGCCTTGTCCAGCTGCTCCTGTACTCACACAAATAGTGTGGCATTTTTTCTCCATTTCTCTCTAACTCATTCCATTTCCAACTCAACAGGGCCAAACACTGTTTAAAAAACATGGATAGCATTTTCCCCCTTCTTTATTGGCATGGCCTGACAGGTCACAAGTAAATCGGAAGAGATTTATACTAAGCCCAGTGTTTTTGTTTGCACAGCATCTTTAAAAACTCTGTTTTAAATGAAGGCTTGAAAGCCCTCCAGAGATGCTGGGAGAGAAGTAATGACTCTGCTCCGGTGGTTTATAGCACAGCTATTCCACCACGCTGACGGTTCATGGAAAGAAAAGAAGCCCTGAAAACTGAAAAGTTATGGAGCAACTAGCCTGGAGCCATAGCCATGAGAGTCAAACGATCGATTCAATCTGGCTCCAAAAAGGCTCCATTTAAGATTTAATGGCATCAGGTCACAATCAGAGCCTTTGTGACTGTGTGGTCAAGCCAGAGTGAATTAGCGTGTTCATTAAAGTAGGTAAAAAGACAGCAATGTTAGACGCTACAGTATGTAGAGTTAATAATTTGGATTCTACAGGGTGGAGTTGAGGGTGCAAGTCGATATTATACAAACATTAGAATAAGAGCTTCAATCATTGTCATTTGCCTTGTATTAATTGTCAAGATTCAAGATTTCAATAGATTTATTGTATAACCTTTTGTTATAAATAATGTTAATTAAAGGGACATAATGTTAAATACTTCCATAGACTACAGTTTTTCTTCCAACAAAGCTGTTTTTTCGTTCCGGGCCTAAGTAAACCATTTTTAGCTAATATTCTGTGGCCAGTCTAACAAAGTCCATACTTCCTCTTGAGCACTGACCTGTAGTGTCCTGCGATCATGCTCACTGGCAGAGAGAGCGCTCTGAAGCTGAGCAGCCTGCTCCTGTGCAGCTCCTGTGCTGCTGTTACTCTCACTCAGAGCTGCTGTCAGGTTCTGCAGCCTCTCATGCAGCTGAGCCGCCTGAAGCTCAGCACGGGCCAGAGCCGTCGCTGCTCTCTCACTCTCCACCTGTAACATGGCCAGGAGAACCAAAGAGTTTCAGTTCAAACACACCGCCTCACAAACCTCACCTGATGTGGTATTATATATAATATCCCAAAAGATTCTAATAACAGTTAGCATAGTAGCTGCTGAGTTCCTAATGAACTGAAGGCAGCTTGAACATCACAACTTTGTTTTTCTTGGGATTTGTCTCTTTTATCCTGGGGGTCGTCACATCAAATCATTTTGGCATCATTCGGCACAGGTTTTACACTGGAAGCCCGTTCTGTTACAATCTTTCCATTTGCTAACTGGCCTTGGGACTGGCACTTCATGCATTGGCTTGGGTTGAGGGTCAAGGCTCTTGACCAAGTCCCTAAAAGTGGTGACCCAGTGCTGGCAGGGCTTAAATCCCCAACTATCCAATCAGCAACCCAGGGCGCTAACTTCTTGAGTAACCACTGGCCCAGCAACAGTCAAATATGTGGTCACGTAATATGCCATCCAGTGACAGGATGCTGATCGATGTCTATAAAACAAGTTAGTTCTTATCATTTCATTTCGCTAATTCATTTCGTTTCACTGTGTACTGAACTGTATATGGTTGAAAGGACAAAAAGAGCTTGATTTGACTTCCCTCACCAGACTCTCTTTTAAAGACAAAATAAGCAACTTACCATGTTCAAACCACCAAACCAACCCCACAAACCATCCCAAAGGCTCTATTAATATTGTAAAATGTTACACATGTACCTCTGACTGTTAGTAAGTGCTGACACCTGAGTCTCCTTCCACAAAAATGTTAAATAAAAATCGACTTGCAAAAAATACATGTACATTTCAACATATAACATATTAGTAGAGAAACAATAATAGTTCAGATTAGAACAAGTGCATTAATACCAGTGGCTCAGGTGGGGGTACTGTCAGTGTCATGCCTTTATAGAAAATTATTCAGTAATTAGAAAAATCAATAATTCAACATTAGTGCTGTGTAATGTTAAATAAACTTTAATGTTCTAAAAAACTTACTGTCATTTTAATGGACCTTTACAAGAACTATTTACAATATCTTTCCATGATATATTCTATATTTAAAATGTACATTCTTTGCATGGCAATAATTAAGGTCTATCATTTTGCCTTTTCATAACACTCACCTTGAGCAGTGCCGTGCGCTGCTCGCTCTCCCCCAGCTCCCTCCGTAGACTGGTCACTCTCTCCACCAGAGTGGCACGCTCGGCCTCCAGCTCTCCAGCGTGAAGCCGTGAGCGTTGCAGCTCTCCTTCTAGCGCACGGTGGTTGATCTCAAATCGGGCCACTCGTTCCTCTGTGGTCGTACAAGTCTCCTTCAGCTTCCTGCACTCCTCAATCAGACTGGCCTCTGAAGCCTCGGCCCGCTCCAGCTTCTCCTACACACACACATTATGTTTTAAAAAATATCTAACCGCATAGTGGTAGAGGAAGGTGTAGGTAAATGACATTGGTACAGAATGTGGGAAGAATTTTAGGGAATGCTTAATACATTAATATGCAACATGTGCTAATGACCGAACACTGATATCCATTGTTTAGAAGGTGCTTCAATGAGACTGGTTTGGCTTTGGTCTGTGCTTATACAGAATATATGAATGGAAACAGCAGACATTTGGAAATAACTTTACCTTATGCTTAGCTGAAGTGAAAGATTAGTGTGTTAATACAGAAAAGATTAATGAAATAATAAATTGTTGAAAACATATTTTTTAAATAAGCTATACTGTAACAATAGGCTTAGTGATTATCACTGTCGCCTTACACCTCCAGTGTACGGGTTTGACTCCCATTTCGGTTCTGTGCTTGGTGGGTTTCCTCCAGGTACTCCGGTTCCCTCCCACAGTCCAAAGACATTCAAATTAATCTAATTGTCATTTCTAAATTGCCCATAGTGTGTGAATGAGTGTGTCAGTATGTGTATGTGTGTGTGTGCCCTGCGATGAATTGGCACCCGTTCCGGTCTCCTGGGATAGGCTCCCGGCCCCCTGTGACCCTGTATACAAGATAATCTGGTATAGACGATGAGTCAGTAAGTGAGTGAGTGAGATATAACAGCAAGTGCGCATTCCAATCTTTCCATCTCATTACGGCATCTTGTCGATCCTCTAAAGAACATTCAGAATGTGTTTGAGCGATCGAGTGATGCTGTACAGCACCTGTAGAGCTTTGGTTCCTGCCTCGGCTGATTGCAGGCTACTCTTCAGCCTGGACAGTTCTTCTCCCAGGTTCCTCCTCTCTCTGTCTCCACACTTCACTGCATCCTCTTGTATTGTAAGTGAGGCCTGCGCCATCTCTAAACGCTCTGCCAAATCACGCTTCGCTGCACACAGACAAGAAGTTTACACCCAACCTGAATTTAATGTTGGATTTTTATGGAATGTTGGAAGTCATGGCAGTTCTGCATTGAAACACAGAGGTCCTACCCTGCTCCAGCTCTTTTAGTGCACGCTTCATCTGTTGGACTCGTGTATTGCCCTTCTCCTGACTAGCCTGTAGATCTGTCAGTTGCCTGCTCAGATTTAGCACCTGGGACTGGGCTTCATCCTAAAGGAGATATTTCAACTTAAATTCAGTACAAACTAGGCACCCGAGTCATACAATCGAATTCTATACAAAGAGTGCATGAAAGTCTAGATATAGTGTACAAGAGTTAGGAAGGTAAGACCTGTTTCAGTACATATGCAAAATGTTTTGTCTGTATTTAGTATAAAGCATGATTGAATTCTGTCCACAGTAATTGAGTAGGAAACAAACTTTGTTTCTCTCTGAATGGATTAATATAAATAAAATGCAATTGTTTAAGTACATAACGCACATAACTCACCAATGTGTTTGGAAACACTTTTTACAGCGTCCTCAAGTGTTTTATGGCTATATTTAAGTGTTCTCTTTCTCTCTTTCTCTCTCTCTCTGTTTGTGTGTGTGTGACCCATACCCTCTCTCTCTGGGTGTCTTTGAGTTCTTGCTGGAAGTTGCGCAGTGCTGCTTGCACAGAGTCCAGATCCAGCTCTCCATCTTCTCCCACAGATCTAGTTGGAGAAGAGCTAGATACCCGATCACATCCTAAACACAAGCATAAATGCAAACAGATACCATAATCTTACACACATATGCATTGATTTATGTGATACAAACAAATAATACAGCATTACTGCTGACATTCGGTCTGTGTGAGTTTAAGTTCAAATGCTCAATAATATAATTTAGTAAAGTAAATAAAACTTAAACAAAAAGTGTTTTGAATATTGTGCAAAAATAAGAATTGAGAATATTTATGCACAATATTCTGTCTGTACGTTTGTATTTTCTTAATAAAACAGTTGTTGTCCTGAACCTTTATAAGGTGACTGAGTTCTCCACGGTGATGGGTTCCTCCCTCTCGGTCTAGGAGTCGGCGATCTCGCCCCACGCCTGATGCCCAAAGTGCGTCTAAGGGCAGATGTCAGACCGTTCAGCTTGTGTTCCAGATCGGTACGGGTTGCATCACTCATCGCCAACTGTTCTTCCAGACCCTGAACTCGTCCCTGTGCTAGGCTCAGCTCCACATTCAGCTCTCTAAGCTGCACCTGCTCCTCCTGTAGAGCCCCCTCTAGACGAGCAATCTTTTCCTGCTGGCACTGCTGGCTTTGCTGAATGCTGAATTTGAGCTGCTGCTGGGCATCCCGCTCAACACGCTGTGCCTCCTCCAACTCAGACACGCGCCGCTGCAGGCCTGCCATCTATCATGAACACAAGTACATGAATTCTAAACGACATATGCATTATTTTTTTTTAGCTTTACTAATTAGATGAGTGTGTTATGATGTCGGTCTGACCTCCTTCAGTGCAGCCTCTCTTCCTGCATCACTCTCCAAGACTCTCTGTTTGAGGGCAAAGTTGTCTCTCCTGCTCTCCTCCTCCTTCTGCTCCTCCTGAGTTAGACGAGTCTGAACCTCACCAAGCTCCTGACTCCGCTGGGTACATTCTGCCTCTAGAGTCTTTACCTGCATGTATGTGCATGTGCACAAACACACACACAAACACCTAAGAGCTAGCAGACTTTTTCTGGTTAACATCTAAATGGCATATCAGATGTAACCTTGGCAAACCACATCTTCATGGACATCGCTTTGTGCACTGGGCCATTGTCATGCTAAAACACTATTAGACTAGGCCTCTTATTTCCAGTAAGAGAAGAAATTTTAAAAGGCATACTATACAACTCTGCGGTAACAGTTTACCGAAGGCCCACATACTGCATTGGAGGGATTGTCAGATATGCACAAACCTTTGACAATGTAGTACAAGCAGGATCACTGACCTTCCGGCGAAGTTCTTGCAGTTCTCTGCGGGCCTGCAGGTGTGATTTCTCCAGGTCACGCAGACTCGACCTCAGTTTCATTGCCTCTTGCTGGAGGGAGGACTTACACTCCTCTAGGACTACCAGTCTCTGCTCCCTCTCCTCCACAGATCTCTTCAGACTGAGTGAGACAGTGATTAACATAATTATCCCACCTAGCAATCTTGTGAATCAGCTTTAATATTTGTCTTTTGGATTTTTCTTTAACTTCTTCTCATTTGTGACTGTCACATCAAATAAGGTATTAAGCAGTGGCGGCCGGTCAATAAGGCGGGGCGCAGGGGCGCCGCCCCCGTGAAGTTAGACAGAGAAGAATGCTACTTTAACATGTAATTATTTAACATAATAATTGTTTATTTTAATAATGGAATAAAGTCATTTTGTCACAATATTCCGCTGTATTTATTAATATTTAATTTATGTACAAAAAAAAAAAATAAATCACATCCATATTACGTTTATTTGTGTTCGTGTACGCAGGGCGCCGGACAAACGAGTGTCTATGTAGGCACGTAAATTTTTGAAAAGCATGTGATTTGAGGCTGAGCTCTAATTGCATTTTGTCAAATCATCCTTGGGGTGCAGCACTGTGCCCCCCCGAACCCTCCCACTTTTGTTCTTAGCGAATCAATATTGTTTTAAAATATTTGGGCTCATGTGATTGGACCATTCTCAACGAGTCTAATTAACGGTCAGCAGATTGTTAGTTAATGTATTGAATAGTGATTGACGAGGGAGCCAGCTAAATATGAGAGGGAATTCTGTAATTTCTTTGCTAAAATACCCCTTCGCAAGGCGATCGGACGAAGAAGAAAAAAAGTTAAAGAGCTTGGACCAGATCAACCTGATCTAATTAAGCAGCAGTCAAGTGATCTTGGCCGAGCTTACACTCTGTGCTTTTCCAGAACTTCTTATGAAAAGCGGAGCTGGCTGACTGGATGCGATGTGAGTCATGCCTTTATTTTATACTAGTAGTAATGATGCTTAATCACCTGATAAATGGCTATTTACGGGCGATTATTAAAAGTTTAATTTTAATTTTGTTTGCGCCCCCAAAACTTTTTTTGCACCAGCCGCCACTGGTATTAAGCCCCTTTTTACATGATGGCAGTTATGCATATTTTCAGATTCATGGCTCAATAAGCTCATTTTTGATACCAAGTTTATTACTGCATTGTATCCATTTGCTGTCATATAAAGTTTTTAAATATTTAAATGAGGATTCTGAATCCTTTCATTTTGACACCAGGTCAAAATGGTATACCTAAAAATAATTGTGCCAGCAGCAAGGGTTTATAAAATGCATGTTTTTCCATCACAACTGGAGTAACCAGCTTAGATAGTGTTCATTAAAGTGATTCAAAACTATGCTCAGGATTAAACCATTTTCAATTCTGTTAAAATATTGGGAAGATAAGGCATTTATCAACTTTTTTTTGCCAAAAATGTGAAATATGCTACACTTCACCTACTGCACTCTATTGGCAATAGTTCAAAACTAACCTGTGTCGCATAATACCTGACTTGATATGACAGATTACATTTGCATAATATCTTATGAGTCTAAAGAATATTTTTATCATCTTCTGCTTCTATGCAACATTACTACAGTTGACAGCAAAGAGAAAAATGTGCTTGTCTTAAGTGATTCAATTTTTTACATGTAATATTGACAGAATCTTGGAATGCAAATCACAGAAATAAAGCCCTTAGTTTAGCTGTATTGTTGTAACATATTTGTAAATGATCTACTGCTATGCTCTGTTGCATGCCTCTGCAAGAAGGCTAAGTAATTTAAATCCCCACATGAAGTTTTGAACTAAGAACCTCTTGTTGGCAAAAACTGTGACAAGCATCAATCAGAAAGCCAAAGCAGTAGTAGAAATAAGAAGCTCAGATCTACAGGCAGATCTAATGTTTCTATTAATGTCAACTTGAGGCTATTGAGCTATTAATATTCATCTGGGTCAGGATGAGGTTGAGTTTTGAGGCTGCACACAAAGCATATCAGTTGCAACCGCATGATTATGGTTATGATTAAGGATGATGTTTGATAATAATTATCTTCCCAGTGGTCTGAGAAAATGGTAACCTTCTGAATATCCGAGTCAATCTGAAACATTCTGGACAAAGAATTTAGATGCTAGGAAACGTCCTTTACCCCGAAAAATATGGATTCATGTTTTGAATGTGTACAGTAACAGGATGCCTGAGGTCATCCTGAACTTAATGACCCTCATTGCCTATTATGCATACTGTCTAACATACACGTAGTATAATAACCCATCCAACAGATGCTTGTGTTTACTATGAAAGATTTTCAGCGGGTAAAACTTTACGTTTTGTTAATAATAGTTGGACTTAAGTCAAACATTTTGCATAGCCTTCTTCAAGAATCTGGAATAACTGTTCATTCTCCCTGCCAGAACTGATGTAACTCAGTGGGATTTATGAGCCTCTGTTCTCCAGCACACACATATTCATCAATGGGATTAAGGTCAGGGTTTTGTGATGGCCACATCAATATCTTCACTTTGTTGTGTTTAAGCAATTTTATTACAGCTTTAAAGGTATTCTTAGGATTGTGGTCCTTCTGGAAGACCTGGTTTGTGGAAGACCACTTTTGCAAGTCGCTCTGGATAAGAACGTCTGTTTAATGCCTATATGTAAATGTAAATGTTGCTGTTATGAAATTTTTATATTTTGGATGATCCCTTGAGTTGCTTCAGTATTTGTAATAATCTTCCTTTCTCTATGTTCTTTAAATTAAAACCCTCACCTTTTTTATTTCTTACATAACACTCATTACTATGGCCATTTTTGTTCATCTGATCAGAAAACACTCACTCACTCATCGTCTACACCGCTTTATCCTGTATTCAAGGTCGCGGGTTGGGGAGGGGGGGCTGGAGCCTATCCCAGGAGACTTAGGGCATGAGGTGGGGTACACCGTGGACAGGGTGCCAATCCATCGCAGAGCACAGGCACACATACTCACACACTCATTCACACACTACGGACGTGAGAAGTTTGGGAACACCAATTAACCTAACCTACATGTCTTTGGACTGTGGAAGGAAACCCACCAAGCACGGGGATCACATGCAAGCTCCATGCACACAGAGACGAGAATCGAACCTTGCCAGGAATCGAACCCAGACCCTGGAGGTGCAAGGCAACAATGCTATCCAGCTACACCACTGTGCCGCCAATCAGAAAACCACTAAAAATAATTCTTCTTTTTTTAGTTATCATCTGCAAACATGTCTCCGCCTTACTTTCTTTTAAATAATGGATGTATATGTTTTGTTGCTTGATTCTTTAAACTCCTTCCACCAGTTCCTTTGTTGTTGCCTTGGGTTGCAGTTACACCCATATGCTGTAAAAGAACTGGAAAAACCCTTTGTGATGGTTTTCTGAAGCCCAACTGTGACTGTGTGCAAACTCTGACTGGCTGTTGGCTGGAACACCTACTAACCTCAGTACCACAAGTGGGCTAGCTTAGCTTTAGCTTAGCTAAAATGTTATGGTGGCTAATGTTATTCTAATGTTACTTTGCATTTGATTGAACTCCGTCATCCATACCTTACACTTCACCATATAACCTACATACTCATAAATTGAATTACCCATCCAACAGATGTTTGAATGGCATAATGCAATTTTAACTGATGCGTTAACTAAAAATTCACCCCCCACAGATGTCATGAATAGGAAATCTAGCTATGGAGACGAAAGCAGTTTTTTTGTACCAGGTGGTGGTCAATAACATTAAATTTTTTCCTTTTATTTTGTCTGTAAATCACATATAGAAATCCTCGAAAAAATAGTTTCTTTCCATTGTGACATGACAGCAGTCATTCCATTATGGTTAAACTGACTGTCTCGAATGTGTTTGTGTATGGATATGTGTTAAACCTGTTATTGTCGCTCTCAGCTCTCTTTACAGCAATCCGGAGCTCCTGGTTGGAGGTGTGGATGGCTTCCCTCTCCCGGCTCTCATCTCCCAGAGCTCTCTTCAGCTCCAGACTCTCCCGACGCTGAGCGTCTCTCTCTTGAACGCACTCACGGAGCTGCCGATGAGCCTCAATCAGCTCTCTCCTTCCGGCATCTCGGTTTTCCTCCACCTCAGCCAGTTCCCTTCGCAATCGCTCTACCTGAGGAGAAAAGAAAATGACAGAAAAAAAGATAAATGAGATTTAAAATTATATTGAAGTGTTATAAAGTTGCTTACACATTTAAATCCATTATGTTTTCATCAGCAGTTGTCTGGTACACATACAGGGAAGATTGATGTCACGTTATATTATAGCTCGTAGAAAAGGTGGAGATCCCTGACAGCTGTATTCCATACGTGGCATAGGAGGTGGATGTGTAAGGATGGCTGTGTTCCACTTTCCATGGTTTGAATGAAATGGAAACACAGTCTATTAGTAAAATTCCACTGTTCTGTCCCATTCAGCGCTCAATACGTGAGCACCGCTCTCCTTCTAGCAGGTCAAATGGAATCGACTGTATGTTTAAAATATATAAGAGATAAATCTAAAGTATAAACGTCTCTCTTGTATACACATGCATAAGACTCTCTCATGTTGTAGCTTCTCATCTCTGAAATGTGTGACCTACATTCAAGTCATGGACTGACAGCTGCTCAATGCTTTAAGGTGCAGATTTCTGTGTCTCAGAAACCAAACGTCAACCACAAAGAGAATATGAGAAACACGAGAAAAAGGAGAAAAAGAGCGAGACGGAGGAACAGTTTAAAGGAAAAACAACCTTTCCAACCACTGCCGATTTCAGCAGCATGATGGGAAACATCAGCCCTTTGAGCGAGAATGAGTGTGAATGTGTATGTGTGCATGTGTGTGTTTTCGGGAGAGGATTTGTGTTAACGGGGCCACACAAGAAGGTTTCTGTTCATAAATCCTAATGTGAGAAAAACAATGCCGTACCATTCTGGCTCAGGGTGCCTGTGTTTAGTTCATTGATTTGGGAGGTGAATGGTGTAATGTGTGTGTGCGTGTGTGTGTGCGTGTGTGTGTGTGTGTGAGAAAGAGTAAATTAGAAGGGAGGGAATAGCTTAAAGGGGTCAGGGTGAATATGGCTAGTATTTTGTGAGGAGAAAATAAACTTTCTGACACACGGGAATTTATGAAGACGGCTAAATCCATCGCTAAGACAGGCTATGTATCCTTTCTCTCCACTCCAGACCACCACGCACACACTCTCTCACTGCTGGCAGTTAGTCAACATCTGACCAGGCAAGTCAGAGGAGGATCAGTAAAAATAATCAAATACAAGGAGAGAATGGCACGGGGCCACCAGAGAAAGAAAGATCACACACATACACAAACTTAAAGTAAGACTTAGAAAGAAGAAACCCACCCTCATTTATCACTCAAACCAGAGTTAACAGGCTTGCCACAGCCACTGCTCAGAAATCTCTACTTCTGTGGTCAACTTTACACTAATAAGATGCATTGCCATGCTGACTCACATGAACGTAAATGGTGTTTACCAAACCAACCAGTGGCATTCTAGGCATATTTAACAGCAGCTTAGCGAAGCCAGTGTCAACAGAGCGCGGTGGTAAACGCGTCTCCACAGTACTGGTCCTAATTGGTCTGAACTGGGCTCCCACAGGCCTCTTGCTGCCTTCTGGGCCTGTTCCCTCCCCTTCCAATGAGAATAAATCGGCCTCCCAAGACGCAAAATATTTGCTTTCCTGGCCAGTGCAGGCTTTTTTCCGTGCTAAGGACAATAATATTGAATTATGATTGTGATCTGCTGATTAATTCAGGACTGTTGGTCTCACCTCCTGCTGAGCCTCATGCCTGTGCAGAGACAACTCTCTGATCTGATCATTTAGTCTCTTCTCCGAGACCTCTCGAGACCCGAGAGACTCCTCAAAATGTGAACGAAGCTGCTGTAGCTCGCTCTGCAGGTCTGCCATTGTGTCCTGCAGGGGGAAAAAAAAGAGGCATGTGGCATGTTAACCCAGTGCCAAAATATAATTTTTGCAGTATATTTGCTCTGCATTTACCTTATCCTGTTCCTGTTTGCTTAGGAAGTCTCGGTGCATGCGTTCCACCTCCAGCGAGCCAGCTTCCAGGTCCTGCTGTAGCATGAGTACACGTTCAGCCAGAGCTGCTTTTTCTGCTTCTTTTTCAGACAATGCCTGAAATAATACAAAATACAAAAAAATATTTTAAATGCAGTATAAGTGTCTTGAATTTAATAACAGTAATTATGAGCAACTAGAATACAAGTATATCCCTATTGAAAGTAAATAAGGCAGAATTATGTGCTGACAGATAAACACAAACGAACACACACACCTGTTGTTTGTGGCACTCGGCCTGTAACAGGCTGTCTGTGCAGTGCTGCTGCAGTTTGGCCAGCTGCTCCTGCAGCTGCTGCAGTTCTCTGCGACTGCGCAGACGTAGTTCCTCACACTCTACACGCAGCTGCTCTTCAGCCTGGTCCTTCTGTGCAGTCAAAGTCAGGCGTATACATTCCTGGTACAGGAAAGATGCACAAGGTAATGGTGGAGTCAGGGTTAAGCTCAAACTTTCAAGTAAAACCTCCATCTGGGTGTAAAGCTCCAGTGCTCACTGGGTAGAGGGCTATGAGCTGGACCTCACTTGATCCGATCTGAAGCGCTTCCAGATAAAAACGGTTTAATATGTTGTACTGTACATGATGTGTAATACTGTCTTGCATTTCTCAGTCTTAATTTGTTTTTGGTAGAAGTAATGAGGATATATATCATTCATACACTGATAGTCATAATTATGCTATAATACCCAACAAAGTTTACATAAACAGTTATAGAAATGTGCAGCCAGCACTTCTCAGCAGGAGGTAAACTTGGTCATAAGTCAGTTCTTAACTGTTAGACAACTGAAAACTGTACTCAGGAACGTTTGCTTTTAAACTGAACACAGTTCTCGCAGCTATTTCACATGACCTTGTTGGTGGTGCCATCATTGTTGGCAAATGCCACCTATATAGCAGGTTAAGGAAAGATGTGCTTCATGTTAGTTCCCCGCTCTGTTTTTTTTATTGTGGAGCCGTTGCTAGATTGAACGCTTTGAAGATTCAGAGAAGTTACCAGAAGTCAAAGTAGATTGCCTTGGAGAACAGGAGGTGCTCTGGTATTTCAAGAAAACTGGATTTATAGCTTTAAGTACACCACTACTGGGCCACATCACAGAACCATAATCATCAAAATAATCAGCTCTTTAAGACATGTCCAACATTACTGACAAACGTCTAACAAAAACAAATTGTACAAACACAAATTAATTTTAGGAAATGTATTTTCTTTTCCAGGCTGCTGTACTAATCAGTAAGGAAAATGTTTTGCGGAAATAAATTTTTTTTTAACTGTATTTTGCTGATTATCTCTAGATCTAAGTATCTTTATAAAAGAAAATAACCAGGCGCAATTCTGCTGTTCAGCATAAAGTTGATTTGCCTTACTGGAAATCACAGCTCTTTCAACTTCGCCTTGAGATTCCAAATACAAAACTTCCACTATTAAAAATCAATTTACCCTTTTAACTGCTTTCTTGTGAAATAATGAGGTAAAGTCACACACCTGGCCCTAACACAGCAGAGCAGCTGGTTTGATCCATTAAAATGTTGGGAAAGCAACAATTTTGCTTTATATTTTAGTGGATAAATTGTTGTCTGCAAATATTATTTTAAAATGTGGCACATAGTTCAAGTTCAAGTACAGTACATACATACAGATAATGCCTGCACATATGATCTTAACACAATATCAATTCAATTCACTTATTCGTATAGTGCTTTTAACACCAATCATTGTCGCAAAGCAGCTTTACAGAATCAAAAGATTTCCTATAGTCTGCCTGATCCTCCAACACAATCCACACAAAGAATAGAAATGTATTTTTTTTATTGCCTTTTGTCTTGACCTAGCAACATAAACACTTAGCCATGCTAAGTAGCTATCTTGATTTGTAAGCCTAATGTAGTAAAAACATATACAGTACTGTGCTACACAATACTGGGCCAAAGGCCATGAGCCACTTTTCGTTACTTCATATTTCCCTCCAAAGGAGTCAGACATTCTTGACTTTTTTAATGCAGACTTGAGGAATTGTTTTCTGTTTCCCGAAGGACATTCTTTGACTCTAACTTTTTCAGTCCAGTCCCTGTACCGGACTAATTTCAGAGGAATGCTTTTAGTTTGTGACCTCTGAAGTGACATTCAAGCATAAAAAAAAACATCTAGTGTAGGGCATGAACCAGTGAGAAACAGGTGCAGATGATGACATGATCAGACCGATGATTAGTAAACTGGTGATGCTGAATGCTGAGTGGTTAGAACAGACAAGAGGGGAAATGAGGTTACTCCTGAGGTTGTTGCATAAACAACCGGTTTTTCAACTGTAGGCTCTTTCAATCTTTAGGTACTTTGCAGCCTGTCACAGAAGGCCTGGGTTCGATTTCCAGCCAATGCCCAAACCCCAGCAACTGGATACAGATCTGGTCCCAATCCTGGGAGAAAATGGGACGGTTGTGTAAGGAAGGGCATCCAGTGTAAAACCTGTTGCGCAAGTTGTTGCATTGATCAGTTGGTCCACTGTGGCGATCCCTCAACGGGAGCAGCTGAAAGACTAATAACATCTTTAGGCATTTTGCAGCCTGGCACACTAAAAAAAAAAACATTCCGTTTCATCCATTTAATCAAAATAATTAATTTAATTTAATACAAAGAAACAAGGGATGGCTCAAGAGTTTTTGCACAGTACTGTACAAACTTTCATAATATGACTCAGTTCACAAAAAGGTAGTGTGTTGAAGAAAGATTATAAAGCTTTTCAAAGCTACAAACAAAGATGGTGCTGGTGATGACACTGTTATACAACAGCACATTTGATCTTATGGCACACCATTATGGAAAGGATTAATTCATGTTCATGCTATCCGTTATCACCCAAAAGAGGACGGGTTCACTTTTGAGTCTGGATTCTCTCAGGGGTTCGTTCTCTTGTCGTCTCAGAGAGCTTTATGTTGCCACAGACACTTTAACCTTGCTCATCAGGGATAAATTAATAAATATATAAATATATATAATATGAACATTTTACATTTTAAAAACTTATACCCAAAATTCTTATTCCTGTAAAACTGCTTTGCTACAATATTCATTGTTAAAGGGGTCATACGGTCCTACATGCACTTTTTCAAGCTGTTTGGACTGAAATGTGTGTTAGGAGAGTGTGTACAC
>JAQMYJ010000037.1:12179771-12191366 GCA_030014305.1 Clarias laeviceps
TTTTACACAACCATTGAGAATTTTTAATTAAAGTATATTACAAACTTTTCATTAGGACCCTAAAGAATCATATTAACCGATGAAAAAATTGATACTGCATGACCCCTTTAAAAAAGTTGTATACAATTTAATTGAATATGTATCTATATAAATATAAGAAAGGTTTTGTCTGTTCATTGGTCAGAACACAATCTTTTAGTTATATCTTAATGTTTCATATATTGGAGGACCCGAAACCAGTCTCAGAAAGACTTCTGTTTGTATGTCTGTATATCTGTCCAGCGAAATTTTGTCACAGCATCACACAAAACTCAATGAGTTCTGTACATGGGCTTCAATCTGAAATAATAATATCACAGATTACATTAAAGCTAATCAGCTTTTTTATTTTAGCTTTAACCTTTTAACTATTTCCACTATCAGTTCTACTATTTCAACTCTTTTCCCGTCAATGACAAATACTCACAGTAGTAGGCCACATTTGTTATCTGAATACATACACACCTAATGTCAAAGTTGGGAATTAAAGCTAAACACAAGTGTACAGTAGGTCTGTTTATCACACATAATGAAAATAAACAACCCAAAATAAATGTAAACACAATAATATTTAAACCAGTAATCAATTCAGTAATCACTTCAAATCAGGTATTAAGTAGCATTTCAGGTGATTTATGCATATTTACATACCTGGTTCAGTAATCTCCATTTCGATACAAGGTTTATTAGTTTGACATGTCCGATTGTTGGGATATTGTGAGTAAGAAATTTGTTTACATCTAAAAAATTCACTTAAATGCTAAGAAATAGTTTTTCTGTGATGTAGCAAGAAAGAGGGAGTCCGAAGCCTCATTTTGACACTAGGATTTAAAAATATCTTCCCCAATAGCATGGTTTTATAGTGAAAAAATGCATGTTTTTTCTATGACAACTGGAGCGATCAGCTTGGATAGGGTTCATTAAAGTGCTTTAAAACAATGTGTAGGCTTAAAAGCTTAGGCCTTTTTTTTAACCGATTTTTGCTGAAATTGAAGGTTTTATACATTTCACGTACACTTTATTGGCCATAACACAAATATAACGTGTTACTTAAAACCTGACTTGATATGACAGATTTTCAATGTATGTACTGTATACAGTACAGTATATAGGTGGAACCTTGTCCTTGCGCTCAGCTTCCAGTTGTTCCTGATGAGTGTGCTGAGCTGTGGCGAGGCTTCGCTGGGCATTTCTCTCAGCCTGAGCTACCTTTAGTTCAAAAGCCTGTCTCTCCTGAAGACCCTGGGACACCTGCTGCTCCAGTTCACTTTGGACACGACACACCTCACCTGTGCACAAGTTATGCAACATCGCTCAGTGGAAATTTTCTAAAATTAATGTTGCTCAATTCCAGCTCAGTGGGAAGCTATGAAATCATAATAATCACTTGAATTATCTTTATGCAATACACAGTGACAGTGCTGACATTCAAACAGTGTATAATGTGGACTCTCTCTGTGACTGGATTTGCTGAACTCCAGAGAAATGAGCAACTGACCCTTCAGGCCAGCTGTTTCTGAGCTCCGGTAAATGTAATATATCTCTGGAATATCTGAAATATGGGCCCCGCGTGGGCTGTTTTTGGGGGCCAGAGGCTCCCGGAGAGATACTCACGTGTCAGAGCCTCATTAGCCTGCTGGAGACTTCCTCTTTCCCCTTCTAACCGGGTCTTATCAGTCTCTAGAGACGAGATCAGCTCCTGTCCATCAAACAGAGCTGACTCCAGTGACTCCCTCTCAGCTCTAAAAGGAAAGGTAGGAAACTAAATGATGCTTCTACTTGAACAAACTCAGTAATTCTTAACAATGTGTTCATAGTGCTTGGAGACCACACAACGTTTTCATGCCAACTGACATTAAGTCTCCAATAGATGTCAGTTGTCATAAAGACTGAGTCAAGTGACAAAAATATAATGTAGATATAAAATAGTTTTATGACTCTTTGGCAGCTAAATACATCATGACATCATGACAACTGGCTCTGTTACTTAATGCATTTCTTGTATTTCAGACATCATAAGGGCCAGATATGATATGCATACCTTTTCATTATAGTAACAAAGTATTGCTATACTTATTCATAAAACCTGTCATCAAGCTATGGCATATCATCACAATTATATGACTCAAACAAACCAAAAGTAGTACTGTACATAGTGAGCTACATAGTCGGTCATGACAACATAGAAACAAGTCCCAAGAGAACCTTATGTTAATAAAAATTCTGCAACTTCAGGTGTTATGTCAACTTCAAAACTGACAAAACCAGTCAATGCTAGTTGGAAATGGCCTTCATAAATGCTCTTCAGTTTATATGGGGTGTCAAAAATAACTTATTTTGGTTTCATGAACATTAATTCAGTTTCATGAACATTCTCTGATTCACATTTGCTATTTAACTTAAAGATATAAAAAAAAATCTTGTTATGACCCCTTGGACTTCACAGTCCCCAGTATCTCTAAGCAATGGACAAACGGGGTGATTGCTGAAACAGTAGAAAGCACATCTGACCTCACCTCAGTGTTTGACTGATGAGGCTCATGGTCATTAGGAAGAGTTTAATGACTGAAAAGGCTCTATTGATCACTGCCCAAAACCTCAGTAAAACACATAGGTGCTTAACATCGCCTGCCAGTCTCAGAAGCCAACATAAATACCAAAACGTAGTCCACATTCCCTTACTAAAACCCACACAAACTAATATGCATACACATACACACACACACGAGCGCAGTCGTGCACTCACTCACCGGAGAGCAGCCAGCTCTTGGGTGAGCGCCTTGGCTTTTCGCTGTTCTGTGGTGAGCTGGACAGTCAGCGTGGCCTTGTCCTTTGCCAGCTCCTCTCTCTCTCTGCCCATTCTCTGCAGCGACACACTCTGGAGTTCAGCTTCTTTTCGACTGATACTCAGCTGCTCCAATGCTGCCTGCTTCTGCTTACCAGTCTATACACACACACGCACGCACCACAAAAGTACAGATCTATTAAAAAATAGGAACAAGGAAACGCTTCCACCATTGAGCTGAATCTGATCTACTGTAGTTATTAATAATTAATTCAAACCCAGGTCAGTGTATTTACAAACGAGACTACATTTCCTTCACTAGCAGGTAAAAAATTCACCCGGGAGGTGATCGTTAATCAAGTCAACACTGGAAGCCTTGGAATTTGTCAACGTGTCAATCAGGTTGGGCTGCTGGACTCGAGCTGTGAATGAGCACAGGACCTGGGCCAAACTGTTTACAGCGTGCAGCCAAACAGCAGGTTGTTCAAATATTTCCCCGAAACACGAGACTTTTCCCCACTGAGCGTGTAGTGAACCATTTGATATCAAGCAAGAGGAACGTTTCTATGACGTGCCAAGTTATCCACCTGAAATGTACAGCATTTAAGTGAAGCGACTGAAGAAAATGACTTAAACGGTTTGAAACTGAAAATAGCTATAAACTTTTCTTTTTTTTTAATGATCCTCTGTGTCCCTTCCTGATCTGGTCTAAATCATCTTTTTAAGAAAATGTCCTTAAAATTCCTCACTGTCTTGCACATAACTTACTGTCTAGAGCCACAAGTTCAGGCTGCTAATTTATGGCTCTTCTTACTAGCCTCCTCGCACTGAATATTAAAAGTCTGTAATATCAATCTGTGCTCTCCTCCACTTCTTGCTTCACACTTAAGAGCCTTAATGCTCCAATTCCTGAGAGCTTCATAAAACACACACTTGGGCCAAGATTCATATTGGGAGTCCTCAGAGCGCAAGGTGTTGAGTAGCGAGGCAGATGCGTCCAATATCCCCCATCGGCTTTTTTTAATATGACAACGGCACGCATCGGAGTGCAGCTGAGAGCTGTGAATCACTGCAGGCACCCAGGTGCAGGCGGAATCAGGCTGACCTGAGCGAGCTGATCCAGCGTTAAGGTCCTCTCTCTCTGCAGCATGCTTAACTCTGCATCCAGACTACCTCGGGCCTCTTGGAGGTGAATGTGTGTGGCCTCCAGAGCTCGCTTTTCGCCCGTCATGTCCAACAGCTCCTGCTGCACGCGTGCCAGCTCCTCCTTGGCTGCTATCCGCTCGAGCTCCACTTCCCTTTTCCGTTCACTTATCTCGGTCTTGTCAGCCTCCAACTTAGAGGAAACATCAGAGGCCAAAGGTTAATGCAGATGAGCATTTAAATGTAAATGTGATATTATAAACCAAATTATTCTGGGTTTCAGACCTGTAGCAGTAAACGGTTCAGCTCCACCTTGTCTTTGGCCAGGCCTTCACTTAGGGCGGCCATCTTAGCCAAGGAGTCTTTAAGTGCTGCTGCTTCACTTTGCAGTTTGGTAAGCGTCAATTCGTGCTCGGCATTCTGGGCCTCTGCCTATTTGGAAAAGAGTCAAATTCAGATATATGGCTGCTGCACAAACAAATCATAAAGAATCAGTTTTTATAGTTCATGTCTTCTTTCAAAGGAGCAGTAACCTTACACTACATCTGCTTTACCCTTCTGAACATTTCTGAAACTAACTTAATGGGTGACATACTATATAAAATACTCCTTAGTTAAAAAACTATTATTCATTAAATGAAAATAAACACAATAAATAATATACCAGTATTACCATTGTTTAAAAATGGTAATCCGGAATGACTTAGAAGCAATTACTAATGAGAAACAAGGTTGTTTAAGACATTATCACATTATGACATTATCAGATGTGTTTTGTTACTGAAAGTGCTTCTGTGACTGGTTTTGATTGTGGGGTTTTGGCAGGCAACCCCGCTCCAATCTTTCCAGTACTGCAGATCGCACCAACCTACTTTCACCCAAGCTGGTGTCCGACAGTTAGTATAATCATCGACATCTGGGACATGGAGTGATACATGTAATTCAACTTCCCAGGACTAGTGGAATGCCTCTTGTCCAATCAGATCACTTAGTCAGGACTATGTGTTACTGTATAAAATTAGTAGTGCCAGACTGTAATCCACAGGTTTCTCAGGTTTATATGCACTTATAATATTAATAATGCTTATAATAATTATAATGCACTTATATGTGCCAATATGGTGGTCATACCACATATAACCCAACTCCAGGCCAGTAATATTCTGTCAGCCAAGTTTTTTAATTATTATTTTTTAAATCTCTCGACTCAGGCAGCATGGTGATATAGTGGTCTGCACTATGGCCTCGTACATCAAGAGTCGAAGGTTCGTTGTATGTTTGCATGTTCTCCCCATGCTTGGTGGGTTTTCTTGCGTACTCTGGTTTCCTCCCACAATTCAAAGACATGCAGATTTGGCTAATTAGTGTGTGTGTGTGTGTGTGTGTGTGTGTCCTGCAATGGATTGGCACCCTATCCAGGGTGTACCCTGCTTCATGCTCTAAGTCTCTTGTACAGGATACAAGTGGTATAGAAGACGAATTACATTTAGGCATTTGGCAGACACTCTTATCCAGAACGACTTACAAAAGTGCCTTTAAAGTTTCCATAATTAGATAGATTTAGAATGGTTAATAGCTTACTAACTATAAGTACCTTTGAGAAAGTTTTTTTTTTGAAAAACAGGTTTTTGGTCGTCTCCAGTGAGTAAAATATGGTGCACATCTGGAGGATGTATATTCCACCAAGAAAGTCTAAGTGCATGTCTTCCTCGATTCCTGAGAGATGGTGAATCCAGGTAATCAGTGTTGGAGTATCGTAGGAAACATAGCGGGCACCAGGTGTGATTAGAGCTTTGTGGTAAGTGGGTGTTTTGAATTTGATGCGGGCGGCTACAGAAAGCCAGTGGAGAGAGAACAGAGAAGTGGGGTGGTGTGGGCGAATTTAGGAATGTTAAAAACAAGCTGTGTAGCCACAATCTGGATCAGCAGCAGAGAACGAATGGTGCACAGAGGCAGACCTGCCAAGAGTGAGTTGCAGTAGTCCAGTTTTGAAATAACAAGGGACTGAACAAACACCTGAGAATTCTTCTGATATTATAAAGAAGAAATTGACAAGAGTGAATGAATGAATGAATGAATGAATGAGTGAATCCCTCTACTGTATTCTGCTTACCACCACCACCTCATATACATTGTTCTGCATTCAATACCAGGAAGGTTTCCTGGGACATTTAACCATATATTATTTAGCTCACCTAAGTTGAGTTAAATAGACTTACACTGAGAATGAGTTGCTGCTCTCTCATCACTGTGAGATGAAATCTCAAAAATCTCAAGAATGCACTGTTGCAGGAAAAAACATCAAATGCTGCTAGTAAGCAGAGCTGTATAGCCAATCTAAGGTCAGAGTAAACACAACTTCCAGTAATTCTACAATGGAGCTGGAGTTCTGACAGAAAAAAAAGCTATTTAGTCAGTGGATAAATAATGCATTAGAAACTGCATAAACACAGTTTTATGACTTTGGCAGGGGATATTTCATACAGGTGAGAACAGTTATGATAAAAACTAAGAACATGTGTCAGTGGGAATAATGGACTTGAGTTAGTCATTTGGTGAGTCATTAGTAGTGTGTGAAGGGGATGTAGGAATGTTTTGGTGTGTATGTACTCTTACAGTATGTGCAGAGTATTTTGTTTCTCATTCTGAATGCATATCGACATATTTATGGGTTTCCATGTGGTACCTTAGACAAAGCCTGTGCAATGCTTCCTTTCTCATCTTCCAGTACTTCTTTCTGTAGTGTGAGCTGACTCAGACCTTCTTTTACAGTTACCAGCTCTTTACGCACATCCGAGTGCTTGGCCTCCAGCTGTTCGATAGTTCGCTGACTACAGAGAACACACACACACACACACATTCATCAGTGCACAAGTGCATGCTTAAAAACACAATTCAGCACAAGATGTTGGGGACTCGGAGCCAAACCACATGTAAAATGTAGGCAAACACTGACAAACATTCGCACAAATCCACACATACACACTTGTGTTCGCTTCCGCACACAAGCAAAAAACGTTTTCCATAAACATGGCCTATTCCTTCCTGTAGGTCATACAGCATCTCATTTGTAAACATTTCAACTCTTGTTTTTCTACAAAGCATAGGTCCTGAGGAGGTCTGTCATGCTGTCGTTTTATTCTAGAACTCCCCAAAGTCACAAATTAGGTTCATAACCAGAGGACCAGTACAATAAAAAATCTTTGACTTTAATGGCATCTGTAAACAATGCTATCCTGGCATGGTCGCAAGGCTCCTCCGAGGATGACATGTGTTAGTGATATTGCCTGTAAACAAACACAGGCCGCAGGAGAAGTTGAGGTCCGGACTTGCACAACAACATACCCCCTCTCGGCTTCGGAGCGCTCGCGAGCCAGCTGCCTCTCCAGGTCCTCCCTCTGCTGCCGAAGGAGTTCTCTCTGCCTCTGGTTATCTACAGAAGAGCTTCTTAAACGTTCCAACTCTGCCTGATCAGAGTTTAACTGGCGCTGCAGGATAGACAGCTGCTTCTCCAAGTCATCCCTCTCACTGGTGTGACAGAAAGACAGAACGGGATGTAGAAAGAGAAATAAAGTCTTTGTAATCAGGTCACATGTGCATGGATGGCTGTCTCAAAGCTACCATATGCCACTTTTTCATGCTTCCAGGACCAGATGTGAAGTTAAAGCTAAAGTCAATTCAAGTGTTTTCAGATTCATACAAAGTCAAAGAAGGAAGTTAAACTTTCAGCTGGCTCATTACACAGACTACTTCCTCTCTTTTACAGTCATTTTGAAGTGCTTTTGTGAGTTATAAAGAAACAGTTCGGTCTTGCATGAAAGCTAATCTAGAGGTTAACAGGACACTGTATCCTCCGGGTAAGCATCATGACATACTGTAGTCAACCCACCTCAAATTATTTTACTAACTTTGCTTATAGTTTCGGGCACTGTATAACATATACACTATAAGGACAAAGGTATTTGGCCAAAGCTGCAATGACATTATATCCAAATACATACATAAACAGTATATATACTGTACATACGTATATGCCCCCCCTTTGCAGCTATAACATCTTTCATTCTTCTTGTAAGGCTGTCAACAAGATTTTGGAGTGTTTCTGTGGCAATTCATGCCCATTCATTCTGTAGTGCATTTATGAGGTCATGTGCTGACATTGAATGAGAAGGCCTGGCTCGCAATCTCCATTCCAGTTCATCCCAAAGATAATCGATGGAGTTGAGGTCAGGGTTCTGGAAGGCCAGTCAGGTTCTGCCATACTAAACTCATCAAACTGTGTCTTTATAGTCCTTGCTTTGTGCACTGAGGCCTTCCAGTCAAGGGCCTTCCACAACCTGTTGCCACAAAGTTGGAAGCATAGCATTGCCCATAGCATTGTTGTCTTGGTATACTGAAGCATTAAGATTGCCCTTTACTGGGGATAAGGGGCCTGATTGAAACACCTGAATAATTAACAGGTTTGGCCAAATAATTTTGTCAATATAGTGTGGCCATTATGAAGCTAGAATCATTCAATTCTACTTTTTGTTTTTATAATAATTGGAATAAAACAGTGTTAGTGAACCAAATGATGTAGTGTTGCTTTAGGTGGAACTAAAAGGGGACTCTGAACAATTAGTTACATAGCTAGATGAAATAAATACATTTTAGATTCCCCACTATCCTGGCTGCTTGAATACATAAAGAAGAAAAGTTAATTTAGTGTAACAGTCCACCTGGAGATCATTCCCAGTGATTTTCGATATCTTAGGGCATCTCGGTTGCGCTCCTCTCCAGCCATCTCGGCACGATGGTTCTCCTGTTCAAGCTGCTGGATTCTCTGCTCCAGCTTCCTTCGATCAGTCTCTCTATCTTGTAGCTGATCCTGCAGAGTGGCAGCCTGCTCCAGTGCAGCTTCCAGATGTTCTTGTAATTCCTGCAAGGGAAGAAATACAGCCAATAACCTGTTTCATTTACTATAAAGCATCTCTTCGATCTCCAAGAACCTTTTAAACAAAAGAATACATGAAGGACACAAGAAGGAATTCTCATCAAGGTATCTTGGTCTTACTGTTTAAATCATATAAAATGTTTACCAATGTTAAACCAACTGGTAAAAAGGTTTGGTGTCCAAGAAATAATCAAGCAAATGCTTTTAATTCCCAGGTGAATATAGTCCAGATAGATTTGAAAATTATTTCTTATGGGAAATAATTGTTATAATGTAAATATTGCTACTGTACCTTGTTGCAATCTGCAACATTGGGAATTGGCTTCGCAAACACTCAATTAATTTCATATTTACTTCGTACACATACACCATATGGCCCACAGTGCTCCAAAAAAGCTGGAGCAGTAAAGCTATTTCATTTCATGCTATTTCATGTTTTGCTGTACATTAAAGACTTTTTGTTTTTGATCAAAAAATTTATGTGAGATGATCAGATGGTCAGAATTTCAGCTTATTAATTACATCTATATGTGCTTAACAATTAAGTCAGATCATCTTTGGTTTGAACCCACACACTGATCAAAATATTGGAAAATGTCAGTAATATTGGAAAATGTCAGTCTCTCTGAATGTCTGTTCCTGGGTTGAACAATTGGTTCATTTGTATTTTTTGTTTAAAGCATAAACCAACAAAAAGACCTTAAAGATAAAAAGGTAAAAAAAGCAATTGGCCATTTTGAGTTGAGAAAAATAAGCAAAACCAATCAGAGCCACTGAATTGGGCATAGCTAATACAACAATTTAGAATGTCCTGAAAAAGGAAAAAAAACACTTCTGTACTTAAAGCAGACATGGAATAGGTTGGCTAAGGGAAGCAACAGCAGTTGATAACAAAAACATTACTGTGTGTGAAGAAAAACCCAATTACAGTGTTCAGTGACATCACCAACTACCTCCACAGGGCAGGAGTGAAGATATCACAATTGACCGTTTGATGGAGACCGTTTGATGAAGACCGTTTGATGCTAACCACTCATCACTGCGAGTTAAAAGGAAAGACTGTAATTAAAAAAAAATACGAAAATGAGCCACAAAAGTTGAACCAAGATTAACCTCTACCAATGTGATGGAAAGGCCAAAGAGAGGACAAAGAAAGAAATTGTTCATGATCCAAAATATACAAGCTCATCAGTGAGTCACAGTGGAGACAGTGTCATGGCTTGGGCTTGCATGCCTGCTCCTGGAACAGGTTCACTAATCGTTAGTGATGATTATGAGTCGCTTATGATGTTAAAAGCAGAATGAATTCAGGAATCTGC
This sequence comes from Clarias laeviceps, assembly GCA_030014305.1. Classification (NCBI taxonomy): domain Eukaryota; kingdom Metazoa; phylum Chordata; class Actinopteri; order Siluriformes; family Clariidae; genus Clarias; species Clarias laeviceps. Next base: position 12,189,991 of record JAQMYJ010000037.1, read on the forward strand.
AAAAACATTCTGTCTGAATTATTTTTTTAAACTATGTGTTCCTAATATGTTTGAGTTGAGGTTGACCTCAAACTTAAATGTCTTCATGGTGTATATATATATATATATATATAAAACTGGCCTTGCTTTTTCAATATCATCAGAGGGGTCAGTATGTGGACACCTGACCATCACACCTTGTTGTCTCGAATGACTTTTTATGCTGTGCCAATAGCATTTCCCATTACTGTAATTAAAGAGCTTAAATCTTTTCCAGCATGACAATGCCCCTGTGCACAAAGTGAGGTTCATAAAAGGTATGGATTACAAAGGTTGGTGTGGGGGAAATCGACTGGCCTGAGCCCTAACTTCAACCACATGAGAAAATTAAAATTATTATTGTAAACCAGTTTAACTCTAGTGTGGCATGGTGGTATGGTGGGTATATTTGTTAGATCCTGAGTTTAGAGTCTGCGGAGAGACATTTTATCAGAGCTCTTTGGAAAACATGATCAAATCTTGTTGGCTGTATTAAAGTCTATAAATATCAAAAACTTTAATGTCATGCAATTCATTCACATGGAGCCAGTAAACAGTAAAAGTTTCCTTTTTTTAATGGATGCCATATAGTGTACATGTCATCAGCTTTATAATCTCCACTAAGGGATATTGTGGCCAATGTCGCCGACCTGAGTTTGTGTGCGCTGTCTTGACAAAGCCCTTCTTACAGCTTTCAGAGTGTCACCACGCTGAGGAGAGGAGCGATGGACAGTGGAAATAGAAAGAATCTCTTCTCCTGGACTGTCTGAGCTGCTGCTGTCCCCATCCTCACCTACAGCCTGTGAAGTTGAAAACAGAAATAAATGTCAATGATTCATGTTACCGAAAGTTTTTCTGGATGAACATTAGGATAAAAAACAGACCTAGCATAAAAGTAGCAGAGATTTTGGGACTAAATCAAAAATTTGGCAAGTCTTTAAAAAGCTGGAAAGCTTACAAGCATAATGGCAAAAAAAACTTGAAAGTCACAGAAAGCAAAAAATAAATAATTTTTTTCCTTGGTGAAGGAAAACTCTTCTATCCATAGAGGTTGTTCTACAATCAAGAGATTCCTTAATGAATTTAAACACAGAGGGTTTACCCCAAAATGCAAATCATTCACAAATTCCAGGTAAGAAAAAAAACCTTGCTCATTTCTGATAAAAGAACTTGTGGCATATTGATGTGAAGAGAAAAGTATGGAGAAGGAAAAGAAGGGCACCACATCATCTGTTGAATATGGTGGAGGCAATGTTATTACATGGGCATGAATGGTTTCCAGTAATGCAACCACGGGGGGGCGCAATCCAGTGTCTTCTTGTGCCAGTCCCAAGTCTGGATAAATGCAGAGGGTTGTG
>JAQMYJ010000037.1:12205840-12227908 GCA_030014305.1 Clarias laeviceps
CCCCCCCCCTCCCCCTCTATGCCTCCTCCTCTTCTCCCCCATCCACAGCCTGGTGCCAGACACCACGTCCCCAGTAACACAAACCACATGTTCCCCCAAACACATCAACAAGCTAGCCCAGCTGGCTAAAACAAAGTGAAATAGGGGGACAGAAAGAGATAGAGAGAGAGAGAGAGACCCCTGAATTGCTACACACATACACACATACACAAATTTGAAGCTAACCCCAAACATCACCCAAACTGCTGGGCTGACAACACCATCCCCACCCAGCCTCATCTAGTGCTATTAAGCTATGTAGAAGTCTCACTAAGAGGCTTGGACAATAGTCCCCCTGTTCCTGCCTGGAGCCAAAGGCTTCCCGTACCTTAATAAAACATTTTCAAAACAGGCGTTCTGAGAGCTTTTATTCCATCCACTACAAAGAGGGTGAGCATGCACCCGGCTTTGGGCGTTTTTTCGGGGTTCAGGACATGAGGGAACAGGGGCCTGTTTTACAGTCCGTTGTTAAGGTGACAGCTTTTTGGGAGCAAGTAGGGAGTGAAAAACATGGGCGTAGGACAAAATGGAGAAAGGGAGAGAGAGAGGGAGTGAGAGAAAGAGAGAAAAAAGAGAGAGAACAGCTGTGTTTAAAAGCTCCTCTGGAAACAGCTGTGTGCAACACTATCGATTATGTGTCTTTTCAACTATTTTGGCGCAATTATTGGCAACTTGTAGTTGCGGTCCACAGAAAGGCAACTGGGTTTGTTTGATTTGCAAACATAAAATAAACGACACTCGCGCACACGCTCTGCATTAAAATGTTTAAAGGCATATGGGGTCACTGCTGCTGTGTAGATCCAAGGAGACTTTAAGCATCAGGAAAACTTTAAATGCATTAATATTTGTGCTTCTTTGCACAAATCTTTAAAAAGACATGCAGAACCTTTACGGGAATGCAGTCAAATCTTAGAGATCAGCATTGGGACGGCATCCATTCTTTGTTAAACTGCAAGTTTTGTTGAAACACAGTGCACTTTTTGATTTATTGGGTGTATTTGGGCTCTTAAGGGACAAGCAGCAATACGCTTCCATGCTAAATAAAGTACAAGAAATATTTTCTCTCTCTTAAACAGTTCTTTGCCTGTGGTAGTAAATACATTATTATGAAGGAAGCTAGTTAAGATTTCAAATGAGTGATCTTGGAAATGACCTTTACCTAGGTTACTAAAAACAAGAATATACAGATACTTAGATCAACAGTTAGGGATCATGGAGGGGCCAAATAATCTTTACAATAACTAACATCATTCATGTTCAAAAATCTTTAATTTGATGTTTTTTGTGTTAGAACCTTTTATCTGATTGCAGTGGATCTCAGTATTAGGCGAATACCTCGGACGAACTACAACATAACTTTTTTTGTAATGCCATTATTTATTTAACATATACTAACAAATTTAGCCAATACTAAATACCCCCCACGATTTAATAACTTGAAGTAATCATTTTCTGTATGACTTTATCGGTCTCTCACATTGTTGTGGAGGAGTTCAGAGAGTGCAGAGAGTTCATGGTCGACGCAATGAATGAAAGGTGCCCAGGTACTGTGGCTGCAAAACAAGCTCAAATCATCAACCCTCCACTGCCATTCTTGACACTGGGTATGAGATGTTTCTGCTGAAATGCTGCTTCAAATTAAGTTATCAAGTTATTAAGTTAAATTAAGGTCTCTTTCCTCGCATGGTTTCATCTCAGGGAGTTTTTCCTTGCCACCGTCGACCCTCGGCTTGCTCATCAGGGACAATCTGATCATTTTGATTCATACACATTTTCTCCTATCCAAGCTAATTACCCCGCACACCTAAAATGTATTAGGTAATCAACCTAGGCTTTAAAAAAATGCAGAGAGCTCCATTCAATGCTTTGTTTTGTCTTTTGACCTTGCCTGACTCATGACCTTTGAACTGGAATCGCAAAGCTCACCGCTGCATCACAGCCTAACCCTCAGCCCTGTGATCGGTAGCCTTTAACCTGTTGCTTTTTTCTCTCACAGTGTGTCTTGTGACTAGAGCTCCAACCCTCCATCTTTCCGACTGAACGCTCATGGATGACATATGTAATTATTCTCCTCACCCACATAAGGCCTGCCAATAGGGAACAGCAGTTTGGGATGCCAGCAACCCCTGCTATAGTTCCTTCAGGTCCTTTACAAAGATATGTGTTGTTGACTGCTCCCATTGAGTACTGAACCCTGGCAGGGTGGCCAACTGGGACGCCCAAGCCTTTTATGGACTCTTTTTTTGGACTCTCTGAATATGTCAAACCTCCTTTTTCACCCCAATCATCTAACCCCCTGTCAGAGCAAGTGCATATCTGCAGAGCTCGGATCTTTAATGCTGACTGCAATTGGGATTGTACTATCTTGGAATGGTATCTCCAATCCCTTTCCCAGCTGTTGCTGCCACCAATGAGGAATTTACTGACCTCTCTGCAGTTACTTCTGATTATTCTGACCTCAAATTAGTGTTTAGCAAGTGTCATGCAGTCTACCCTATAGACCCTATGAATGCACCATCAACCTCCTTCCTGATACAGTTCCTCCCAATGGCCACTTACATTCTTTATCCCCTCATAAGACAGAGGCCAGGGACAATTATATCACGGAGTCTCCAGCGGCCAGAATTATCTGACTATTGTTGTCTCCTGCTGGATCAGAATTCTCCTCTGTGGCAAAAAAGAACAAGACATTGCGACAATGCCTAGATTATCGAGGACTCAATGATATCACCATCAAGAATCGCTACTCACTTCCCTTAATGCCCTTGGCCTTTGACCTCCTACAGGGAGCAAAGATTTTCACCAAAGTTGACCGCCTGGTCACAATTAAGGAAGTGGATGAGTGGAAAACGCCTTTAACATGCATCTAGGCTCTAAGAGTCTATGAATCTGGTGGTGCTATTTGGCTTAACAAATGCTCCTGTTGTGTTTTAATCTTCTGTGAATTGCCTTCTTAGGAATTTTCTCAACATCATTGTCTATGAGGATGACATCCTAATTTTGTTGTATGTAAAAGCAGAGAAATGTGAGTTCAACAGTGATATGGTTTCATTTCTTGGATTTATCATTGCCCTCTCAAAGATCCAGATCGATCCCGCCAAGCTGAATGCTGTGACCAATTGGCCTAGACCCTCGATTTGAATGCAGCTGCAGTTCGAGGCTAGCCTGCCACCATGGTGGAGCCCACACCCAAGCGGTCGTCCAGCAATGGGTCTGGTGGTGAGGCTCCTTAGGCCACTCCCTGGTCCCCACAGACCCTGGTCCCCACAGACCCTGGTCCCCACAGACCCTGGTCCCATATTGCATTCTGTCACAAGGCTCCCAAACTCTGGTGACAGCTTGCATCCTCACTATCATGGATCACGTCCTGAAGGCGACCCGTCCATGCCCCTGTCTGGACTCTCCTCACCCAAGGAGATGGGAAAGATTCTCATTCTCTATGTATTTTGCCTTCATGGCATTCCAGTGGATATTGTTTTAGATTGTGGTCCTCAATTCTACGCTCTTCTGTAAGCTTGTCAGTGCCACTCCCAGTCTGTCCTAAGGCAACAATTCCCTGAAGAACAAACAAGCTGAAAGAGCCAACTAGGTTCTTGAGTCAGCCATTCACTGAATGACCTCCCAAAACTCATGGAGTCAGATGCATTTGTATCTGTATCCATGAAATCTGTATATCTGTATAAGAGTTATGCTCTTTATCCATAAGGTTCCCATTAAAACAATGTCACACAAGTTATCCCCAAATTCACTGATTCCAGGTTCACTATTTCATCAACCCTTGCACACTATTTCATCAACCCTTGCAGTCTTGCCATTCTTCGTCTCTCAGATTAAACCGCATATTTTATATAGACAGGCCCATACCTGACTGTCAACCTTGCCTGTCGTCTCAAACATCGACTCAGATTAGCATGACAGAATTAATCTCTTTGTTGTGGACAATCTCTGTGTTCGGGCACTTCCACTCTCACAGATCTCTAGCATGGATGTTCCATGTAAGTGATTTAACCTGCTCACATGGACTCTATTCATTCACTCTCTGGATAAGAGATAAATTGAACATTGAACTAGTTACTGTGATCATTCCATCTTAGATCAAAGACTTTCTGCGTCACTCAGCAAATTTTTCATCATGCTCTGCTTTCGGATCTGCAGAACCCAGTCTACGTCATCAACTAGCTCACCCATACATTACAAGGAACTCCCCATTCAGCTGGGAAGTTATCTGCTGCACATAGGCTCTCCACAGCTCAACATGGCCTGCTGATTCATTGCTTATATGTGGATTATTCCTCATCGGTAACACAACAGATTATTTAACTCCGCTTAATAAATCTTCTAAACTTCTCTGGGTGTCTGAGTACACTATTCAGTTTACTACCATTACTAGTTCTTACAGAGGTCTGCACAACTGCTAATGATCAATAAATCAAGAGCTTTTGGCATATTTTTGTTTAAAAACAATTTTATGTTTTTACTAGGGCTGTCAATATTAACACGTGATTAATCTAGAAAATTTAACACATTACTATTTTTATACGCAAATTAATCTTATGACCAATGGCTTCCCATAATCATACAGTTGCCCAGCTATGTGTGATAATGGCACATTGACCAAGTAAAACATCATTAGGTATGATGAACAGCAAGCTTCATTATAAAAAGCTTCTAGATGGATGTTTGGATAAAATCAAAATTGTGTGCTCGGGCTGCTCTTAAAAGGAAACTATTTTTTACAAGAATATGGTACATAGGAGTGGTGCAGACATAGTTCTAGGTTAACAACTGTAGGTTAAACATGATATGTTTACCAGAAGTCTTTCAAGCTGTAAGTTTACAGTATATCAACAGGAACTAATTGTACATTGAAGATTGCATTTGAATATTGGTAATGAATAGATGTAATGAAAAAACTAAAAAAATTAAGTATTTTAAAGTAGTAGTAACATATGGGGAAATTGATGATTATAAATAATTTTAGTTATTTTCATTAATATATTTCAATGTAAAGATTCTAAGTGCTATAGACTGACTTATTAATCGTATAATTGGAAATATGCACATTGGCTTTCAATTTAAAATATGTGTATAGGCTAAAGATTTGTAAAATTAGTGCTTGGAAATATAAATTAGTGCTTCAGAAATATCACCTGGATTTAACCATATACTCCAAAGGCCAAATAAATTAGCCCTTAGTCAATACACTCCCAAACATATAACATCTGTAACATCTAACATATCACATTGAGAGTCAATTTAGCTTCACTGTGATATCACTATCTGCTAGAGGTTACTTACTTTAATGACATAAGGTATAAATACACAATGCCTTACAGTACCTGCAAAGAAGGCTAGCTTTTATACTTTATAACAAATATTGTGCCAGGTACTGCCAACCAAATGCATGCCTTTCAAAAACCAGTGAGGGCAAACACAGAGCTGTCAAGAAACTAAATTGTAGAGCTGATGCAAAAAAAAAAAAAAAAAAAAAAACCTTACTTACTAAATAAAGACTCATCATGTTTGAGTCACGTAAAGAGTATGAACATTCCCAATTGGTTTTATCACAGGAAAAAAGGCAAAATGTGTACAGAATAAACTGTTGTGAAAGGGTATAAATAAACAATAGTTCTTTTAGTTGACTGTAGCTTCGAAAACACTTTAAAACTTGGCAACATGAAAAAGGCCTGTTTGGTGTTTTTCTCTGTTAGATGTGTGGAAATTGATGAGTTTGTTGTGTATGTACTGTGAACAGTGTTGCCAGAACTGCACAACAAAGTAAAAACAATGGACAAGCAATGTTTAAACATGTAATTTTTCTGAATACTTCTTTCACCAAGAAACTACAATGGGCTCTTATTGTAACTCGTTTTGACAGTAACTAAGTAGCTCAATTCTGCAGGAAAAATCCAACCATCTATACTGCTCGGAGCCTTAAACACAGTGCTAATTTACAAGTATTTGGGAGGCAGACAAATTAACACACACACACACACACACACAGACAATTAGCCAACATCTAAAGCATCAAATGCAATATGTATTGCAATCTGCTGCATTTTTAAACTCAATACTTTTTCAAAAGCATGTTACTACAGTACATGCGTGCCATGAACTGCATGACCCGTACAGCACTCTCATGCGTAATTTGCAGGGCTGTCATGTAGAATTGCAGCCTAATTGTGCCACAAAACAACTTAGTACATGAAGTCATATGTGTTAATAGCTTATTCTGTCAGAGAAAAAAAACTACAAGCACTTGTGTGTAGTTTCCAATACCACAGTGAACATCCTTTAACCTCTATAAACAACGTATTCTTTGCTATCAGGCTTCAAAAACTGAATGAGTCACCTAACAACATGATGCATGATAAGAATTCGTAATAAAAAATAAAAAATAAAAAAAGCAAGGTTTAACGGTTTAACTAGACAACAAAAATTACTGGTCAACAATAAAGAAGTAAACACAATATGTTACAGACTAACGACAATACACGGATGGAGAGAAAAAAGTAAAAAACATAGACACATGACAGACTGAACAAAGAACTATAACAATTTTAAATAAGTGCAATTTGTGTATAAAACCAAGCTGACATTGGCCCTATTTTGGCCCTATTCCAGAGCAGTGGGTGCATCAGGTCGAGAAGGGAAGCACATGAAGTGATGCACTCATACATAGTGGCCATTGTACAAGTGTTTTGATCTGGGAGTGCTTCAGTTGGCCAGATTTGGGCTCTGTAATAAAATGAAGTCAGTTGATGAACTGAATGTAGTGAATGACCAGGTTATTCACCAAGGGATTTTCTGATTCTTCCCGGATGGCACAAGTTGAGGAAGATTTTTCTCACACAAAATTACCAAATTTAATCACATCAAGGGCATATAATAAATATAATAAAGGCAGTCACAAAGGAAATGTCAGCTGAGAAACTGAATATATTGAATCACCCGGTTATCTATCAAATGGATTTTTTGTTCCGGAAGGGTCAGGCATATTCCAGGAGATTTTTTTCACAAGAAATGGCCAAATTTTATTAAGTCAAAGGCATATAATAAATATGATAAAAGTAGTCAAAGGAAATATTAGAGTCTAAGACTTTTAGCCACGTAGTGTATGATAGAAATAATGTCAACTCTTAAATTAAGGTTTCCTGATTTAAAGTCAGGGAAAACACTCTGATGTATATTCATATACCCTGTAAAATGGATAACTTTTTTTATTATAGAGTAAACCCTTTACATTAAGGTTCCATTAACTTACGTATTGCACTAGTTGATGTTGACAAACAAACAATTTAAAGACAATATGGGTCTTTAATGCACCATTGTTGGAAGCCCAGTGTAATGTGGTTTTATCAGGCTCTTAATGAATATTTTCAACACAATACTAAAATGTCTTATTTGTTTAATTTGTGGACAAATATTAAGGTGGCAAATTACATGAAACAATTAACTTAAACAATCCATTTTTAATTTAGTACTATAATGTTTCTAATTGTTACAGAGCTGCTGTGTACGCTATAGTATAAATATTTATTTTTGACATGCCTCATAGTAATTAAAATTTGCCTAAAGACTTATTTAGTAATCTAAAATTTCATGAAACTTTCATTTATTTCCAAGTGGAAAATAACTACAGTGTCACAGATCATCAGCATGCATCTGCGCATACATTTGAGTAAGTAATGACATGCTAGCCTATAATCAGGCTTTGCCCCAAATGTATTGCTTTTATACACACACACACACTTTAGAATTTGAGGACTAATGAACCACTGGCCCACACTTTGTTTCTGTCATCAAAGTCCAGGGTTTGGATGAAGGCCGCAGGGATTAGAACATCACTTGAGATCTGACTCCAAAGAGAGCGTCCATACACACTTCAATAGGGCAGATTCTTTGCACCTTCCAGTTAGTTTTACAGCAAAAATACTACAACATTAAATTATCCATATTTACATTTCAGCCATCATGGAGAAGGAGAATGTCTTTCAGGATCTTTCTGGTTAAAAAAAAAAAAAAAGCAATGTAAAGAAACCATTTGGGACACAAAGGCCTACCACTTGGTCATCCATTGATATATTATATTACATATCTACACTAACATGCACTTTATATAGCAAAAGACTTCCTAGGACTGCAGTTTATATTGCCATATGGTTTTAACTCTGTTTTTTTCTCCCTCTTAGCGTAGAGTCCCTGTATCCTTCCTCATTTTCAATGAAGGAGCGGCCTTGCATTGGCCTTTCAAGTGTGTTTTGCATTAGTGATTTTATATTACTTAATATTTATGATTTGTGCCACTCCTTGTATTGTCTCATTTGATAAATATTTCAAAACACACCAAGGAGCAGCAGCGCTTTGATTCATCTGCCAACAACCGACACAAGAACAGTTCTCAAAGCCACTGAAAACTCTCTGCAAGAAGTCCAAAACTCGTTTGCCACAATATTCTGTTTCAGCTTCCATGTGTTCATAAGAATCGTGCTCTGGAATGACCGACTAGTATGAGAGCAAATATTTTTAGCATCGCATCCATATTCCATGGCCAATTGGATATCTAGCTGAGTTCCAGATATGAGTTTGCTTTATGTGAGCATGTAAGTGGTCTTATCTCACTTGTATCACCCTATACAACCTGGTGACCCGTTCTACCTCCATCAATGTGTGGAATATTTATTTTTCTCAACTAAAATTTTAGAAAGTATCCCAACAGAGAAGAATTTTTTTTACAAGAGGGGCATGAACAGGAGTTTATTTTCACACTAACTTGTAATGGAAAGTAATGGACCTGTTTTGGCAGGCAATAAAATGTTGTAATGAATTCTTAAGTCAAACAGTACAGTAAATTAAGCTGTAAAACTGTATTATTAACCTTTTTCATGTGTACTGTATATGTAATAGCACGTTGAGATTTTGAGATATGCGCTATAAATAATGATGATTGAAACATTTCCACTTATGCCTGTCCAACAAATGACAAGTTTCCTCTAATGCATTATATAGCTGTGTATTTTAAACCTTTACTACACCATGTTTCTTTGAATTTCTTTCTGAAAATATTCTATTTTGTTTTCATAATATTACAGTAATACACTCTCTCTCTCATTCACTCATTCTCTATACCACTTATCCTGTACAAGGTCACGGGAGGCCTGGAACCTGTTGCAGGGGACTTGGGGCACAAGGTGGGGTCAACCCAAATGGGGTGTCAATCCATTACAGAGAACACAAACATACACACTCACACACACACACGACAAGCAATTTGGAAACACCAATTAGACTGATCTGCATGTCTTTGGACCTGGAGGAATCTCACCAAGTATGGGGGAGAACGTGCAAACTCTACACACAGACACAAGCAGGAATTGAACCCTCAACCCTGGAGGTGCGAGGCTACAGTGCCAATATTTACTGATTCCATTAAAGAAATGTTACTGGTACTGTAGTTTAACATAGACAGGGACAGCAGAATAATCATATACAGTCTTCTATACCTAATAATCAAACCATTGATCCATTCATCAATTGTCTATACCGCTTATCCTGTGTAAGGGAAGCCATGAGCCTGTCCCAGGGATCTTGGCTATATGGAAATGCCAATTAAGCTACTGTGGAAGGAGCGTGGAGTATCCAGAGGAAACTCCACCAAGCACAGGGAGCATACAAACACCATGTACACAATCCGGAGATGAAATTCAATCCCCCCAATCCTGAAGGTGTAAGAAGACAGTGATTAACACTGAGCCACAGTACTGCCTTACATCTAATAATAAATCGATTTAATTGAAACTTAATGTTTAACAAATAAAAATAAACAATCAGCAATATTGTGTCTTTTTTTTGTCTAAAAATGATTTTTATTTTTTTGTTTGCGTTTAAGAGAGAGAAAAAAATGCCTGGTGAGGGAAGAGCTGTTAACAGCTGTTAATAGTTTTGCAGACAGCAAAGCATTAAATGTAACTATAAATTGATCAAATGTATGATGTGTTGATTTGGGGCGGATCTTGTGGAATGAAATATTTCAGAGCTTGCTGCTGGATCACATGATGACCGTTTTATTCAGATTGCATAACACCAGCCCATCGTTCATTATTTTCCTTTAACAGCACACCTGTTGTGCATTTTTCCAGCCATAATGGAGCTGAACAATTGCCCTTGCCCTAGTTTCAGCCAAACATGCTTTCTGTTCCATTCAAAATCCTCTTCAATCCCAAACTGTAATGTTGAGCTCCTTGCAATGTTTCCTCTTCTGTTTCGGTTTAAAAATACCTGATAATTATTGAATTTGAAAGAAGTTTGGCTAAAGACAACATGTGATCATTCTTACTGTATATGAGGATGTTACAAGAATATACAGTACACACATTGTAAGAGAGAGAAATAAGTGACATCATTTATGTGAGTACAGAGGGGACTCTAGAGCTTAATATGGGAAATGTGTTGAAATTATTAAAATATGCTGAACAGGATCAAAAAATTAGGGTGACAAAGTGCTGAAATATTCTTTTAAACAAAGGATTAACTCAGCTCTAAAGAAAAGCTGGAATAGCTCTCATATTTTCAGGGAGTATACCAATTCTGAGTTTAATTAACTGCCAATGCAGTGTATTATTGTATCAGTAGCTATTATTACAGTTAAACACTCATTTGCAGCACTGAGGTTACATATGTTTCTAAAAGCCCAAGGCAGTGTAATGCTACAATGTTTCAGCATCTAAAGGGTTACAGCTGTGTGTGTGTTTCTCACTCTCTTGGCCTGGCCCCAGAAGCTTAATAAAGGAAATTAATGTAGTGAACTATCTGTCAGATTCCCAAACACAGCTGGAGCTTACATACAAGCCATCCACACACATGCACACACACACGCACACTCCCTTGTACCACGGCCCTAACAGCCTGCCCCTTTCACAGTCCTGTTGTGAGAGGCACTCCAGCGCATCGATTGTGAAAGCTGCTTTTGCAGCATCACTGAGAGCAATTGCACAACGTAGAGCAACAAACAGAGCCCGAAAGTCAGGACCCTGACATGCAGGGTTACCATGAAGTACTACTCCAACTCTGTCACAGCTGTTGTGGAAAAGGGACTGATATAACACACACATGAGTATGCATCTGGAATGAAAAACTCTGAGATTGCTACATTTCAGAGTGTAGAACATGCACACAAGTCACATGAATATAACGCACAAAGAGGAACTACACCATACCCATTATTAATAATGATTCATTTGAAGTGCAAAGCAACCCTGACTCTGCACTAATGACTCCTATTCATTGGAATAATAATTTATAATAATAATAATGTATACTACTACTACTACTACTAATAATAATAATAATAATAGATAAAGATTGAACGAAAAAGGAGAGAGTATACTATGGAAAAATTTAAACATTAAATATCTGGAACAGGAAGTGATGAGCTGGTCAAGAAAGTCCATGACCATCATTTTTACTTTAAACCGGTTTACAGAACAGGGATGGCCTGGTTGGCCCCAAGCCACGTGCAGCAGCCCACGGATTAGCAGCCTGACGTAGGCAAGAAAAACAAACTAAAGCAAGCAGAAGCAACAGCACGAAACCTTCTCACACTCCCACTAACAAAACAGCCCTTATCACCATCTGCCGGCTTTAACAAGGCACTCTCACAGCAAAACAAAGAGCACTGCTAATATCCCGCTCTGTTCCTTGTCAAATAGTCTTAAAACTATCTGAAAAAAAGGCTAATTTAAAAAAGCAAAAAGCTTTAAACAAATTTTATGATTCATACACTTTAGAATGTAAAAACAAAGTGTTAATTTCTACTCTATTTATTTGTATTTCTACACATTTCTACTTTATCATATATTAAACTAAGTCTTGAAATCACTTCTACATAAAAGCTGACAGATTCTCACAAACTACCTCAGAGCTGTAAAATATGCCCAGCGATCCCCTGTCAGGCACCCACATGCACAAACTGACACACTCCTCCACACATAACACAGGCATACTGTACACACGGGGTTCCTGAGAAAATTGGAATCTGGCAGACCGCCAGTATCAACACAGAGGGGTCAGAGGTCACCCCAACTTGTGCCGCAGCTGTGTGAGATGATGCAGATTTTCAAACTAGGTCATGCTTTATCCCAGTTCAAATTGGGTCAGAGTTTATCCTGGTTCAAGGGCAATGCTCAGCGGTCACATGAAACCATTTTGGCTCCTCCAAACAACAGAGATAAAATTTCCAGAGCAGATGCTCAAATGTCTTTCCTTCACTCTTGTGTTTTTAGAAGAAGGGGGCCTTGTAAAATGTCCCAAAAAAGCTAAAGGGGGTTGGTGCAAGCTTACTTCTCTTTTTCAGATTGCCACTACTGCACTACGCTTGAGACAAGGCCATGGACCCGTACTGTATGTAGCAGAACACATGCTTTATGTACTGCACATCATAACAGAGAGAAATTCATAAACACATTTTTCGAACACACTAATAAAAATATCTTTATTTATTCATTAGGCAAACACATTCTCACACATTTAATGACTGGGTCATGGGGAGCCTGGAGCTTATCCCAGGAGACAATGTGGGGTACAACCTGGACGGGGTGCCAATCCATCGCAGACACTGGTACACCAGAGGCTAATTCATGCACTAATCTATATAAGCATATACTTGCATCTTCTTCTTCTACTTGCATATTAAACTTTATTCTTAATGTGATCTTTGATGCGATTCAATATTTATTTTGTGGTCACATTTTAAACTAGACCTTGTTTCATGTTTTTAAAACTTCTGTGACAAGGTAAAGATGAAGTGAGCACTAATTCTTTCTGGCTCCACAATTAGCGCTCACTTTATCTTTACCTTAAGAGTGTGAAGCAGCAACACTTTAGTCCTTCCGTCTTTCCAGCTTGCTCACCTCATTAATCAGCTGAGCTGGACCTCTGACTTAATTTATACAGCATTATATTGCCTTCTGGAATTTTAAGTCCAGCTGTCTACTATTCCTGTTAGATTGCTCATTATTTTGACAGTGAATGTCCCTGGAACGTGAGTAAGTGTGAAAAGAAGTTATTGTTTTGTCTTTAGATGCTAACAGTCAGACCTAACCGTTATCTCTTATGTTTTAGACTGGTGAATTCATTTATTTCACTTACTATACACTATATATACTATAGCAGACAGCTATCTAATCTCACAGGAATATCTAATTTCTTATATATCAAATGTAGATAATTTCTCACAGGAATAGCATAAATACATCATCAGCCAGCATCACTAACATTTCATTCATCATTTATACCACTTATCCTATGTAGGGTCATGAAGGGCCTGGAGCTTATCCCAGGGATCTCATGCCACAAGGCAGGGTACACACTCACACTTCCAATCAATTTGGAAAGGACACCGCATGTCTTTGGATTGTCGAAGGAAACCAAACTTTCCTCAGGAAACAACCATGGTAAGAACATGCAAACTTCATGCATACAGACCAGAGGCAAGATTCAAACCCCCAACCCCAACATCTCAACTATCACCAATGTAGAGGGCTGTGGAACGTTCTTGGACCCTGATCTTGGGCCCATTTTTGCAATGACTTGCAATTCTCTTGGATTTATTTTGCTTCGATTGCCATTTTTGCTTTGAACTGCCTTTGTCTTGGGAATCGATCTCAATAAATGTAACTGATTGCATTCAACCTATTAAGGCACATTTTGGGTGATTTAAGTTAGCATATTTTCAGTAATCTCTATTTCAGTATCACGTTTACTACTGTAACATGCCTGCTTCCTGAGATATGGCTAGTCTGAGTTTGATTCCAAAGAGTGGCTTGGAAATAAAAAAATAAGTAAAATAAAAAATAATAATAATATTTTTAACATTCCAATAAGGTTCATATTAGGAAAGATGGAGCCCCCAGTCTCATTTTTACACCAATATTTCTCTTCTATCCCTAAAAAAACTAAAACTTTACCAGCAATATGGTGTTAAAGCAAAAAAAATGCACGCTTTCTTAAGTCATTCTCCTGAAAAATTATAGCCTGATCAACGAAAATGTCTTGGTCTTGGTCACGTAAAGACTTGGTCTTGAAAGAGAGTTGCTGGTTTTCATCCTTAATCTTTATTCTGTACTGGACACACCATGGCTTCTACTCCCATAAGTTTTTGACTTGATCTCAGCTATTGCTGTTCATGGAATTAATTTTTTTTACTACAGTCCTCCCAGGGTAGAAACATGTATAACCTGTGAGATCATGTCAAGAGAGAAGTCTGCCATGAATTAGTTTATTCATTCATTCATTCACTCATCTTCTATACTGCTTCTACTGTGTACAGGGTCACGGGAGGCCTGGAGCCTATCCCAGTGCACTTAGGAATGAGGTGTGGTCCACTCTGGACAGGGTGCCCATCCATCGCAGGGCACACACATACACGCATACACACACGATAAGCAATTTGAGAATGCCAAACTCCAAAAACACAGACCCAGGGCAGAAATTGAACCCTTGACCCTGGAGGTGTGAGGCTACAGTGCTAACCACTACCCCACTGTACCCTGTAAGTACCATATATTTTTTTTCAAAGGTTTAACATTTTAAACAATATAATAAACAGTTGATTCCAAAGTCACATAAAAATGGGTGACTCAGAAACCAGTAATGAAAATACTGGTAGTCCATTGCTGCTGTATTATGCTTCCCTAAAGATAATAAATGAAGTTAGTCCTGTTGCACTAGGAGACAATTCCCATGGAAATGGCAATCCTGGGAGCGTCATGTAAGGGAAAAGCATGTAAGGGGGTAAACTTATATGGCCCAACACATACTGAAATGTTAGCATCAGTCATGCTACTAAAAGAAGGCATTCACCACGTGTTTCTCTATGGATTTGCTTGCTGAAGTATGTTAACATAAGTGCATGAGTGTACCGTCAAGATGCAGCTGATGTGAAAATGCTCTCAACAGGGAGGAACCATGTTCAAGATACACACTTCTGGCAAACCTTTGTTGTTGAAAATCAGCCACATTACTCTAAACATTCATAATGCCCCAATGTAGAGTCTTCTGCCTAAGACAAGTATAATGTCTGGACTCAATGTTCCTACAGTGGGTAATGTTTAAGTGGAACACATGTGTGCATACTCAAAATCAGTGAACAGTCACAATCTAACTTATGTCTTGGCCTCTAAAAAAAATCAGTAAATAGGTAAATAAAATAAAATGTCTATTTATACTTGCCAGACTATTAAAAATTATTTATAGCACAGACCCTAAAATAAATTCCTGTGGCAATGTGCCACATTGCCGTTCATTAAAATCCGAGGCAGCAAAAAGCAGCCACTGTTATCACAAATGGCAGCTTTGTGGACCATGAAAAACGAGCAGTTTCTTCTACAGTCCCAAGAGAGGCGACCAGTGACCTTCTCTTACTCGCCTACAAAATGGCATCCCAAGTGTGAAGGGAGCAATAAGGAGCCAGGCAGATCCAAGATTCCAAAAGAATGAGAGTGTAAGAAAGAGCAAATGGCTATTAAGACAGTTTTTATACATTTCAAAAACATGGATGCACAAAAGCTCTATAACTAGTGTCTTACATTCAGTTGTAATATTCTTGTTGTGTCGGTTTACATTATACATATTCACAAAAGTCTTTAAAAGAATTATACAATATAAATTTCAAAAATATATTTTTAAATATAAATTGTTATTTTTATATAAATGTTATATACTACTGGACATCTTGTATGTTAGACGAATTTATGCTACAATAGTTAAAACGTTCAAGCTGAAATGTTGGACATGGTTTGATCTTAATACAAACCATACTGTATCTACAGTAACTACTATATGATAAATATGTCACTGAATAGGCTTAATCATTTTATGAATAATTTTGGTCAGTATCCTATCTGTGCATCCATGAAAACTGGCTTAATTTAATTATTGATTTGACATTGGGTGAAAAATTTTTTAAGGTTAAAACTTTCTCAATTCTGTTGAAGGATCAGGAAGAGAAGGTATTTATCAACTGATCTTTGCCAAAATTGAAGATTTGATACATTTCACCTAGTACACGCTATTGGCCATAGTGCAATAATAACCTGTGTGACTTAATACCTGACTTGATAGGGGGGGTTCACATTTTCAGACACTTTTGTATGATTCTGAAGAATCATATGAAACGAATCTCTCAAGTATTTTACTTTAAAAATCTTAACTAAATCAAAGAATTGGAACATCACTGTGACACTTAGTTTTTGTTATCGCTTATGTTATAGCAACCCTAAACAGGATTTTCGAATCAATCCTTGGTTACTTTTACTATCTTGAACTTAAGAAAAAAAAGTAGCCTATGATTCTAGCAAGAAACTGTACAAGTACAAGTCCTCTGCCCTGAAGACATTCATGTAGAGAAAAACTTAATGACCATTACAGTGCAATGAAGACTCAATTCTTATGTCTATCACCAAATAGACATTTTTCTTTCTTAAACAACAATTTCATCTATTTATTATAAACCTTATATTTTATGGATTTAAAATGTATGCTCATGTGAAAGAGCTAGTTTTGTAGTTACTATTAAAATAAAATGACAACACATTCGGGCCAAAAAGATTTGATAATGCAAATGTTACCTTCAGTCCTGCAATCAATCGATAACAGGAAGTTAACCAAAAATTACTCACTTCATATTTAACTGTGATATGTATCCTCAATAAATTACACTAAATACAGATTCCAGAGTTTTTCACTGTTCATACATTTTTTTTATGAGTGAATCCTCTAAAAAAACACAAATAAATCATTTTTATGATCATTTATGATCATTATACTGCTTGTAACTGTATTTTAACCAGAAATGTACATGTCCCACTGAGTTTAATTTTACCCTTGCTATGTTGAAGTAAAATTCTGTTAAGTGTGACCCAGTTTTTTTTTTTTTCTTCTCTTCACAGGGCCTTTTACTACTCAGTTTGTTTATCGAAAGTTCCAAATGGGCTTCCCCACTTTGGAAAGAGTGAAGTGTTTGCTGTGCACATATTCCATTTCAAAGCCACGAGACTCTCCATCACTCCCACTTTTTGACAGAGAAGCTCTGTGACTGGTTTCCTTGATCACTGCTTCATGCACATGGCACACACATCAACAGCACTTAATAGTGAAAAGGCAAAGGGTAGTACAGATAATATCCATATGGCTCCTTTTTCTTTTCAGTGTATTAATGAGGAGTTTTCCTCCATTCTCATACCCGTAACTGAACATGGAGACAGAAAGCTTGATTTTATTTAAACACTACAGGACTAAGAACACCCCCCCAGTTTGTAGCAGATGAGTGTGAGAATGCAGCCACTGTTTTCATGGGGGCAACCATGTGAAAGAGATAAACAAGGAATGAACGTTCTCAACGGACCAACCCTAAATAAAAAGAGAATAAATGGGCCTTTTAGATGACACTTCTACCACCGTGTATCTCATATCTCATCCATGATTTACCTACAACATGATGACATACAGTACGTGTGTAATACAATGCAAGTACTGTTTTCACATATGTTTAAAATTTCTGTTTAAACCATTGCACTCATCATGTATATTAAAGCTGTAATATAATTCAAATATTATTTATTGTCCAGAATGGCAAAAGGATCAAGATCAAGATCACAGGACCACACCTGCATATTTTTGTTAAAAGGAATACCTTCTTATAAAAAAACATTTTTGCAAAGTCACAATTTATTAACTACAGTACTCTATTCTGAATGCCTGACAGTGATGAATACCAAACTAAACATGAAAATTAATATCTATTAATTTATATATGCTTTTAAGTGGAATGTTTGAATGGTTGATTCTGATTGATGGTGTTGATTAATTTCATTTATCAGCAGCTGTGAAAGTAGTTCCAGCTGCAAAGCAAATCACAGGGTATATAAAAAGATTATTTCTAGAACAGTACTGCTTTTATAAAAACACATTTCAGTGAGAATTTAATTACCTAGGTTAAAGTTAATGCTGAATGTTTACCAACTTACAATATGATACCATGGAACACTACAATAATGTGAAAGAGCTAGCTAACTAATGGAAATTAATAAAGCTTCAAGTGATTACTCGGTTCAGTCTGCACTGATTTTGTCATATTAGGTTGTGGGGTACCCATTAAAGAAAATGACTACTAGCATGGACACACAAAAAGCTTCTATTTGTTTGCCAGTTAAATTAAGAAGTGATCGTATGGAAACGGAGCAAAGCATCAAGCTTTAATTACAGTAAGCCTTAGGTATTGAAATGGCGAGTAAGAGTCAGGAGTTTCTTCCGTCATTTTTCTAGGTGCTCAATATTGTACACTGTTGCACTGATCTTGTAATAGTAATATTTTGTGTTTGCCAGGTACTATAGATACATTTAATAGGTTAACAAATCAACCAAAATAAAGCATGCGCTGTAAGCTGATTGGCGTGCTTCCTGTGCTCCAATTTGGACATTTGTTTTACTTCCACTCCTAAGGAAGAAGGAATGACATACAATATGTCACATAATGTAGTGAAGTAAAAAGTATATTTTACTTTGAAATGTAGTGGAGTCCTGCAAAATTTAAATACTTTAGAAAAGTACAAATACTTGAAAAAATACTTAAGTACAATAGTGGATTGTATTTACTTTGTTACTGTCCACCACTGTTAATTGTTCATATTAAGAACAACTTACATGGCATACATTTTATATCGTATTCTGTAAAGTGACATTTCTATAGCATTTTTGGAAAGCATCTCCATGGTCAGTGGTTTATACTGTAACTGCCAGAAGAGATATGGCAAATAAGTTGAGTATGTTTCATTTCTTTCTGGTCTCTCTGTAGCAGTGTCATTGTCAAAATCTGTCCTATTGGTCTAATTCACTTTACATATTGAACAGCTGATCATGATTCCCAACCACTGCTTACTCACTGCCCAAAAGCTACAGTATAATGCTGTCTCTGCAATGATTGTACATTTCATCTGTATCTATTCTGTATCTACTGATCAGCCTCATTATCCATACTTACTCTTTATACACTGATTACGTATTAATACGTACTGCACTGCCTGTTTTACTTATTCTGCACTGCTCATCCATTATGCACTGGATCTTTGCACTACACATGACGTCATACTGTCTCTGTGGTGTTATATATCGTGTTCAGCATGTTATATTCTCTCTACCATGTCTCCACCACTGCACAACCTCTGACCAAGACATCACACTGCCCTGTTGTTCATTATTTTATATAATAGCACAATCATGTTTGATTCCTTAAAAAGAGCTTAAGAGCATTAATTTGAATGTAAAGGATGGTGTACACATGGATCAATTACTCATATTCCATAAGGGAATTTTGTTTGGCTTGAAAGTGGCTTTTAATACAGATACAAATAGCATTTGTAATGGATTTGGTATTAGACAGAAAACCATTTCAGCCTGACAAAATAGACAAAGAGAAAGTATAACTATGCCCCTGGAGGGTTTTCTTTATTTACCTTCTGACTTGCTTAAAGTAGTTTAGCTTTTTCTAAGTCAGAAGAAGTGAATGTAGTGATTGCACATGTGGATGCGGATATGTGTACATGTTCTTACCCTGTTGGTTAAAACAGCCTGCTTGCTGAGCAGCTGGTCTCTGTCCGTACGGGTCTGTGAAAGCAGATCCTTTAGACGACGGTTTTCTTCCAGTACACTGTTCTCACTAGCACAAGCAGCTGAAACAAGGAGCAGATCACAGGATACAGCAAAAGTTTGGGCATCCCTTGATGAATAACAGATTTTGGTGATTTTTTAATTAAAAAGATGTTAACACAGATGCATAGTTACTTTTTATGTCATAAATTGAACAAAAAAATAAAATAAAATAAAATAAAATAAAAACATTATTGTGGCACTGTGCAAAAGTTTGGGCCCCCTACATAATCAGTACTTAGTAACACCTCCTCTGTCAGATATCACCGCTTGCAAACGCTTTTTATAGCCATCTACAAGTCTTTCAATTCTTTTCTTACTTTACCATTCTTACTTGCAAAAGGCTTCTAGTTCTGTAATAATCTTTGGTCGTCTTGCATGCACAGCTCTTTTAAGATCTACCCACAAATTTTCAATGATGTTTAAATCAGGGGACTGTGATGGCCATTCCAAAACCTTCAGCTTGCGTCTTTTGAGGTATTCCATCTAGGCATGTTTAGGATCATTGTCCTGTTATGGAAGCCATCCTCTTTTCATCTTCAGATTTTTTACAGATGGTGTGATGTTTGCTTCCAGAATTTGCTGGTACTGTATTTAGTGGAATCCATTCTTCCCTCCACCTGTGCAATGTTTCCTGTCCCACTGGCTGCAACACAACCCCAAAGCATGATAGATCCACCCCCATGCTTAATAGTTCCATAGTTAATAGGCAAGGTGTTCTTTTCATGAAATGCTGCTCCTTTTTTTCTCCAAACATGCCTTTGCTGATTGTTGCCGAAGAGTCTATTTTAACTTTATCAGTCCACAGCACTTGTTTCCAAAACGCATCAGGCTTCTGTAGATGTTCTGTTGCATACTTCTGACGTTGGATTTTATGATGGGGCGCAGGTAAGGTTTTCTTCTGCTGCCTCTTCCATGAACGTCTTGTGGAACGGTGCACCACCACTCCTGAGTCTGCTAAATCTTCCTGCAGGGTTTTTGCAGACAAATGGGGGTTTTGATTTGTCTTTCTGACAAATTTTCTTGGTTTTCTTGGTCTTCCAGATCTCATCTTGACCTCCACAGTTCCCCTGAACTGCCAACGCTTTGCTATCTTCTTGTAGCCTTCTCCTGCATTGTGGGCATCAATAACTTTCATTTTCAGAGTCTTACACAGCTGCTTAGAGGAACCCATGGTTGTTGAGAGTCCGCAAGTATGTGCACAAGGTTTGAAGAGTCAAAGTATTTGAAAAGCTTTGAAATTGGCATTTACTAATGACAGCTGTTGCCATGCATTAGATCTAAGAAGTTGATTAAGGTCTGAAACCTTTTTTTTGTTCAATTTATGGCATACAGTAAGAAGTAACTATGCATAAATGTTTGCTGAAAATATTGTGCATTTTTTACATTTCCAAGAGAGACTGTGTTAACATCTTTTCAATAAAAATAAAAAAAATCACCAAAATCTGTTATTTATCAAGGGATGCCCAAATGTTTGCGTAAGACTGTATAGTGTACATTCTTACTTTATCCTCTCTGGTGCTGTGTAACAAATAAGGAAATAAAGTGTACCTGAAGGTCCATCGGCCAGGTTTCGGGTTATGATCTGTCGTATGAGGGCAGGAACTGGTGTGGAAAAGGAATCCACATCATCACTTTCTACAGTAAGGGCCTTCTCCTCTGTGCTGCTGTCTGGGTTGAGCAGTGATTCCTCTAGTTTCTGTTACATTACCATTTACAAGACAGAATTATATTGATGTCAGGATGAAGGGGAAAACATCTTTCTAGACCAATAATAATCATAACATATTTAAGCAATATCACACAAGGGTGCTGTACTGCTCTATGTAGTCGTAGACACAAGGGTGCAAATTATGTTTCAGTTCTTTTTATTTAAGCAGTTACTTTGCTCTTCCATCACATACTGTATCCTTTCACAACCGGTGGAATTAACTAATCACGACTGGTGGAGATAGCAACCGGCAGTTAGTCAGCAACTGACAGTCCGTGTAATTAACGGGTAAAAGTAGTTTTAAATTCTTTCTGTTACTATGTAGCCCAAAGGTGAGTAGAATAAAACATGAAGGTCGTGGACAGTCCTGTAAATCTCTTACATTTTTCTTTATATTTCTACTTTCTACTTTATAATCCACTTTGCTTTGTTAAATTCTGGGTTTTGGAGTTGAATCCCAAATAGCGTTAAATGGACAGATAGTGCACTAGGGTCACCGCGGTGAAGTTAGTTTGATATTCAGACATTCGACAGACATTCGGAAGCGGTATTTTAGGGACCGTCGACAAATATCTGTCCAAATGAAAAGTGAAAGTACGTGTTACTTACCTGGCTGG
>JAQMYJ010000037.1:12229291-12288541 GCA_030014305.1 Clarias laeviceps
ATTTATTCAACAATTAATAATAAACAAAAGCAGTATGCATGGCATTTGTATGTTTAATAATAAATTAGAATAACTGGGGCACGTAGCCAGCCAGGTAAGTAACACGTACTTTCACTTTTCATTTGGACAGATATTTGTCGACGGTCCCTAAAATACCGCTTCCCGAATGTCTGTCGAATGTCTGAATATCAAACTAACTTCACCGCGGTACTAGGGTCTACAATACATTGTCACACATACACACACACCAATTAGTGCCCTTGATCAGGGGTTGGAGAGCAATTTGGAATTCAGCTTTGTGTTAGGAGCTAGTTAGCTTTGTAGCCAAAAATAAAAGACCACAAATGGTTCAGATGCGATTCTGAAAGAAATTATTAAGGGATCAATGTTTATTTTTAAGACGACATAACGTTATCAAATGTGATTTCTTGCTGAAAGTGCTTCTGTGACAAAATTGTTCTTGCAATACCATGTCTTAAAATAACTGACTGTTGTTATTGTTACATAATTACCTAATTCCATGAGTTATTTCACAGTTTTGAAATCCCCAGTATTGTTGTAGAATGGAGAAAATAAATCACTAAACAAAAACAAATAAATTTGCAAGTGATCCCAAACCCAAAGTTTTAGTATAGGTCAGCGGTCTCCAAGTCCAGTCCTGGAGGGCCAGTGACCAGCACAGTTTGTAATTCACCAACACCTAAACACACCCACTGAACCTAATAATTAACATATTAGTTAAATCAGCTGTGTTTGAGAAGAAGAATCACCAAACTGTGTTGGACACTGGCCCTCCAGGATTGGATTTGGAGACCCTTGGTATAGGTTATGGTATGTTAGAAAATAGATCTCCAAAATGAACATAAGGCTTAGCTATTGGGAATTGATGTTGGTGAGATCAGTAATTAAGCAGTAGTTATTATTAAACTGGCATAGTGAACTAGTACTTGTACCGGAGATATGTTACCAGTAGGTTTTGGTAGTTAAAAGAAAAAAGATAAATGTTAATGAACTACTCATTTGAGTCTGCCTAGTTCCTGTAAAATACTTATGAAATTTTTAATAGTATTGTAAAGCATTAGTCTTCTTTCATACATTTAAAAACTCTCTTTTACTCACTCTCTATACTGCTTATCTTGTACAGGGTGATGGAAGGGAC
This sequence comes from Clarias laeviceps, assembly GCA_030014305.1. NCBI lineage: Eukaryota > Metazoa > Chordata > Actinopteri > Siluriformes > Clariidae > Clarias > Clarias laeviceps. The sequence continues at coordinate 12,230,451 of JAQMYJ010000037.1, forward strand.
TTGGGTCACAAGGCAGGGTACACCCTGGACTGGGTGGCCATTCCATTGCAGGGCACACACACACATGATTTAGCCTGCTCATGCAATTAGCATGTATTTGCACTGTGGTAGGAAATCGAAGTACGAGGAAGAAATCCACCAAGTATGGAGGAATGTGGAAACTACACACACACAGAATTGAACCCTCAGCTCTAGAGGTGCAAGGCCACAGTGTAACCTGTGGTTGATAACGTTGCATGCAATACATAGCTTTATCTTTTTACACTTCTTTTTACATTTCCAGACCTTTTCCTTCAAAGGCAACTGGAGGAGCGAAACAGCTTACTATACACAACTGGTGTAGTAAGGTTGTTGGAAGGAAGGCAAAGGTTCTCAGGGTTTTTGATAAATTCACAGTTCACCTCATGGCTGTATGTGTTTTAATAACGATTGAATGATTATCACCTAAAACTCACTTTCAGTACACAATGTTTCATGAACTTTCACAAAATAAAAAGTATTACTGTATACCTTTGTTAGTATAAATGCTTACCACTAGGCAGTACCCTAAATATAGTGAACACAATTCTTCCAAAAGACATTCTTTTATTTGGTGCTTTGATAGTGGTTTTGGAGAGAACTGTTAAAAAAAGATATAAAAAATCTTTCATAAGTGTTCCACTGAGTATTCTACTGAGATAGGATTTAGAGATGTTGAAACTCATCTCACAAACTCCTCCAAACTGGATGGCTGAAGACTGGAAAAGGGTAATAGTTTTTTTTTCCTAATCATCAACTGTTGATTTTGTGAATCACCAACTGTTCATATTTATCTGTGCCCATGACAGCCTCAGTACTTGATGGACAAAAATAAAAGCTAATGTAGTGTTCTGCTGTTGTAGCCCATAGGCTTGTGTTTTGTGCATGCTATTCTGCTCACCATGGATCTAAAGAGCAACTAGAGATTATTATATTGTCCCTGGCAGCTTAAAATAATCTGGACATTTTACTCTAACCTCTCTTATCAACAAGGTGTTTTCATGCTCACAGAATTTTTCTGTACTATTCATTCCTCGCTCACAGAATTTTTCTGTACTACTTAGTTGTGTTTGTAATTCTTAGAGATCAGTAGCAGTTCCTGAAATACTCCAATAAGCTCTTCAGGTACCAACATCCTTGGCACAATGAAAGTCACAAAGATCATACCTTTTCTTCATTCTTTGATACCTTCTTTGGTATCTGCATGATGTTATCCATTGTGCTGCTGCCACATTAACTGATTGAATAATTGCATGAATGTGTCTTAAGGACTACTGGTGTATCATTAAATTGACTACAAAAAAATAATAATAATAATAATTTGAGAAGAAAAGTGTAAAAAGAAAAAAAAAACTTGCACCAGTTCAGTAAGGTTATTTTATTAATCCACTACACTTATTTTGGCATAAATTAACCAGCTTTGCCATTAAGCTAAGCTCTCTTGTCTTGCAAGAACACACGACACAGGCACCAGTGCAATGACATACCTGAGTTTATTTGCTCAAGAATGCACTCCTTGCAAGAAAAGCACGCACCTGTATCACAGCCGCCAGTCCGGCCGACTGCTCCCCTTCCATATTCATGTGGGAAATGACCTTTGCACAGAGTTAAGATAATGCACGGGATTCTTTTCTTTTTTGTCTCCAATCTATTCACACAGTCCCCCGTGCAACTCCCTAATGCACGAAGCGCTCTGGTACAACGTCGTGCTGCAGTAAAAATGTTCTTAAACAAACTTACACAAGTGCAAAGGAAACTCTAGCATTCAAACGCGAAGATAAAGGCGCCCACGATAAATGACCCAAAGTTTTTAAAAAACTTTCGAAAGCAACTGCAATCACAGCAGAGTTCGAGGCGGAGCTCGTGGGTTGGCATGGAAACCGAACGCTCCGGATCGGTTGCTAGGATACTCAAACGCTAGCTTTCGTTTTCCGTGGTTACAAAGACGCCACGGGGTTCACGTGCAACACACACTCGCGTCTGTATTCATTGCTATTCAGGTTAATAATCGACAAGACATTTAACCAGAAGTAACTGAAATTATTTTAAACAATGAATAATAAGGACTAGATTATATTATAGAATAATAAGAATCATAGATTGAACCTAAAATATTCTGTTTGATCATAATAGCTTTATGGAAAAATAAAGGAATTATCCTCATGCATATGTAAATCTGCATTATATATTATATACAGCACAGTGATTAACTACATTAAATAATATGCAATGTAATATATTTATTGTATATAAAGTAAATGTCGCAAAGATGTCTTAAAAATATTGCAATATATATATATATATATATATATATATATTTTTTTTTATTTTTTTTTTTTTAAATATATATATATATAATTAAATAAAAAGTACACTTTTCTGAATACACAATTTTTTAAGCATCTTGGAAAATCTGGAGCTTGCCACTTTTGCTTCTTTTTTTTTCTTAAATATTTAGATTCTTTGGTTTATCTCTTTGTTTTATAAAGTGCAACATGGAAACAGTATCCCTGCTAAAAAGCCCAGCTTAGTGTTAGTGTGTCCAGCAATCAGCTGATAAAACACAAGACAGCTGGTCAAACTGGTCGATCATCTTTACCAGCTGGTAAGCTATTTTGTAGCTTCCTTACTGCTTGACTAAATTGAGCAACACAAATTTTTAATTTTACAAATAGTTCTTTTCTATTTTTTTTTTGTATGATGTAGCATCAGCAATTCAAAACCTGGTTTCTTTCTACTACACTTACTAGCTGACAAATATGGTCTTATAGCCTAGACCAATCTGGGATTGTTAATATTGTAGACCTTAAATGTATCCTCCTATAACTCTGGGACATCTATGGAGCTAGCAGTAAAATGCCTAATTTAACACACAACATACACAAGGACATGTATGTGTTGTGTGTTTATTGCATTGCCTGTTTTTTTTATTATTTACTTTTTGTCATGATTTTTTTTGTATTTATTCTATATTTTATTGTGCACTATAATTACAACTGCAGGTAAAAAAAAACTCACAATAGCATTTTTCTACTTTATTTGCATTAAGGTGTATTTCTTTTACTGAAACACAGTTCTGTTTCTTAAAAATAATAATAATTTTTAAAAAAGTAGAAATTTTCATTTCATTACATCTGAAAGAAAAGTCCTCGTCAGTTTAGCTGGGCTAAGTTCATTACAGGAAATCTTACAGTATAAACGAACAGCTTTATGTCTCTGCATCCTATTATGTCTCTTCAGGAAAGAGCTCAGGCCACTGGGATGTTTCTAGGAATACAGAACAGCAACCACTGTAGTACCACAGCCTGGGAAGGAAACACTCCACTCTCCAGGAGTTGGATGCTCTGTTGTAAACCTCCACTTCCACCCCATAATCTCCCTCCATTCCTTTCCAATGGCCCCCAGTCACGTAGAGCTGTCCTCCCAGAACCACCAAGCCTCCATTCTCATGGAGTTTGTGCAGGAACTGGACCTGAGGAGGACAAAGAGATTAAAATAAAGTGGTTAGATCCTTTAGCTGTTCAGCAAATTATTTGTCACAAGCTTTAAAAAAAAGTTTTATAAAAAACTATATCCATATAATAGGCGCCTAGCACCTCCAGGGTCCGGGTTCGATTCCCGGCCAGGCGCGATTCCCGTCTCTGTGTGAATGGAGTTTGCATGTTCTCCCCGTGCTCGGTGGGTTCCCTCCGGGTACTCCGGTTTCCTCCCACATTCCAAAGACATGTAGGTTAGGTTAATAGGCGTTCCCAAATTGCCGTAGTGTGTGAATGAGTGTGTGAGTGTGTGCATGTTTGTGCCCTGCGATGGATTGGCACCCTGTCCAGGGTGTACCGCTTAATTTCCTGGAATAGGCTCCAGGCCCCCGCGACCCTGAATACAGGATAAAGCGGTATAGAAGATGAGTGAGTGAGTGAGTGATCCATATAATACTCAGGAGAATACAATATGATTTGGGGGGAGGTTTTTTATTTTATTTATCTGACAGAGGCTTTTATCCAAAGTGACTTCCACTGGGACAGAAAACACAGTTTTACAGTTTAGCAGTGGACAATTAAGGTTTTTCTCAAGGACCAGCAATGTTTTTTTTCTTTGTTCTTGAGTTACATCCTTTCAGTGACTAGTACAGAATCTTTTTTCATTTTAAGTTTTCCATTCCATTAATTTCCATTCTTCTTATATGTTATATTAGACATTGATGAAATGTAAAAACTTACCTTCTGCCAAATGTTAGCATCTGGGTCATACAGATACACCTTTTTGGTGTTGTCTGCTATTAGATATATGACCCCATCCATAGAAACAGAACGAGGAGAGGAGAGGTACTTTGGGATAAATGGAGAACAGATGATACTCCAACCATCTGAAAAAAGTCAATTACCAAGATCAAAAGATTCATTTGTTGAATTATAGAGTTTTTTGTAACCATAATTATTATAGATTATATGGTACTGAATTAGGTTTGGTATCAGCCAATACTCAATACTATTGGTACAGAAGCAGTAATGAAATAAGGGATTATTAGATCTTTTTTTTATTGTAGTGTGCTTTACTTATGACATGTTGATTCTTGTCCCAGTGTTCTTCACTGGTTGTTTAAAACATAAACAAGTATGGTTTTTGGTGATACCTACCTATGACAGGGTTGTAGCACTGTAGAGTCAGGGCATTATATTTGACAGCACAGGAGCCAATGACATACAGCTTTCCTAAACATGCCGTGGCCGTGAAGTTGGTTACATATTTCAGTGCAGGAGCTGTCAGAGTCCAGCTGTCACTGTATGGGTCATAGTGTTCTACTTCTACAATGTCCATCATAGTGCCTGCAAATATACCAAAACACTTTTACACACTTAATAGATTATAAGTTATTGTCCTCTGTCCTTATTATTGTCCTTTTTTTTTTTAAATATACGAGTATATATGGTTGTTCAAGTCAAACTGGGACTTGAGATTAAAGTTCTTGTACTGTAAATGGAAGCATAAACCCAATTGACATTTACAGAAGACTTTTCAAGAGACTCTTAGTCACAGTAAAACATTTGAATGATGCAAACATTTTGGCTATGAATGAGGATCCTGGACAAGAAATACTGGGATAAGTGCATTAGTGTAGAAGGGTTTTATATATGGTGAAATAAATGTAGTTTTTACTCTCTTAACTGTTTTTCGTTATTCTGAACAATCAAAATTAAGTTAGCTTTTCCACACAAACTGCAATTGGTACTTTTTATTTCCATTATTTTCTTACCTCCAATGGCATAAATCTCTCCATTTAATGCTGCAGAGGTGTGGTTAGTCCTGGGCTTCAACATTGGTGTTCCTGTAACCCACCTGCCTTCACGTGTGATATACTTCCAGGTCTCTTTGGTCGACCAGGTATTGGTCTGGGATCCTCTTGAACCACCTGGGAAGGAGAAAACCTTAAAATCATGATAGTATATAGTGTACTGAATATCCTTTGGGAAATAATGCTGTCTTTGTATTTTCAGCCCACTAAATTTCCAGAAAAAAAAGGATGAGCATGAGAGGTATAGGCTATTTGCAGGTAAAAGGCCGTATATTATATCTTGCTACGTCTTTGAAAAGCTACATGTTCCATTAGAAAGTATGTTTAGTAACTCTTATAACTCTTAAGTGATTCCAGTTCTTATGTGACTTTCTGAGAGATTTTCATTATAGTTGCTGGATATTCTCCTTTATCCTCTCCAAATCCTTCATGAAATTGATGTTCCATTCAGATATTTGCAGGAAACCTATACTGTACAATTGATGGATCTTTTTTCCAAAAGGTCCTGCTTCCCCCTTTCAATGCCTCCTCAAGGCTATCCCTGTTTTTTTTTTTAACAATAATTAGAAATTAAATGAAATTATTGCTGATTGCTTCTTACCTGTAACATACACATCATTGTTTAAAGAGACAATAGAATAACCCCACTTATTGTAGTTAGGAAAATCAGGTAGCTGATGCCACTGCTCTGTGAAAAGAAGACAAGAATGGAAAAAAGTATATTACAGATGCCATATTGTATATGGTTGAATATTTATTGACATCATTAAGCCATAAAGCCATTTCTTACGAAGCTTTGTATTGTAGAAAGCACAGTTCCTGGGATGAATCCTATTCTCACCCTCTTCCTCCCCATCTTCTTCATCAGAGTCATCTAGTGACCGGCCACCCATTACAAACAATACTTCCTGCAGAATGTGATGGGTATTTTGGGAAGTATTCTGTGCTGGCTCACCTGGTTTTAGATTAATTTTCTGAAACAAAGGACTCTACACATTAGATTTATAAAAGACACAGAAATGTGACTACAGTAGGTCCACTTGACAGTTGTGACAAACAAAGAGATAACCAACCTCCCTGGAAACAACCTCGAGCAGTTCTTTGCATTCTGGGGAATCCTGAACTAGAGGATCTTTCAACAAGCGTTCTATAAGATAGGACTCTGGCAGAAGAGATAGTCTCGCCAGTCGCAACAGTTCTGGCAGATGACAGATACGGCTGTCACTGCAAGGCCTGACCCATGCAAGTGCTGCCTCCGCTCGAGCACAGTCATTCCGCACCTGCAGGCTTTCATCCATCAAACAGGCCACTAGCTTATCCTTTTCCAGCAGCAGAAACTCCTCATGTTGCTGCACTGCCTCAAAGTTCTCCAAAAGAAAAGCTTTGGCTTTAGCCACCACCTCAGGACAACCATGGATTTCTCCAAACTCTTGTATGCCAAGGCAGTTACTAGCATCTATCTGGTGCTGCAGGTATCGACTACAGACAGCCCGCACTGTCTGAAACTGAAGCTGACTTGAGGTGCGTATCAGGCCCTCTACATTTCCCTGATTGATAGTGAGTTTTCCAGTGTAAGCAAAGTCCAGTAAAGTGGCAAGCACATCAGGATCCACATCATGAAGCTCTACCCGTGTAGCTATACTCTCTGCAAAGTCACCTGAGAACATAGAGTGGAAGTAACGGCTACAGAGGGCCAGAATGCCCCGGTGACAGGGAAAGTCCTGTCCACCTGCACTTAAGGTCACATCTATGAGATTGGGGTGAGAACAGAGAGAACGCAGTCCCTCCAACATGCTCTGTGAGTGAGACGATAGGCAAAAGTCCAGGTCATCCACATTACGCACCATGATGACACTTCTTGAGCCCCAGACCAATGGTTCAATGGTCTTAATGGGTTGCAACTCAATTAGCTCTTCTGTGAAATCTTTATCTGCAAAGGAAGAGATAAGAATTATCTTTGTCTTAAGCACTCATACACCCATAATGATCCAGCATTTATAAGCAGTGGGGTAAATTTAACTTCTAAAAGGTCTTATGACCAGTGGAAATGATATCCTGCTCTGGATCACAGATAACCAAAAAAGAAAAAACTATAGTTATGAATGAATTACTATTACTATGAATAGTTAACTATTCATAACTATGCACTTACAGTATAAGAGTAGAAAAAAAATCAACAATACTGCTTAAAGATGTCCTGAAATATTGATTAAATTCTTTGTTCACCAGTAACGTGTTTGCTTAGAAAAGATTTTGACGGTACGATTAAAAAAAACTAATATCTGTGGGGTATAAGCAGTTTTTTGCAAACACAGCTTTTAGTTTTGCCCATCCTTGGCAAGTTAGAAATAAGAATACAAAGATTACAGAAGAACAAAAAAATTTGTGACAATAATTCAGTACCAATCATGTGAAATGCCTGAGGAAAACTGATTGACACTCATGTTGTTAAAGAATCCCAACTACATTGACAAGCTATAACATTAAAGCGCAAAAACTTTAAGTATAATTTTTTTATAGGTTGCCCTCATGCTGCCAGGGCAGCTTTGGCCCCTTGGAGCATGCCTCCACAAGGCTCCTCTAGGGTGTGCTGCGGTGTCTGGCAACAGGACATTAGCTATGATCCTTTTCCTACTGTGGGTTGCAGGGTGGGGGCTCCATTGATTGGATATGATTGGGATTTGGGGAATTTGATGGTCAGATCAACAACCTTGAACTCTTTGCCAGCTAAGAGTGTTCTGATACCTTTCTGTCGTGGCCAGCATTGCCTTTTCTCTAGCAATTTTGCAAAGATACCTTAACTTTTCCTGTGTGTTTTGGCCTTGGGCACCCATGATTGTATCACCAGACTGGTTTATAATTGAAAACCAATTTTATCCAAATCACCTTGCAGTGGCGATTCTGTTTACAGATAAGGAAACTGGTATAACCAATCAATTTTAGTTCAAACAGACTTTAGGTTCCTTAGAAATAGTTATTTAAATGTACATATTTAAATATAGTGCTAACACTAGGCCCAATTGGGCTCATCTTTCTTGCCTGAGTAGTGTTAGCGAGTATGATCAATTGATCAACTTTCATTCTTCTACAGCTTTCAGTTTTGTGTGCATGCTTTGTTTTATGAGAGAAAAAAAGACTATGAATAACGCAAGCAAAAACAACTGAAAAATTCATCTTTATTTTGAAGGCATTTAGTAATGCAAATTGTCTACTTATATGTTCAAGTCTTCATGGATTTAAAACCGTAAACTGCATGGTAATGTGCCCAATGGACCATAAGTAGTGGCATGTTTGTTTTGTATGCTCTGTATGGTATTTGTTTACTCTGCTGCGGCTAACAGCTAGCATGAAGTTAAGAAACCGACCCCAACTACTGTAGCTTTATGTGAACGTCCTGTAGTAGTAATATTTACTACAATCTTATATAAAATCATAAGATAATAAAATCACATCTTACCTCCTGGCTGGATGAAAGGAGAAATCCTACATTGCTTAAAAGATCAGTCTAAAAACAAGTCTAAAATCAGTTCTGTTTAAAAATCAGTGCCACGGACACTTTTGTCGACTCATAGCATGCTCACTGTCCACTGTACTATTTTTAGTTCTGTAGCAGATACTAAACTCTCTGGAATGAACTGTCACCTGTTTTTAAAGAGAAACACACACACACACACACACACACACACACACTTAAACTGGGGTGGCTCAGTTGATTGAATCATAATTTCATCACCAACTAACCTACACAGTTTAAAGTAAGAGACTTTAACTGAACAATTATTCAGGTGAGAGCCTGAACACCCCCTCCCAAAAAATAAGACTAACAAGCCTTTGATAAAAACATGTTAGCCGATCTTAGATTTAAAAAAAAAAAAAACTGTCCACAATCAAATACATGTGTGCTGTATGATTTTGTCATTTTTACACCTAGTTATAAACAGAACGTGGGCTCTGCTTTAAATGATTGTTTAGAAGATATCAAACAAACAGCCTATGGCTGAGGCCTAGACAATAAATCTTTTAATTAGGAGCACCAAAAAAATTAGATGAATTTTTTATTATTATTATTATTATTATTTTTATGACAATAAATGAAAAAAAAAAAAGTATTCCACTAGGGGGGATATAGAGCAATAAGCTCATGGCCATAAACTTAGTGCCAAAATGTGCTAACACTATATAATTCTTGAATGACATTAAAAGCGAACGCTTAAACATGTCACTGTCGGATTTAAGGAGATGCTGTTTTTGATTACACCCCCCAAACTGCTCACTGCAAAAAATTTGAAAGACTTTCCACCCATTATCAAGTACATTAACTAAATTGCACATGTGAAAGTTAAGGCTTGTGGACCCAACACAGCACAGTGCCTCATTAGTTTGTAGACTATTTTAACCTCAAATGTTTATTTAGAAATCTTGCTGTATTTGCTAGGCTACAATATATTTACTGTAATTATGTAGGCTTACTTTATTGCAATGAAGTGCTGAAATACTGTTTAACACCAATGTCTTTTCTACCCTCTTTGATGTAAGTAACACTTAAACATAACAGGAATTTCTTTTGGTTTGATAAGGAAATTTACTAAATAAAATTAAGATATATTTTGTAATGTGTCATAATTTTTAGGTCAAAAAATCTTGTTATATTGATAAAGTTGCCCTTATGACTCACTGAAAATAATTAAATTAGCATGGTACTGTAGGGGAAATTATATTTTATGCGTTATAAATCATGATCTATGTTTCTTTTCATCTTAATGCGGTAAACTTCAGCAGGCTACTTCACCAGCGTTATATCTCAGTGTTTGTAGTGTACTTATCTGGCTGACAACTTTCAAATGGAAACAATAAAATGCATGATCATATTGTTCTCATTTCTGAGCATAAATTGTGCCAAATCAGAAGAATAGGTTAAAAAAAAGTTTTAAAATGAACAGCATTAGATGCCAGACATTTTGACTACACTCTCAATCAAGACAGGCTAAATCTGGCCATAAAAAAACCCCAGCAGCAATGTGAATTTTTTTTTTTTTTTTTGCAAATTTTATATTTATGTGGTAAAATCATAACTTGGAAACATATTTGTTAATGACCTACTGCTCATCTGGTATGTACAGTAGGTGATATATTGATTAATGACCTTTAAAACCATTTACACATGTGTTAATTGTGCATTTTAGGGAAATAAAAATGCATTAAAAGCACTTTATGAGCAGTCATGTATTGTCTATGTATGTACTATCATGCCTACTAAAGATTTTTTTGGTGTAGCCCACTGGCTTAAGTATTGCTCAAAAACTAGTAAGTTATTGACCAGGCATTCGATAATATGTATTTTTCCTTATTCTTGTGGCACATATGTAGAATTTGTTTACTACAGTATGTGCACAAAAACATATCACAATACATCAATACCTTTAAAAATGAAAGCAAAAGTCTATACAAATAATTATATAGTTTATTACAACTCTACACCTTATTCCACTGTAAAGTCTGTCAGCACAAAACATGTTTACAAAGTTGTTTTCACAGCAAGCCTGAAGAAAGAATCTAATGATTTTCATGCTGAATATCACACCACTGCTAAAAAAAGGACTAAGACAAATAACAAAAATTTCCACAATGTATTTCAGTTCACAGAAGAATAAAACAAATATTTTCTGAATAGTTAGTACAATGGACATAGTATACAGTATATACAGTGCCGACTGAAGGTTTTTAAGATTTCCACATTTTGTTGTGTCACACTCACCTTTAAATGTTTTTATATCTTTTTTCCTTATTATTCTACACACAATGCTCTGTAATTATTGTAAAAACAGGTGTTTATAGTATTGCAGAAATGACAGCCTTAAGTAGCTTGTGAATCATGCTACATGCCTGGCATGCCTTCCCTTGTTTCTCCCATTCTTCTTAGCATAATCATTCAAGCTTAACCACGTTGGGTGCTCAGCATCAGTGCACAGCAAATTTCAGGTCTCTCCAGTGATGCTTTATTGGGTTCAGGTACAAACTCTGGCTTTGCTTTATTGAAGGTGTTTGATTGTAATAATTTTGGGAAAAAAACTGTAAAATAAAACCATTTTGTTGCTAAACTTCTAGTGCTGTTGCTTTAATGAATGAGTTTAATCGTATAAATTTAAGATTTTTTTTTTAAATAACGGTGTTTCTCTGTAAAAGATTAAATAACAATTTCTGTAAATTACAACTAGAGTATTTTGCCTTAATTTTATGGTTTTGGTTTGGCAGCCGTTGCTGCCAGTCATTTGACGTTTTTTTTACGATCTTTTTTTTTTTTTTTTTTACAGTGTAGGAGTAGGATGCACCAGATCTCAATTGCAAGTGTTTAAGCAATTTCCCTCTGGGATTAATAAAGTTCTTAAAATCTTGAATCTTGAGGGTCTGAATACTTGGATAAATTAAAAGTTTCAGTCTTTTGGTGTAATAAATTAACAAAAAATAACAAAAACTTGATTTTACTTATGGAGCATTATGTGTAGAATGATAAGGGGAAAAAAAGATTTGAATACATTTTAAAATGAGTGTGTGAAACAACAAAAAAGAGGAAAACCTAAAAACTGTTGGCACTGTATATAAATGCATCTTATACTGACAAGTGGGGCAACTGTCTAACAGTATTCGTTAAACATGAGTTCAAATCCCTATGACACAAAACTATCCATGACTGTGAGGTGTGAAGAGCATAACACAATCTGCTTTTTATCACTCCCCAGTTGATTACTACTAGCCAACTGTGTTCATCTGATTATTCATATTCATCTCAAAATATTAGGATATCATGGATAAATTTTTTGTAATGTTATTCAAAAGTGTTATTCAAAATCCATATGTTCTAGATTATTTACATGTAAAGTGAAAGATTTCCAGCCTTTTTATTTTAATTTTGATTATTACAGCTTACAGCTCATGAAAAAAATCCAGTATCTCAAAATATTAGATATATTTCCTAAGATGAATCAAAACAGGATTTCAGAAATGTTCAGGTTTTAAAAAGTATGCTCATCTTTTGCATTCAGTACTTGGTCAGGGCTGCTGTAGCACAAATTACTGCATCAGTGCAGCATGGCATGAGTTCATCACCCTGTGGCACTGCTGAGGCATGTTTTGAAGATCAGGTAACTTTGATAGCAACCTTCAGCTCATCTGTATTGTTGGATTGGGTGTTTCTCATCTTTGTCTTCACAATAGCCCATTCTTTATAGGGTCCAGGTCAGGCGAGTTGGCTGGCCAGTCAAGCACAGTAATATCATGGTCAGCAAACTAGTTAGTGGTAGCTTTGGCACTGTGGGCAGGTGCTAAGTCCTGCTAAAAATGGAAATCGATTGTCATCAGATGGAAGCATGAAGTACTCTAGGTTTTCATGGGCAGATGGCTATGTTGACTTGAATTTGTTGAAAGTGGACAGCCAATGGACCAACATCAGCAGATGACATGGCACCGCACATTATCACATAAGTGTGAGAACTTTACACTAGATTTCAAACAACTTGGATTCCATGCCTCTCACTCTTCCTCCAAACTTTAGGACTTTCATTTGTAATTGAAATTCAAAATTTTATTTCATTCTGAAAAGGGGACTGGACCACTGAGCAAATGTCCTGTTCATTTCCTCCTTAGCCCAGGTAAGACGCTTCTGACGTTGTCTCAGGTTCTGGGGTGGTTTGATACTAGGAATGCAACAGTTGTAACCCATTTCCTGAAGACGTCTGTGTTGGTGTCTTGAAGGCACTGACTCCAGCCTCAATCCCTCCTTGTGAAACTCTCCTAAGGTCTTGAATGGGCTTTGCTTGACAATCTTCTGTGGTCATTCTGTTGCTTGTGCACATTCTCCTACAATGCTTTACCCTTGCAGTCAACTTTCCATTACTATGCTTTGATACAGCACTCTCCAAACAGGCTTCCCCTCCGTGTAGAGAGTCTCAATGATCATCCTTTGGGCAACTGGCAAGTCAGCAGGCTTCCCTATGATTGTGGTTGCATATACTGAACTAAACTGAAAGATACACTGATTTTTTTCTGTATGAACTTTAATTTGCTCAAAATTAAATATTCTAATAATCTGAGATATTCAATTATTTATTTTTATGAGGTGTAAGCCCTAATCATCTAAATGAAAACAAAAAAGGCTTGAGAGATATTTCACTTGACCTGTAATGAATCTAGAGTTTAACATTTTTAAATTGAATTATGAGAAAACTTTTCCATGGTATTCTAATTTTTTGAGAAACTCTGTGTGTGTGTGTGTGTGTGTGTGTGTGTGTGTGTGTGTACAGTATATATAGAGAGAGAAAATAGAACAGGCAAGCAAGTAGTTGTCACAAGAGATGGGTGGGAAATGGCTACAACTAAAACTGCTTTTAAAAAATCTTGTCAATGCTTTTATATTATTCAAAGTCAAAAATCTCTGCCTCTTTTTGTTTCCAAAAGGCAAAACTCCTGTCAATGTACTTGCAGATGTCATCATTGGTCAGGCTGGTAAAGTCTGCACTTCTCATCATGGTATCATCCTCATCGGGGGTTGGAGTCTGGACAATTACTTTGGGCACTGGCCTTATCTCTGCTTGTGGGCTTTTCTCCAAGCTTTTCTCTTGTGGAGGCACCTCGCTAAAGAACTTTATCTTAATATCCTCAAACCCGTCCTTCCATTCCCTATTTCCAGCCTCAATGTCTTGGATGACAGCCTTGTGGAAATCCCGCACTGTTTCCCAGCTATAATGACCCAAATGGTCAAAAACCTCAAAACACAGCAGGTGCCTCATCTTCCTCTCATCAGCTGAAAGGTCCTGCTCGAGTATGTGGAAGTAACCAAGCATGAAAAGATCAAGTGTCAGAGAATCATATTCGAAAGGTGCCCCATTCATGCGGGGCAGGAACTGCTCGGGTGAGTAGAGGGCCTGTTGACGATTAAGCCTACGGATTTGCCGCGATGGAACAATTGAGATCATGCTTCTCCAGTTGCCAATCATTTTGTTGATGGCACTTCTCTGCTTGAAAAATTGGCCCAAAGACCCATGCTCTATCATCTTTTTTTGAGAGATATCCAAACTGGCCTTGCGGTGAACCTGGCTCTTTGGAATCTTATCACTGTCCAGGCTGAGTTTTCTCTGGGCATTTTTGACAGCTACAGCATAAGCAGACTTCTTCCAGTGACCTAGGAACAGGACCACAATCCGCTCCTTGCGCAGACTAGTGCTCTCCATAACATTGTTGAATTCATCACTGTCACTGCATGAATTAGTTTGCTCTGCCTCTGCTGGTTCATCTTTCCCTGAGGGACTTTCTGAGACACTTTCAGGTTCTTCTTCCTCTTGTACACACACCTCTGTACTATCCTCAGAAACAGGAGGATCTTTATTCTCAAAGTTGGACTTCAGGTTGCTCACAGATACCCCACATTCATGAATTTCATTTTCGATTTCTGCCCGACGTCCCCTGGCTGAATTTTGCCCCTCAAGGTTTTGAGAGAAGACAGTCACAAGTTCAGAGTTAGGCATTTTGGAATTAGACTCATCTGTCAAATTAGTCATAAGCAGTGACATACTCATGACAATGCCAGATATCCGATTACACCACACAGGCAGCTTCACCTGTGTGTTTTGGTTTCTGTACTGAGTGTTGACAGTAATGTTGACAATGGGCGCTGGGAGAATGTTCTGTAATTGCTCTACTAGGCGAGCCAGCTCCATCTCATAGCCCTTGCAATTTTTTTGCATTGAGACACTTTGGATCTGCTTTTCCAGGTAAATGAGATCGTCTTCAGTTAACATCTCTCCAAATGGACCCAGTATGGCATTGTGTGCTTGAGAGTACCTCCAGCTGTCCATCTTTGCATATCGGTTCCCATTCTCCTGTTTAGGACATAAAGTAAAACACATCTATTCTCTGTTCAAGAGGTTACTATAAGATGAGATAACTCTTTCCTTGTCAATTTAACATTTCAGTACATACCTTCCTTCTCTGGGCTTCATCATTCAGCAGTCTAGCCTGTAGCTGCCTTACCATCACCTGTCTCTTCCATTCAGCTATAGGCTTGCCCTTTTCATCAAGAGTTGGCACCAGGTAGTCAATATCAGATAGGTTAGCTTCCTCTGTGGGTAACACCACCATCTTATTCTAAAAGGAGATAACAAAACATAGCACATTTATTAACATTTTACTTCATTTTCATTTTATTGTCATAGTCTTGATTCATATTATCTTATTTTGTCAAATCTAGACTAATTATTTGTATTTTTCAACCCACATTCAATCCAGAGGTAATCCCATAACTGCTTCTAGTGTTTAGCTTGAAACTATTTCTATACAACATTCTTTCAAAAGGAATTAAATCTTCATGTACATACAGCAGGAGTAAATCGTTCTGACAATCCCGATTTTCTCAGAGAGGTGATTGATTTCATATCTGCCAGTTTCATCGTTCCCAAAAGCTTTCTCCCTTTCTCTGGAACCGGTTTACTTGAGTTTAAGTTCTTCATCACTGCAATGACATGAGCATTATTTCTTCTTTTCATATGTTTCTGCTCTTGCTCTGATCATATTTACATAGCCTGATTACCATTACTCACTATGGTGGAATTAAGTCATTAAGTGAAATTAAGGGAGGAAGAGTCAATAATGATGTCAGTTCCCATAAGCCACTTTCAGAGGTAAAAAAGCAGAGGAGAAAAATCAGGCTCAATGAGGATCTCTCACCCGTGCTGGCTATTTGGCTGTGCATAACACTGCTGGTCAAAGTCCTCTTAGAGGACAGAATACGAGGGAATGGGGAAGAAGGAAGAGAGGGAGCAGGTGATTGAGTCCCGTGACAGGCTTCAGAGGTATCATCTTTAGTCTCAGTCTGCTGAGGAGAATAATGAGGAGAATAATAGTAATAATAATAATAATAATAATAATGAAGCAAATGGTATTTGCACCCAAGTGTCCTTCGGCAACAATGTTATTTGCCCAGGTGTTGTATAATCACATCCCAATTTTGAAGTTTTAGTTTATTACTACAGTCTCTGTATATATACATGTCACTGAAAACACTCAGAATATCTATTAACTCTAACCCCATTTTTTTTCTTCTCTTGGAGCAAAGGTGGGGCAGGTGTGCGTTGGGCAGCCGATAGTGGTGTGTGGCTATTCACACCAGGGTGCAAATAAACATTCCATACTACTACTATTAATAATAATAATAATAATGATAATAATGTATTGGAATGATGAGAAAAATGTAGCCATCAGCTATAAATACACAGAGTATATTTATGATGTACTCTTTGTAATTTTGCACTACCCTCATCTGTCAAACCCAAGGAACCGACATTTAAGTAATTATGAGCAGTAAGCATTTGTTTTTTCATCGTTTTCCTTATAGAACTTTAAATGTAAGATACAGTAAGTGCGGCAATTTGACAGAAATATTATTAGCATTCAGATTTTAAAAGAGGTGTAACTATCCTTTAATAAGAGGATCTGGATATCCGTTCCTTAAAGCTGGAACTTGGTATACAGTATGTGATTAACTTTTTAACAATCATCGTTATCCTTGCTGTTCCTGTCAATGTACAAAATGCGAAATAATTCCATATATTCTGATAAATCTGAAATGTTAATAAAATTAACCTTAAGGCTGTCCATGTCTCGTTGAATTTCACTGATATGTCTGTAGTAATCTCCTGAGCTGGGCTTCCGTGAAACCACTGATCTCTTCCTCAGCTCCTCTTGCAGAGGATCACTCTCCTTCAGAAGCTGAATAGCACCACGGGGCTTAAAACACACACACAAAACACACACAAATGCTATTTAGTAGACTTATATCTAAGTTGTACAATATATATAATTAGGCCTTTACCAGACCACTAACCTTCATGCTGATCAATGATATTAAGTCTGACTTATGACATGCAGAGTAATAATCATTGCCTTACAACTGGCTAACAAGAACACAATATCAAAAATTTGAATAAAACACCTTTTATTTTTTGAGTGATGTACTATATGGGCTGAACATGAAAGGGTGGGCCTGACTATAAGCATAACCAAACTCTATCCTTGTTTATTTTAATTTTATTTTAGTATAAATGTTGGTTTAAAAAATGTAAAACATAGACTATTGTAATAAGAGTAGCGTTGCTACTCTACCTCACAGATTTTGGTTATCAGTTTCGATTATGAGCTCAGACTACTGTCTATGTGAAGTTTCACATGTTCTCCTGTGTGCATGTGAATTGTCTTCCCACCTCATGGAAACATGCCAGCAGGCAGACTGGCTATTTTATCCTGTCCCTAGGTGTGTCCCTATTGTGCCCTAATATACAGTAGAGATTGGACGGCAATCCAAGGTGTATTTCCCCCTCATATCCAGTGTTCCCAAGGTGGGCTCTTTGATAAATGTGACCATGTATGTATTTGCCAGATATTGTTGGGGCAGATTCATGCCAGCTTCTTCTTCAATAGTGTGACAGACACCAAAGCTACATAAGGAAAAGTTCCCCCTTGTGGACAATTATCAACCTGCTTAACTTGAGATTAGTACGTTAAGTGTCTTTCATTAAAAGTATTTGTGAAATAAAAATTAAGGAATAAAAATCAATCCACCGATTGATTAGATAACATTTTGTTAAATCCAGTGCAGAAGAGATTGAAAGCATTTCCTCAAGAAACACTATTAATCCAGCTAATAAATGCAATGACTAAACCTAATTCTGCAACATATAGTAACTGTGCTCTCAGTAACCTAAACATCCTTTGTTAAATAAAATAAAAGTTTTGACCTGATAGGGGCTAGCCAAATGTCACTATCTTATACTTTTGTAGTCAAAAGTATAAGATAGTCTTATGCATTTGGTCCCCACTAAAAAAATTTAAATATTCCTATGCACATGTGCCTGTGCGCGCACACACACACACACACACACACACACACACACACGCTTGTAAGCACGTATGCACAAAACATCAAAGGGAATGCTGATATGCAGTAGTGCACTGTTGTTGCTCATCTCTATGTGGTGGTTCTCCTTGTTTGCTCTCACATGGGCCTTTGATGTGCAAAGATCACAAAATGCTCTGTGACACTGCACGAATGCAGCTGAGAACAGATTTCCCAGAAGTCGTCCAATTCATAAATAGGTAAACAGTGGGTGGGAGGAAAACATGGGTTATGAAGAGTCAAAGAGACAAAGAAATAAAACATTATCCCATCCATTTATTCAGCGACCTTTTCACATCGGTTCAACGTCCTCACTCACACTCATCTGCTCCTACAAGTGGCTTTAATCAAAGCCAGTGGACAGTGTGGTGCATTTGGTTCCCATTAGCTAACACGCTCATCTGCAGCTAGAGCACTGAACGCTAAATCCCTGTAGTCCTCACATTCTACTCTCTACCTCACAGGCCACACAAGGACTGATAAGAAATTACGAGGATGAGGGAGGCAGTAAATACTCCGCATGTGGCCTTGTAGATGATGGACAAGATGTTTACAGTGGGATCATTAGTGATAGTGTTATATTATACTAGAGGCCCTTAAAGGGAACATGAGGTTATACAAAGTTGAAGCAAAGTATAACACATTGGTGTATGGGGTGGGAGATATGGCAACATGATAGTAATATTTTGATGAATCATACTTCTTAACATATCACAGGTACAGTCAGTACTAAACCGTTTAATTTAAACTGCAAGACAAATAATATTTATGCTGTTATTGAGTTTTAAAATGAAATTTTACAGTGCATGTATTGTGAGATCATAAAGTAGGAAATTTGACTATAAAACAGCTTGATGTTCTATATTGGACAAACGTTCCCCCGGAAGGTGTTTTCTCTGTCCATTTGATCAGATGCAAATTATAATCAAGCTTGAATGTGGCTATTTTGGCTTTTTTCTTGCATAGCAATCTTTCAGTCTATGGTGATATAAAACTTGCTTAACTGTAAACAATGACACCTTGGTGGATGGTACCTTGGTGTCTCCTGGGTTATTTCTGACCATCCAAACCAATTTTTCTCGGCTGAGGGTGACGGTTTTCTTCCAGACCTTAGTAAAGTGGCTACACATCACAATAATGAGTGCTTTTTTGCAATAATGATGTACATTTTTTTAACTGATCTTGGAATCTGCAATTGATTACAAATGACCTCAAGAGACGTGTGTAAATCTATCATCCTTTTACTTAGATCTGCCCTAAGCTTATTGGACTTTCTCATTGCACTGTGTGTTAGTCAATCCAACGAGTCCAACAAGTGTTTTAGTCAATCCAACAGCTGCATTAGTTTTCATTACCATAAAAACTAATCCAGCTGATGAGTGGAATGGCTAAACCTAAATTCTGCAACATAACTGTGCTCTCAGTAACCTACAGTAAACACCCTCTACGTTGGCACAGAGAAACTACCAGCTGGAGTCAATAATAATCTTTAACAGGAAGTTGAGAGATCTTAAGTTGGGAAAATTAAAAGCTGACTATGTATATTTTTGACCATGTATGTGTAATTTTCTCCTTGTGTTGATATCAGAAAATCCAAAATAAATTAAATCTTGGCTTTTTTCTTGGATTTTCTACTATTAAAGACATATGTTGTAAAAAAAAAAAAAAACGTTTGTTTGTTTTTTTCCCACAGAAAGACAAGTTCAAATAAATCATTGAAAAACTAATATTACACTGACTCCAATGAAGCAGGAGTTTGGTTGAACACATTCATCTAAAGTATCTTCATCGAGGGCAGGATAAAGATGTAAAAATTAGCCATAGTGTTTGTGGGACCAGACACCTTTGCGTTGATGGTAATCCAGCCTTTTCGCTCTCTTGAAGGACTCTAGTTTTTTTGGTCTCTAAGGACTGTGAAGGGATGGGGGGTTTCCATCAGCCAGTAACAGAATTCCTCTTGGGTTACATTTACAGCTACGTAGGAGCTCTTCGTTACCCATATCAAAGTTATATTCTGTGAGGATAGTTCTTTCGAGAAGTACAGTATGGAGCTGGATAGTGCTTGGGCTTCTCTACAAACCTCTTAAAATATGGATCCTACTCCATTATCCAATTGTTTTTATTTACCCTAATCTCACTCTAACTGCAGGAAGAATTGTGACAGAAATCGTAAAAGTGGTAGAAAACTAAATACCACTATGACAACTACCCCATGTGACTAAAAGGTACATGAGACCGGCTCCCCAAATAAAATTTCCTGTAGCCCACCTGTGGCTCGTGACCCAGTGTTTTTGGTAAGGAAAGCTCTATGGTGTCCACCCTCACAGAAATGCTTTAAAGAGTCAGGATGTTAAAGGTTTGGCACTGTGAGGCTTCTCTGAAGGCTTCTTTGAGTTGTTCAAAAGGGTGATCTAATGAGGTTCCTTTGGAATTTCTGGGGTCACTTATTTAACCGTGAGGTTACCAGTATGGCTATGCTGCTAAAACCCGCTATAACCCCCTTGTAGAAAATGGCAAACGCATTAATACTTTCTGCAATTAATTCAAGGTATTTGGAAAGGGCCAGGTATTGACTGTAATAACTTTGTCATTGTCCATAAAAACCCTAAAGTCCCCTCACCCCCCAGCATAGAGATATTTTCCAGTAACCTTGTAAAACCCTTCGGACATGGTAAACATGTGTCTTGCGACTGGGGGATTAGATCAAGATGGCATTTATATAGGCAATGAAGAAATTCCTGTTGCATCAAGTTTTATTGTATTTTCTGCAATGACAATAAAGGCTTTGTTCTTCTTCTTCTTCTTTGTGCCACTTTGTGCTACCGCAATAATAACCCAGTGGCCTTATGTTTGGGAGTGGCTTTCGCCACTGAATTTTCTGAATCGAGATCACCTGGTTATTCCAACATGCCAATTCAGTGAGAATATTAGCATTCAACCTTTGACATCAAGTGATTTTTGAATGCATTCCAATTCCAGCTGCTGCCTGCAGATGGCAATTCCTCATTTTAGCGCTCATTTTAGAAGGTTTACAGAACAAGCAATTTTAGTTTGTTCACTTTTTGACATAAAAAAAAAATAGAGTAGAATAAGCTTTTGCAAGACCTTTACCTTGGTTGGAACATCTGTATAATTGTCAAGGAGTGCAAAAGGAACAGATAGAGAAGGTGCCTCAGAAGAAGCCAGAGCTGAAGTCGTGGGGTTGTGGAGCATGAATCATGGCTATCTGTCACTGCTATTCTCTAACTAGCTGTTTCTAGTTTCATTATTCTGTCAGACAGCAGGACCGGGGTTCTATTGATAACAGATCCAAATCGACAGAAAAAAGCAAACATGCAATGGTCAGGTGATCAACAAACAATATAAAATAGATTCGCCATATTCAATGAACAAACCAACCAGAAACTAACCATGCTGAAACATGAAAACAATAGGGTAGAATGCTATAGAATGGTAGCTAGGACACTGATTTTTGTGATTAGTAAGATGGTGAATGTGAACATGACAGTCTTTGCATAGCACCCTGAGGAGTAAAATTTCATGCTAAATTTTAAAGTGACACTAATCCACAATGTTTCATATCTTTATAATATTTTTGTTCTAAAACCCAAATGAAAGATAACGACTATTTATTTAGTTCTACAAATAACATTTATACAGTCGCTATAAAAAAATTTATGCAGACAGTGTGTATAGAGACATATCTGAGAAAAGAAAACCTATTTCCTTAAGATGGGGAAACAAAATCAATATGACCTTGGAGAAAGTTGTGAGTGACAGATGCTTAGACTTTTTTTTACACATACAAATGCATGGTCTTTACACAGACAATGGGGTTTAATGGCTTGTGTGCACCTACCATATTCAATCTAAGAAGTAATGCTGCAGCTCATATACTCTGAGCACCTTAACACAAATGACCATGTCAGTGTCTTTGCTACAGCAAGAATGGTCCATCAACCAAATAATTCATGGATAATTTATAATATGCATTAGTAAATTTAACAAATATGACCGAGACAAACAAGAATCAGATCTTCACCTATTTATTCTCTCCATATAGAGTATCTATGCACAGTGCTCAGAGCAATGACTAGGTGTCGCACACAACACTTTGCTTTATGACTTGGTAGCTTTAAGACTGACCTTCTATGTTAACATTTAATCAAACAATATAGTTTTAAATAATGTTCATATATTCACTCGGAAGAACAGGTATATATGAAAATGACTAAGTGCCCTCACATTCTAACACAATATTCATGTTAACCTCAAATCAACCCTGGTCTATGGGGTTTGTAGATGGAACAGACACATTATTTTCATATAATCACTTCCCAGCATCCTAAGTCACATTTATACATCCTGTGTTCAAGCTGACGGCATTCAATATGGCAGGTTTTCTCCCCTTTCACAATTAAACACATCAGACCAAAAACAGTCCATGTGAATCATTTTCAGGCTAAATAACATCAGAAGGCTGTGAGGCTTCAGTTACTGTAACTAAAGTGACACAAACATTTTAAAAACAGCTGGGACTGATAGCTTCTACTGTTTTCTTTGTTCTTGATGTAGCAAGTTGCTACACTTCTAGTGGTAACAAGCATTAACAAATGATATCAACACAATTAGAATTGTCGTCTTCACAAAAAAAAATAATAATACTGATATCAGAAGATAAACATCATAATTAATTGGACAAAGTTACAGATAAAAGAAGATAATTCCAAATGATTATTACACAACTAAACAATTCCCTAAAAAAACAACAACAACAAAACAATATTTAATAAGCCATTTTTTTTTTTTGTAAACAGATCATCTGAACACAGTTCCCGGGCAAGAGTTACTCACCAAAATACACTGAACCTGCAAGTAATCCACAGAACGGCGACTGAGAACTCGCTACCACTCATTCTGCTGCTCAAATCCAGTCTCTACTTTGCACCATCAACGGCAGAACAATCACTAGCAAGATGGTACTACATCCAATAAGCAATTCACTCTGATCGGAGAATGTCCTCAATAATTAACACAGTGGATTGGATAGCCAGTGGTGGATTAAACCAGCAGCCACATGCAAACAAACAGTGGCTCTATGGAAAAGTAGCAACGGAAATCTGTCTAATCAATTGAAGAGCAGATAGACATCGAATCTTCGTTTCTGACCCTCATGCTCCTTGGCGGCTCTGGCTGCAAGTGGATTATTAAAATCATTATTATTGGAAATAATCAGTAATTTTCGTGCTGATCTTGGATTAACAAAGTCATTTTTATCATTTTGTCATTTAGAATAAAAGGACCACCAAATATTTTATCTTAAAACAAAGGTTAAACATTTTTCACTATGTTCTTTGTTTTGTACTTTTGGGGAAAACATTAAAACTACATCATGGAATTTTCCTGTCAGAAGTAGAACCATTTGAGGAAGCCAAGATTGCTAATTCATTAACAACAAAGCTGATGAAATAACATTATCAAATTTTCATCCTGCTCTTCTTTTACATAATTACATTTAAGACTGCATTAAACAATACGCACAACACCTAAATCCTCATTACAGGCAGCATAATGGGCCTGTTGGCATGGTTGTCTATCCCATTGTGCCCAGTTCCGACTGGTCTTCCCGGTTCAGATATCACAGATCAGTAACAGCAATTGTTTTCGAACAACAACATGTTGCTGAGTCAGAGAGTTAGAGAGAAAATAACTACTTCAGGAGAATATATGGTGCCTGAACTTATCAGTGGTGTGTAATGCAAGAATTGGCTGCTCAGAGGCTTGAAAACTGAATGATCTACTGAGGTAATTGTGATTAATATTCACCTCCACAGTTGAGTGGATATACCCTATATACTGTAAGAACAAGAACACTGAAATCACTGTCTCAGTGAAAGGAAGCATATCATCTACCATCAAGCTACCCAGATCATTACTCTTAGATTTTTTTTACAAGCATACCTGGCTCTTATGTCCTTCATTAAGGCAGTTGATCTTCAAAAGAAGAATACAAAGTCCCATGATACAGTGTCACTTTATTTCACTTTCATTTCACTTTGTTCATCAGGCCCATGCCAGTGCACAGCTGTTCTAGGAAGAATATTTGGCCCAACTGTTGTAAACTTGATTTAACATCAATATCAGGGCACTAAGGAATCTAACAATGAGTGTTCTTGTAACTGGACTGTAGGCTTGATAAGAAACATGTTTGATGATTCTGTTTCAGTAATTAAGACCATGTTAAAGGTACAACACAGCTCTGTTATCACCCCCTAGTGGATAAGGCACATCGTTCTCACAATGGACATTGAACACTGAGATCTGGAGTCAAAGATTGATTTCAACAATAGACATTGATAGAGCTTCATATTTTCTTACAATAACTAAATCACTGAAACACAAACTAACGAAAATAGAGCCCTATTCAGTTTTAAAGGGTGCTGGTCATTTTAAATTCCCTTATGCGTCACCACCAGATATAATCATGGGTGGATCCACCATACAAAAGATGCTCCACAAAAAAGCAATTCTTTGCCAATAGAAAACAGCCAAGAAATAAGCAACGGTTGTTATACAACTTACATTGTTCATAAAAGTAATGCCTTCCGCTTTCTGCACAGTGCAATCAGGAAGTTATGTTTAAAAAATAATACATTCACACATACATTTACATTTTTTAAAAATTATATAATCTAGTTCTAAAAAAATCTTTAATCACTACCTAAAAACTTAATACCAATATACAGTATTTATGAGGCCTGATTTTTATGCTGTTCTCTTAATAGCAAGTGTTGTATGAACAGGTCTAATGCCGCACTTTGTTATCCTTCATCTACGATAGTAAAACACATTTTTCATTTTTTTGAATGAGAGCTGGCCTCTTCCAAGCAAAAGGGAAATAAGAAAGGCATAGATTTGTATTGTAACTAAAGCCTATGCTTTGGTTGTTGGATTTCAGTTATTTTAAAAAAAAATGCTTCAGCACTTAGAGTGGTGGGCTCCATTTAGGGATGGTGACCTCGTTGGGATGAAACCAAAACATGAGGAAATGCCTAGCACGCAACTCTCTGGCCAGCATCCCAAACAATCTATTACAAGCACCATGAGGAAATGAGAAGGCCTGACCCAACTGTGTTAAGGAGGAACAGAGCCATAAAGACCACAAGTCAGTGTGCAAATATGTAACACAGAATGCAATATAATATTTATATATATTTGTTTTTAGGGAATGATGAAACTTTGTGTTTTGGAACATGAAGGATTGAAATGTAGTTAAATAAACAATAACATGACCACATTCTGTAAAAGATGGCTGCAAATGAGAGAAACATTATATAATAAAATACATTTGCTCAAGTCATTAGTCATACAAACTGATTCTTGCTGAAGTGAATACAATAGAGTCAAGTTGACATTATCTCATGACAATGTTATTATCTTTGCTAACTTTTCTCATCATGTTTTGATGTGACAGTTTAAAATCAAACAAATTAGCCAATTCCTGTAAGAACAAGTCACATTTACAATATGCTTCCCAAGATTTTATATGAGTTGTACATCTTCAACTGCTGTACCACTCATTTTTCCCTTGCATCATTAACCCAAGGAACATTAAAATAAGGAAAAGATAAACAAACAAAAAAAAGTCAGGTACACATCTAGGGCTTGTTCTGGATCACATTTCTGCTTCCAAGCAGTGGAACAGTAAAAACTCCGAAACTGAGCTGCGTGGATCTCGTAACCGGCTCTACCTTAGCCAGACCAGTGGAGAGAAGGTAACTGATACACTCAAAGAGTGTAAAGAGTGCATACAGCAGCATCAGATGCCACTCCAACCTCGCTGTGCTAATTAACTCCCTATTGTTCAGAGAGGGGGGATTATTTCCGGAGTTTGAAGCACCTCAGCCTTCAATCAAGATTTAAACCACAGATTCTTCATTTATTCATTCACATCCTGTCAAATTGATTGGATCTCAAATTGATTGAAGTACGTAGGCAAGCTTTCACTTTAAGCATGCAGAATGAGCTATGACATCTGGCAGCAACTCCAAGCACTGTTTGAAACTTTTGAATAACATGCCATACTTAACTTTCATTGTATTATTAAAAAATGTATACAATGATAATATACATGATAAATTTCATAATAATATAATAAATATAATAAAAGAGCTGCATTCAAAAGAAAATGGCAAGAGTCCTTCCTACATTAGGGGTTTATCACAACAGGTGATTCACATGCTCCAAGCCTGCTCTGTATAATAAATGTGTGTTTAAAGTAATAAATAGTATGTTTAGGACAACCTCAACAAGGGGGAATATCCTGAGATCCCCACAAAAACGCTAAAAACCGTGCTTCCATTTCCAACAACCTACCGTATCCTTGTCAAGTGGGGTTTTTCTGCAGTGATGGCAATGGAAATGAAACTATATTAAGTTCTCATGCCAGTCGACTATGTTCGCAGACTCTGAGCATTCTGAAAAGACTTCATTACGGAGGATGCAGCCTGCTATGCGCCTGCGACAACACCCCGCTGCCTCTGCGACCAAGCCACCTTCTGCTCTGGACACCCACATTTGTTCCAGGCAGCCCTGTTAGACTGCTGCTGCATCAGAGAGTATAGTGTGATTAACTGCTAGAGTGAGAAGACGCTGCATGTTTGCACTGTGTAAATAATACCCAAGACCCCAACGAACCCCAAAAGAGTATCTGGGGCACCTCTTGGAAACAAGCATTCAACAATAGGGGCTGCTGGAGCAGCTCTCCAAGGGGCTGCAGACGACAACAGATGAGCTGATGTAGCTACAGAACCACAGAGCAAGGGATGTGCCTCTGCCGGAACCATGCAGAGATGCTCAGCACCTTCTGACCAAATTCCTGCCGAATAACAACATTGAGGCATACAGTATCTTGCCACCTTCAAAAGGACCACAGAGCAAGAAGGCTGGCCCCCACGGGAGTGGATCAATTCTTCTTCTTCTGTTAACTGGTAAGACACAGCATGCATACTTTGCTCGTTCCGATAAAGGAGAAATCCTACTCAAAGCAGGGACCCTGCTGCCTTTCCAGCACTCAAACTGTGCTCAGATACCACAGGTGGCCATATGACTGATAGGCCATGCCAAGAGCTTAGCTGGATCGCCTGACGCAGATCACGATTCGCTGGCTCCAACGCAAGCACTAAACTGCGCTAGAAGTCGCAGAGAAAATCACAATGGACTGTATGCTCCGCTCCCTCTCAAAAATGGAAGGGAAGGTGGTGGGCATGCGACAACCTGCAAATATGAGCAATATGGTTAGCATGCTCCAATGCACGCTCAAAACTCTGTCACTGGGCTCCAAGAAGCAGCACTTGGCGCAAATTCAATTAAATTCAATTAAATTCAATTTTATTTGTATAGCGCTTTTAACAATCGTCATTGTCGCAAAGCAGCTTTACACAATCCAAAGAATTATTTAAGTTTGTATGGAATGTGAGTGTGCATGAATCAAAATGGTCAGATAGTCCCTGGTGAGCAAGCCGAGGGCGACAGTGGCAAGGAAAAACTCCCTGAGGAACCAGACTCAACAGGGAACCCATCCTCCTTTGGGTGAAACAGAAAGCAGGAATTGATCTGAATTCATACTGTGTGTTAGGTGGCAGCCAGTTCAGTTATAACAGTTGATGGTAATTGATGTTAATATGGAGTCCAGGTAGTTATTGGAGACTTGTGGGAAATTTCAGTCCTGAACTATCGAGCAACTGCAGCCAAGACAAGTCCTCAGAGAAACAGCTGTCAACACCAGTCGAGGCCATAACTGTCTTTATGGTAGACACCAAACGCATCCCCAGACACCAAACGCATCCCAAAGAGACACACGGGGCATCCATATGACGAGGTCTCCAACCATGGCATTATATTCCTCCACCTCGCCGAGGACCAGCCCCACACACACTGCAGCTGGAATTGGCGCATGACGAGCCCATACCTAAAGAACCAGAACTCAGCCAAGCGCCAGCACATGGTTTTTGAGCTGATCACAGCTGTCTGGAGGAACATGTGGCGTCGCCCCACCCTTGGTTCATATGAACAGAGGCACTGCTCAACACAGAAGTGCCGGATCACTTTGGCTCGCCCCACTGTGGTCCCACCCAATGCACTGCCGTGCGTGCTGCTTCCAGTCACCTGTGTGCACAGCTATAGGTGGGAGGTTCCAGCGGCGTGCATCATAATCCCGGACCACAGGGGTAAAAATATAATTACAGCCGGCATCATGTCTAACCTGCCTGTCCCTTTAATTTTAGGCTGTGACTGGCCCAGGCTGTTTCCGGCAAGAAAAAGCAAGCCACAAAAGAGGCACCCATTTAATCGACTTAGGTGGCAAAGGACAGTCCTTGCCAATTCAGCATGGCTCGAACAGACTCCAGATGATGTCATGGAAAGATCCTTGAGTGCTTCCACTGTCTGGTGCTAAACACCAAAGTGAAAACCTTCTGCCAGCGCTGCCCCGATTTGAGAAATGGCATGATAGAGTCCACCAAACCCTGGTCTGGACCCATCATGACAATACCAAAGCCTGATGGGTCAATCTGGCTTAACAAGATTTCTGGCTCAGGAGGCTCAACAAGATTTCTGAGATTGATGCATACCCATCGCCGCAGATGGATGACCTCGTCAATCGGCTGGGATAGATCTCAACACTCAACTTCCCTAATTTTCTTGATTTATGATTCTATAAAGCTGCTTTGCGACAATGACCACTGTTAAATGCCAGAGGCTGAAGAGAAGACGGACTTTAACATCAACCAGGGCCACCAGCAACATACTAAACAGGCTTGGAGCATGTGAATCACCTGTTGTGATTAAACCCCAAATTTAGGTAGGACTCTTGTCATTTTCTTTTGAATGCAGTTCTCTTTTGTTGGGAGTCTCAGAGTCTTATCTGCTTAATTTCATCAGTCATCAAAAATCTGATCATCTTGATTTATACATATTTTCTCACACATTTATACATATTTCCCTAATTTTCTTTATGATTCTATAAAGCTGCTTTGCGAAAATGACCACGTCTCATGCCAGAGGCTGAAGAGAAGACAGACTTTAGCATTGATCCCAGCCACATTTAAGTGGCTTATATTTAAGGCTTATAGATATCATCCTACACCGCCACCGTCCATATTCCACCACCTACTTAGACGATGTGGTAATTCATTCCTGCAGCTGGGAAGACCACCTGTTTTACCTTGGAAAGGTCCTGTTGTACTAGGTTGTAATAATAATTTTTATATGAATATTTTTAGGTTGTAGTTTTGGATTACAAGGCAGGTTTCCGGGACGAATTATGCTCGCAATCCAAGGTTTAACTGTACATGCTTTTTTGGGCTTAGCAAAATTACTATAGGACTTGCGGAACTGCACAGCCTAATGTTGAGCAGTCACCGCTAAAGGCAAGAGCGGCATGCGGGCGGAGCAGTGCCACGAGCTCTAGAAACTTCAAAGGCAGAGCGGTGCCATACACTCCAGAAACTTCAAAGGCTAGTAAAGAATGCACTGCCAACTGAACACTGCATGAGAGAGATCCTGACAAACCAAAAGCAAAAGCCAGGATAAACCACTCTGCCACTATAAAGCCACCAACGAGGACTCTTCTCCACACACGAGTTATGCACACTACACTGTTGATCCACCAGTTTAAGCACGCTGCACACGCTACGCTGTTAGTGCACCAGTTTATGTATGCATCGCCATCCTTCTCCCTGTCTCCACCCGTTTCATTAGTGCTGCCACTATATCTGCTTGAACTCACCGTCAAAAACGCAAGGACAAAGTGCCACCGTGTCACCTGCTTGAACTTTGCATCTGGGGCGTGTGCTGCTGTGAGCACTGCCGACCCATCTGATGGTGGAAATGGTGTAAAGGTGGCCAAACAGGACACTCGCTGTACCTGTTCAAGTTTAGGGCGCCAAAACGGGGGGACAGCCTACTGCCGACATGCTAGAGGTCATGGCACAAGGGCAGTTGGACGAGACACCGCTGTTCGACCTGCACAAACAGAACACAGCTGGGAAGAAGGGTGATGCCACACACTCCGGGAACTTCTCAGATGGCAGAGCAAGATGCTGCCACTCGAATGCCGTAAGGAACGACATCATGCGAAGGCCTGCATAACATGTGTGCTTATGAGGAGATCAACTTTTTTTGTATATTGAGTTCAGTGGATGTGGCCTGTCCAACTTTACTGCCAATGTTCATAGCTTTAACAATTCCTCAAATTGCAATTTACTTGCCCAACATACAAAATTAACGCCCTTAAGAGTTTTTTGAGGCCACTGAGGATAAATGAAAGCTCAAATGGGAAACTCCCTTCAATAGCTCTAAACTACGTGCTAAGATTTTAAAATCTCTCTTCAATCTACCTTCAAATTCTGACTATCAGCACAAGTAGATGCATCAATCCAAACAAGTAGAGTGACTGAGTGGAGGCTTTGGAGTCAAATGAATATGGGACATACAGTACGATTTCCATCCAGCTTGTATGCTAGGCAAAACGATTCCACATGGCAGAATAAGTACCTGGCGTGATTGCTGAATCTTTTTGGCTAGTTTTAATTTCGTTTAATGTTTTTTGGATGATCGTCATTGTGATCTGTAAAGGTAAATTGCTGTTTTAAAGTTCAGAAAGGCAGAAAGACAGATACAGACTGCCTTGTGCCTCAAAAATAAAGCTGCACTCACATTTTTAGCATTATAGTTATAAGAAGCATAACATTGAGGCTGACACTAGATTAAGCCAATAATAACATGTCAAGGAAAATGTAAATAAACTGTAAAATAATATCTAGTAAATGATTTAGAAAATGACGTATTGGGCTGTGTGTAGTATGTCTGTAATAACACATTAATCAGTACCAGCATAATATTTTCCTGGAAACAGCACAGTTGAACTTATACATAGACTATAACATACAGTACAAATGTGGATATGTAAAGAAGCAGTAAGATGGCAAATAGAAAGACAAAGACATTTAAGAAGTGTGACATCTTCACTTAGCAATCCCCAACATTTACTTATAATAGTAACTACCATATCCGAGCGAGGTGACCTGGAGTTTATTCTAGGAATATTAAGAGTGAGGCAGAAATACACACTATATGGTATGCCAGCCCATCACAATGCACCACTCACACAATAGTTTACATCTAGCAGCAATTAAGCATAGCCAAACATTCTAGCTTTTGGGAGTTAATGGGAAATCAGAGAAGCCAGGTAATCCAAGATCTGGATTGAACCAGGGCAGGAGCTGTTCCACCAAGCCGCCCATTTCCAAACATTTTAAATATTAGTGTGTCTGAATAATGTCAAAATCATTAATCACTTGTAGGGATAGTCAGTACAACGATCCAACTGTAAAATTAGATTTCTGACTATCCACATCAAGATACAAAAATGCATATTTTGGGGGTTTTTTTTCAGGTTACCAACACAATATTTTAACTGAAAAATATAAGCATATAAGCTCTTCTAAATGACCTCATAGTTAAGAGTAAAAAAGTTATCCTTACATCTGTCATCACAGAGCGCAGGTATCTGGCACACTCATAGTGACCATTATATTCAGCCAGATCTGCTGCAGTGAACCCATCTACATCTCTCTCTGAAGGGCTGACTCCATGGCTCAGAAGTATCCGACAGCACTGAAGAAATCACATTTCATCAATGATTCTGATTTAGGATGTAATTTCTGACAATCAAAAGAGAGCTCCCAGCTTCATGGGTTGTATTTACCATTTCCATTGACACAAAATCAGAGCCGTACCTCCATCTCCCCATTCTCTGCCGCATCATGTAAAGGAGTGCCACCCCAGTGATCTTTGATTACTTTTGACCCCATGCGCAGCAGCCTCTCAAGGATGCGACAATGTCCCCCACTGGCAGCAAAATGCAAAGCAGTGGCCCCCTCGTTATCCTGACTCGACAGGCTGATGTCAGTGAAAGAGGCCTGCAAAGAGGAGTGTGGTACTTTTTAACTGGCACAATGAGTTCATTGATAGGAATGACATAAAATATAAATACAAGAACCTGGTGTTTCACATATGAATTAAAACACTCCCAAAATAGCTTGGGCTATGTTTCTGGATTGAGAGCACAAGCAATATGTTGTTTGAATTGAAAGCAATTATGGAAAAGATTGCATGGCAGAAAGAAAAATCAGACAGACAGATGACAGCAAACTCATTTCTTTTAGAACCACACAAAATATTAAATAATTAGTCAACTGGCCTTAATTAAAAAAGGGTACCATATGTGGTTTTGCTATCGGTAAATGTTGACATATCTAGTCTAAGATGCCCTTGAAGAAGTGGAAGAAAGAAAAATAAGATACAGCAAGTATAAAGTTTACTTTGCAAAAGAATTAAAGTATGCAAAAATGCTCAAAAACAAGCTAAAGATTCAAGGATTTAGAAAAAGCTTTTTAACTAACCAGCCAGACAACAAGGGAATGGTGGCCCATGTGAGCAGCTGCATGCAGAGGTGTCATGCCATCCTGGGCCCTGAGATGCACATCAGCTCCACAGTCCTTCACTAGATATTCCACCACATGCAGGTGGCCCTCCTGACAGGCCAGGTACAGCGGCGTGGCTCCCATGAAAGTCTGACGGTTCACACATCTGTGAAAGTTTCAATCAGCATGTTAATCTCATTTTAAAGAGCCCATAGCATATATTATGCTCTGCTCATCTTTAACAAATACAAAACCCAATCATTCCATTTGTTATCCTCATCAATTAGCTAAGCACTGTTAGATTATAAATTATACAGGTAGATCTGATTGAACGAGATGCTATCCACTGGGACATGTAACTACAGTAGGCTATATGTATCACTCCAAAAACTGCATTCAAAACCAGACACGGAAGCACCTTCAGCGAGAAAACATATCTGTTCACATTATGTCACCTGAAACAACACTTTGTCTCCTCAGTAATTGTTTTTACATTTTTCTGAATTGCTTCTAAACAGTCTGTGTTTTGTCTACATAGCTAAATAGGTGATTATACAAAAGGTAAATCCCATTATAATCCATGATCAAGGGCACTACTTAGTGCGTGGAACCAAGGGATTGTACATCCTAGCATACTAGCTTTCCATTTAATGAGATTTGGGGTTCAACCGTAAGATTTACAGGATTGCCTACCATCTCCATGGTTTATTCTCCTCTCCCTTTGGACAGATATTCAGAATACATAGAAACAAAACTGTTTTCACCACTGTTAATTATTGTTTCTTTCCCCAATTCTCACCAATTAATTAATTAGATACAGATATTGTAAGTTTAACACTTCATATGTATCTCATAGCCACATCATAATTTGTGCTCACGAAATAATAACTGGCCTCAACATATACAGTAGATTTGGACACATTTCTTTATAAAAATGTAAATTCCACTATGTAAATTCCACTATTTAATTCTTTTTTTTCAATTCAATGAGTTCACTTTATGAGTCTGGTTCAGCTCAAAGTTTCTCCTTGCTGATGTCCCCTCAGGCTTGCTCATTAGAGGCATAGACCCAGAATTGCTTTGTGACAATGGCTGATGTTAAAATCACCATGCAAATAAAGTTAAATTGAATTTAAATCAGTAATAAAAATAACCTTTCGACTTAGAAATAATAATTTAGCGTGGAATAGTACAGGAAAGTAAATTCAGAAAAGAGCTTTCCTTAATTTGTTAAGCAATGAGATCAGATGGAAAACTTTTTTCTTTAGAGCCAAAGATTCCAGTAATCTCACATGGTTTTCAGCAGATATTTCAACAAAGTCACACATTGTGCACAGATCTGCCAAGATAACGATCTTTACTCTTATCTGCAACTCATCAAAAACAGAGCTCTAAATATGAACTCAAACACTAAATATGAATTTCTCATCCAAAGCTAAACAGTCCTCTTTTTTTAGTGCTCTGAAGTAATATCATAATCCTTATGAACGACATGTTTTACAGATCTGTGCATGTTCTATATGGCAATTTCATTTTGTGGTTCATAGTTATCTGAAACTATTGTAATTAAGAATTTCATGCATGTTAATGTTTATACAATAGTACTATTACTGTAGGTTTGCTTTCCTTGTTGGTCAAAAGTTATTAAAAATTCCTGAGAGTAGTTAGCAAGGTAAATTACAGGTTAATTTTAATGTTCTTGTTCAAAGAAGATATTGATTGTACGATAATATCTATACACAGGGTGTTCACATAAAAACCTGTGAAATTTTTGACATGCTAAAGGTTTATCTTTAGGAATATTTGTCTGGCATTTTTGGTTTAAAAAAGTGTTAGTGTTAAGTCAAGTGAAACCAACTTTGTCTGCCTTTATTTCTCTACAGCTATTGCCAATCTTTTTTTGGAGGATGACACAAATATTAATAAAAAAAATTTTATTTTAATATATATATTTTTTTGTGTATGAAGTTAAGCAATACCATCAGTCCTGTGTCATAACAAAAGTACAGCATTCTGATACCATTCATGTATGTATTTGCTTTTCAGCCTAGGGAGTAGACTCACTCAAAATTCTGCCTAATAGCACAGCCGTGAATAAAGAATGATACAAAAACATCATCCAAGAGCCACTTCTCCCAACTAGAACTTCTCCCAAGGCAACAACAGTTTGGTGACAAACAACGCCTTTTCCAGCATGATGGACCTCTTTGCCATAAAAGTGAAAAAGGCAAAAGTAAAAGTGGCCAGGCAACTCCCCAGTCTTTAATCCCATTGAGACCTTGTAGTCAATCCTCAACAGTTGGGTGGACAAACAAAAACGCATAAATTCTGAGCTCCAAAAATGAAAAATTAATTTACAGCATGCCACGGCGAATTGCAGAGGTCTTAAAAAAGAAGGGTTAACGCTACAAATATTGACTCTTTACATAAACTTAATGTAATTGTCAATAAAAGCCTTTGACACTTATAAAAATCTAAAAACACTCAAGCAGCAAACTTAAAAAAAATTATATTTGTGTCATTTTCAAAGATTATTGCCAAGGCTGAATATAACCCCCTGCTACACTTTTTCCAGTGTTTTACCATGTCTGGATACTGTAAAGGCAGGAAGTTTTCGCATGATCCATGATCAGACTGAGCCATGACAGACTGTGACATATCTGAAACACTGGACTCCCAGCAACTCCTATAATGGACCAAGCATGTGGATTCACTTGGAATAATGTCAGGATGGTACAAATTCCTGCAATATGCAAGTGGTGTTTAATAATTGTGTGTTCAGTTGCCACAGACAGATGCGTCTCCTCTGTAAGTTGGTGACAAGCCATCTGTTGATTTTTAAGGAACGGCCGTTCCACTCACTGAATGTTCAGAGGAACAACTGCAGTGGAGTCCGAGCCGCCTCGGCCGGTATAATCATTTAGGGATGTATGGTGTTATTTAAACTGTTTGCACCAGAGACAGAGTTGGGTGTTAGAACAAAAACAACACCCATTAGGTTGACTTAAGTGCTTCACAATGTAAACAAAACATAAAAACAGACATAAAAAAGAAATCATTACGCATATTAAAAACAGCACAAAAGAACAAGAGTAAAATCATGACAATAGTAAAACCAGTAAAACCTCGCTACTTTATGTTAAGTGTTAAAAGCCAGGGAGAAAATATATGTCTTCAATTTAACTTTAAAAGTGGAAAGATTTGTAACAAATCGGTGCTGATTAGGTAGATTATTCCAGTTTTGGAGGCCATTAGTGGCCATACAAAGTATTACAGTAGTCCAATCTTGAGGTTATAAAAGCATGGATACCATTTCTGGGCCTTTGTTCATCACAGTAAATGCAGTGTAAACCCTATATGGACAAAGGCATGTGGACAACTGACCATTTAACAGGTAATTTCGTTCTTCTCCAAAGTGTTGCCAAAAACTTGTTCAAAGCACACAATTGCCTAGAATGCTATTGTGTGGTATATTTTAAAGATTTTACTTTTTTACAATTATTTATTTACTTTTTTACTGGAACTAAGGGGACCAAAACATGTTAAAGCATGACAATTCCCTTCTCAATGTTCAAAATGATTAAGTGAGCATAATATATATTCTTTACAAATCAGTCCATTACCTTGGAGCTTTGCCTATTAAAAGTTTTAGGCAGGTAAGTTCGCCCCTGGCGGCGGCATAGTGAGCAGGGACAGCACCACAGTCAGTTTCCTCCTCAGCTCTGCCCCCGGAGGACAGCAGCCAACCAACAACCTCCACCCTCCCAAACCGTGCAGCAAGATGGAGTGCAGTGGTCCCTGCATCATCCTGCTCCTGAATAGAACATAACAGAACCATACAATTAGATTTATTAAAACTAAATAACAAGCATACACTAGACACACTAGAACGTTTGTAGGGTTCTATGGAAAGGCATGGAAGAACAAAAATGTGATTTAATAAAAAAAAAAAGAAAAAAAGAAAAACCAAATAAATTAGCCACAACCATGCTGCACCATAATAGAACGATTTTATTATGAAGAGTCAGATTATTTGTTTAGTTTTTAAAATAAAAAATGCTTTCTTTCATCTTCAGTAACTGCTTTATCCTTGCCAGGGTTGCAGAGGATATCTGGTACCTATTTCCTGAACATCGGGAATGAGGTGGGAATACACTTCTTTTTTTTTTTTGCATTGATATCACTACCATGAACATACTGCATTTGCCAATCAACTTATCAACACAGTATTTTTGAAGTAGAGAAATTATTAAATGTTGTGTGTTTCTATTGTGGTGAAACAATAAAGGGATCTGTGCATCACCACCCAAAAGGGCCAGAAAAAGGCTTGGTTTGTATGGTGTGTTTTTAGCCTGAGCTTAGGTTTGTTTTGCATATTTTAGCCTTGACTTCTTTTTCAATGAGGCAATACATGGCAAGTTTTGCCAAAACATTAATCCTAAAGATTGAGTCAATTCCAACAGCAAGCCCACAACTTGCAAGCAGTAGTCTTCATTCTGACACTGATGGGCTTCGT
The DNA here is from genome assembly GCA_030014305.1 of Clarias laeviceps. NCBI lineage: Eukaryota > Metazoa > Chordata > Actinopteri > Siluriformes > Clariidae > Clarias > Clarias laeviceps. The sequence continues at coordinate 12,267,701 of JAQMYJ010000037.1, forward strand.
TTACACCATTAAAAACAAAGTACCTTCCTTTGTGTAACGCATTTCCAATGACATATTTATGACATCAATAACATACATAATTATTTACATCATATGTACATTTCATAAAAGTAAAATAAATAAAGATAGCATTTGCAGAATTAGCCTAGCTTAGCATAGTATTTGACCAGAGGTCCTACCACGGTTGTAAAAATGGGAATAAATACAATGGTCACCACCGGTCTCTACAGTCCCTAGTTGGACTACAGAGCTTCCTAGATGGATGAATGGTTGGAGAATAGTATTTGGTGTATCAAAAAAAAAAAAAACCTAAGAAAAAGATTTTTGATTCAGTTTAAATAGATGGTGTATTTCATGTTGGCATTTGTTTATAGTGAGCATTCAGTGACAACATACACTTAAGCAAACCAAATCTCTAAACTGGCCCTGCATCACATTCACTACTCCAACAGTGTAATTAAATTAGGGAACTCATCTTTATTTAAATGGGCAGAGGAAATGTTTATTAATTATTCAAGCCTCATACCATGTTGGCATGCATGGCCTGACAAAATAAAAACTCTCATTCACATCTCTCTTACAAACTTCAGCAAGACCACCAACTTGGAATAATGTTATCGCTTTAGTGAATGATAACAAGGCACTTAAAATGTGTACTTTAATCCAAAGCATATGGCCATAAATTTGATCAAGAGGTTGTTGAGGTTAAAAGAACTGGTTTGCATTAGAGGGAGAAATGGCTGTGGGGTCTCAGAGGGGCCACATGGGCCGCACAGTCCTCCAATAAACAGCGAGCCCCCTTGGCCCATCATCTGCTCCTGATTAGAGCAGTCATGCAACACTACTACACAAAGAGCAAACGGAAAAAGTTCAGGTGATGTAACTGCACCATCCACACTGTCCTGCAGCTGATTATGCATAGGCTTATATTTATAACAGGTGGAACAGCCAGTGCTAGTGCTGTTTAGCACATGGACTCACTATCGCCTGAGAGATTGTTCATGAGGCAAGAATTTAGTTTCCCCACTAACTACACAAAACATGATTTCAGACATGAATGTCTTGCATACAAGTACATAAAAAACTCAGAACTACTATTATTAATAGGTCATTAAATGTACACTATGTGGCCAAAAGTTTGTGTACACATGATTTATTTACATCCCATTACAGATTTAGTCCTCCTGGTGTGTTAGAATTCCCTCCACTTTTCTGGGAAGACTTTCCATTAGATTTCAAGCATGGTTGTTTTGCTCACTGTGTCACAACAGCGTTAGTGAGATCAGGCACTGATGTTGGACCCGGGATGCAATCATCATTCACCGTTCATTTAAAAAAAAAAATTCACTTGGGATGAAGTCAGGAAGTAGCGCAGACCACTTGAGTTCTTCCACAGCAACCTTGAAATGTCTTCGTGGAGCTTGCTTTGTCACATGGGTGTGTTGGAAAAGGTTTAGCCTCCATACCTTACTATTCCCTCCATGTGTTATACATACAATACAGTATATGGACTGAAAGATTTCATATTTCATCTGTCTGATGTCAAAATGACTTTTTAAATAGGTTATAATATCAATGTGCATATTTTATATAAAAATTGTCCCCCTTAAATGTTTTAAACAGGACAGCATATCACTTTGCAAAATCACAACAGAAAATATAAGTGAAAACACATTTCAGACATAGTAAATGTGTCCTTCACATCATGTTTCAGATAAATTAATAAAAACGTAAAATATAAAACAATTAAAAACCATTTTGTATGTCACAACCTACTGTAACTACACATTACCTTAAATTATAATTACTAACATACAGTACTTCATAAATTGTGTAACTTTGGCAGAACTGTGTGAAGCCATTTAACATTTCAAGGTTGCCTAACCATCCATTATATGCAAACTCTGTTAACTAAACATATTTACTCTCTGAAATATGCACAAGGCTAAATTTTCTGAAGGTTGTGAAAAGGAGAAAAGAATGTTCTCTGGTTCATTTTTCCTTTGTTTTCAATTTATATGCATGGACATAAACTGTGAATCATACCCACATTAGAGACTGAAATAGGAACATGAATTTAAATTTACAGTTTAAGTAAATAAATTCAGTGCCTTTACTGTCATCATGCTGATCAACCACCAGTATTTGCTAATTCTATGCCAGAAAAAAAAAGAAAAACTTAGATTGTTGCCTGAGATGGGTCAATACTATGTCTGATGGCTAAATGCAAATTTTCTTTCAGTTAGTGTTAACATAAGTTTGTGTTTAAAGACTTACAATGGCAAAATGGCACCAAAATCATGGAATCAACCAGTTATAGACATAACGCCATAAATCATTGTAATGTCTCTTATAGTGTTGTGTCATTTATAAGAAAACTGAGATGTTGTGACTTGTTTTATGTACTGTGTAACAAAGCATGCAAATAATGTACAATGTCAGGTAAAAGTTTAACACTAACATGATGTAATCATTATTGGCACAATAGCTGACAAAACAGTATATACTGTAATTAGCATTCTGTAAGTACATATACTTAACTAATAACATTATATTAGTATTCTTCTAAATAAACCATATCAACCTACTGTATACAAAATAAAGAGGAGTGTGGATCCTTGAGACTAGACATGGGTATCTCCCTTTTCTCATTCACATTACCATAAACACGCAAAGCTCACCTGCACACTGCATCCTGCTTTCTGCACCAGCCACTGCAACTCTCGCATGTGGCCTGTAGCAGCTGCATCATGGACAGGAGTAGCACCATTCAGAGCCCTTCTGGTACCTAGCAGCCCTGCTTCAGCCACAAGGAAGCGCAGGCAGTGAAGCTGGCCACAACGCGCTGCATGGTGAACTGGTCCTGCCCCCTGGGCATCGACAATGGATGCTGTCAAATGCCCAGCTGTGAGAAGCTGCTTTAGAGCTTCTAGATCCCCAACACGAGCAGCAGTTATGGCCTTATGCAGCACCATCTCCCTAAAAAAACACTGGCCATATGAGTGCAGAGTAGATACTCTCTAGTGAAACCCAGCTAAACCTGATCACTCACTTATCCAGAGCAAGCTGATACCAGGGTGACAGCCTGCTGCCAGGCATGCTAGTGTGTGTGTCAGTGGAAGAGAGGTGCAGGTCAGGCTTAGTGAGCTGTTAAGTTAATGAAAGAAACATAGCTATGGCACAAAACTGTAGCTTCTCATGGACCAGCAGCCATTTTCATACCCAGACTGACACAAGCCACAGAGAAGGAATAAAACAGTACCCATGGAAATAAGAATAGGGACATCTGAAGACATATGAAGGGTTAACAGTGATCCACAGAGCATTTGTTGCCACTTGAGCTTCATTTTAAAGGCTCGAGTGAAATATTCATGCTCCTCTGAATAGCTCAAGTTGTAAGTCTACAAAGAGAACATGGGTTTAGGGACTGGTGCAGTTTGGTTGATGCTTGTGATCTTTAATGATGACAGAACACAATTTAACATCAGGTTTAACAAAAGCCAAACAAGAGTATCACCTTGTTATTACATGCTAATACTATTTCAGCTTCATTAATTTTCACACACATTTAGTGCAATGCACTACAGATATTTCTGCTTTAATACAACATGCAAGCAAACACTTTCATAAAAGCCACTGTATATATATTAAGAATATATATTAACCAAATTGATAAATAATTAACTTAAAACATACAACCCTTCAACAGTACCTTAGATAATTACTGCATTTGGGTGTAGAAATTGTCATCATACATTACTTGTCACTGTATGTAATCCATAATTACAGTATATCTTTACAGTATACCAAAGAAAGGGGAATCTCAATACCTAATGAGGTCTCAAAATCTAATCCACAATAGACTCCTTTCCCTGCTTTAATCAGTACCTTGAGCTAATAAAACCAAAGAATGAGCTTATGTTGTTCCAAATCACCACTAAAAGGGGTGATCTAGGAAAAAAGAGACTAATTCATTTTCTCCAGTCGCTCCACTGTGTCCCGGAGGTCCTCTACCACGATGTCCACATCTTCCCGTGATGTCCGTCGACCCACACTAATCCTCAGAGCATTTATTGCTACATGGTACGGGATCCCACAGTTCAGCAGAATATGCGAAGGCCTGCAAAATATGCATTCGTGACCCTGTTTTATTATTATTATTCAAACAGGTATTTTAAGGTTCAGTGTCACTATATGAGGTCACCATATGTCCTTTTTATCTGGTGTGTTTGAACATAGTAAATATACAGTACTGTATATACACATGCATGCACTGCAATATATCTGTAAAAAATTACAGATGATCCTGAACTGAAATATGTTCCTCTCTTTCTAAATATCTCATACAGAAACAAAGTGCATTTTAGCATTTTAAAATCTGCTCACCCCCGCCAGTAAAAAATTGCACTTAAATAATTAATTACACTGCAGAGCACAAGCATCACAGACATTTCACAATCATTCAACCACAAGTTGTTCGCAAACTGATTAATTTTTGACATGTCCTTTCCCACGCTGTCAAAGCTGACCACGCCTCCCAGATCACCTCCTACATTCACCGGAGGCTCATCAACGAATGATTAACGCTGGCATTTAATGTTGCCAGATTATTGTGTGCTCTCTAGCCTAATTCTCTCATGTTGTCTCAGGTAATTTCACGTTTTTTCATGTTAAACTTTCGCTTCGTCTCACAGTCACGCTTTGCTTCACAATTTGGATCCAAGGCATAGCTACGAACTCTTGCTTCCGCTTTCTTGACAACTCTTCTTAGCGTTTTGGATTTCAAAAAAAATCTGCAGATTGATTTCATGACTTTAAACTCCTAGAGATATGGACTCGGGGCACAATCGCTGAACATCTATAGAAGCCACGCCTACCACTGCGCATCTTATCTAATTTTTTTCAAATGTCTTTTTGGTGGACTTTCGAAAACAGTCAAAGACAAGCTCATCTCTCGTGAGCTACCCACTGATCCCATGGAATCATGGATCTAATGGGCCAAGCTAGGCCTCACGATGGGATCTCCAGAGGTTCCTGGGTTTCGGCAACTTTTACCACTGCTTCATTAAAGGCCGTGGAGGCCCCACTAACATACCTGACCTATTCCAAAATGTGGAAGCAGAAAGAGCATTCGCTGACCTCAAGGAAAGGGTTAGGTCAGCTCCCATCATCACCATCCCCAACCCTTCTCGTCAGTTTACAGTTTAGCTCCAAACCTGTACATTTTGTTCTGGTCCCCAAGCTTCCCTCTGCCAAAGAAACAGCAGAGTCACTAATTCTAACTTCATGGGCTTCCCAGTGACAACTGTCAGACCAGGGACCACAAATTATCTCATGATTTTGGAAAGCATTTTGTAAACTCTTGGGGGCCACTCCTAGTCAGTCATCAGGGTTCCATTCCTAATCCATGGACAGACAAAGAGAAAAAAAAACAGGCACTTAAGATCGCACTCCAATGCATGACTACTCGAGGCGCCACCACTTGGAGCAAGTTTCTCTCATGGGTTGAGTATGGCTATAACTCTGAGTCATCAGCATCCACAGGTATATCTATATTCCAGTGCTGGTTGGGCGAACAGCCACCACTGTTCACAAAACTGTAGGAGGAGGTACATGTCTCATCCACTCAACACTTCATTCACTGCAGCAAAAAGATATGGTCACGAGCTAGAACAACCCTGTTACAGTCCGACAAGACATATAAAAGACAAGGTGATCCTCATCACTCTAACGTTCCTAAATAACATCCCTTTAAGGATCTTATATAATTCAAACTCCCACCCTGCTTCTTCGGTCCTTTCACAATAACCAAGATAAAGCTATGTTCTGTCCAAATCTTGTTCCTCTCCTTTATGCGTCAAATCAACCCTACCTACCAAGTCTCCCACCTATGCCCTATTGTATCCTGCCTGTTAACTTCTGGGTGTATTTCTGCACTGATCAACCTCACAGCTTTGAAATTCTGCTCCTGCCTTCTTGTCCAGCGATTTTTGACTCACTACGGCACTAACGGATCCCAAAGCTTTGAACTCACCTCATTGTTTCATTTCCACGCTTGCATAGTTAATTTCACAGAACTCTTCGCATCACGCCGCTCGCCAGCATAACCCTTGCATTCGGGCCACCCTCCCATATACCTCTAAACCTATGTCACCAATACCCAGCCCTAATCATCACCACCACCAACTTACAATAGCATTTTAAAAGATGGCAGCTTTCTTCTCTGTCATGACCTGGAATGGAAAAAGGCATCACAAAATTTCTATGCTGTATTGTGCATATTTTTTAATATAGTCTTGAGAAATAGTTCCACAGGCTTCCTGAAGAGGTTTTAGGCTCTCATTCTTGGCTTTCTTTTAAATTCCAGTCCCTGTACCTGACCAGTTTCAGAGGAATGTTTTTGTTTGTTAAGCCACACTGTGACCTATGAATCATTCGATCATAAAACACCTCAATTAAGGTATGAACCAGAGAAAAACAGGTGGAGATCATTACAGATGATCAGGCTAGTGATTAGCACACTTGTGGTGCTGAACGCTGAGTGGTTGAAACAGTGAGGTTGCTGTTGAGGTTGTTAACAATAATAAACAACCAATTTTTATATTGTGTTTGCTGCTTGTCACAGTAAAACGTATTTAAATTTCTTTAATTTATTCTATATACTGTAATTTAATTTAATAGGAAGAACTGGGAGGTGGTTCAAGACTATTGCACATATTACAACAAATAGGACACCTGTTAACATTAAATATGTGTTTAGATTTATACCATAACATGGCACATACTGTAGATAATGACAATTTTTTTTCCTTTTGATTGAATTTTCATAAATTAAGAATTAATATAATTATTTTACTATACACAACCAATCATCCAGGCATCCAAAATATGCAGTATTTCTATTTGAACAGATACAGAGATGTGTCTGCTTCTTCTGCTCTGTATATCCTTCATAATAGCTCTAATCTGAGGTGATTTTTGAGGCTGGTAACTCTAAATGAACTGTGCAGAAGAGGTAAGTTTTGGTCTTGCTTTCCTGAGCGCCAGTTTCATCATGGTGCTTGATGGGTTTAGCAAATTCACTTGATAATACTGTTCTTGCAAGAACCATTCCAGAACAGCTGATCTTCGTGTTTTAAAATAACAACTGACAGTTGTTATTGGTGTTTTTATTTAATTGCATAATTCAATATGCTATTTCATATTTTTAAAATCTGCAGTATTGTTCTAGAATGTATAAAATAAATCACTAAACAAAAAACACTGAATTAGAAGGTGTGTCTAAACCTTTAACTGGTACTGTAACTACAAATACTGTGTATTCAACAGCGCTCAAGGGGTGTAACACAAGCCAACTCGGATTGTTATCCTATAGCCAATTTATCACCAAATTACATCATTTTAACCTTTAACTCATTAGTGCAAGTAATGTCTGTAATGAAAGCCTTACATTGGTGCTACCTAACCTAATATTATTATTTAATTATCGCATTTTTGCACAAAACTGAGATGGTACGTACTGTACTGGGCCAACTCAATACAGTAGTTTGGAGTGTCTGCAGGTGAGATACTCACTGATCTCCATGGTCTGAGTGACAGGCAGCACCCACACTGGCCAGTAACCTCCTACATGTGGACAGCACTCTTCGGCCTACGACACAGCCAGGGACAGATCAATTATTCAATGCAGCTATTTTGTTTTACAAATGGCTGAGGTCAGGATGCGAGTCAGCGCACGTGCCATGAAAATCTTACATTTTATTAACGGGTCATCTTTCTAATATATTTCATGGATTAATATTTAACTGACCAAACGTTATCTGTAATATATTGGGTGCTGGCATTGGGCCATCCTAAAAATGCAATAAATGTGTACTGATGTATACATATTAAAGCACATTGGGGGGTTTTACCTGCAAAATGTTACAATATGAGTGTATTTGCAACAAAAGATAATTGTTGAAATAAAGAAATGTGACGATAGATATTCACCATACAGTCCTTGTCCCAAAATAGACACATTACATGTGTTGGGTAGTGTGTCCGTTCCATTGAAATGACTGTTAAAACGAAGCTTCTCTTTTCCAAACACAGTCTACATACAAAGAATATGGTTATTACAAGAAAAACCTTTAAATACTACTCACCTTAAACTGTTACTGCAATATAGACTGAAAGAATACAAGCCCTAAAAAATAAAGGATGATGATTAATAGACTTACCAGCAGCCGCTGCTCCAGGTAAAGTCTGACATCCAGAAGATGAGACTCGTCTTTCACCAGATTAGCCGTCACCAATTCTGCTGCCTTTGGCCAAACACAGATGCACATGTCATTTACAACACTGAAATCAATTTTGAGTGATAATGCATAAAGGAATAGACCTAAAAGAACAATGCTAAGCCTCTTACCTTCCCCAGACCAGCAATCATTGCTGTGTTCTCAGTCCTGAAAAGATAGTTAGGAACAATATCAATTTCAGAGTCAATGCTTCAGGCTTATTTATTTATTTACTAGTTCAAAGGGTTAGCATCACCACACAGCACTTATACTGCCAGCTAATAAAGCTATGCAATACCCTGGTCTAAAGTTGCGCTCCTGTCCTCCACCAAAGAGCAAAGGGTAAAGAGGGGTCACAGTTCCAGGACCGTTCACAAACAAGGCACCAATTCTAGGAGCATAAAACTGCAAAGAAACAGCAATTATTTCTCATTACACTGCATTTGAGTACAAGGCATGTTAAAATCAGATTGGTCTGGAAATTAACCTAATGAACACGCACACACACACTACTATAATTTGTCATTATTTATGCCATTGCTATTTTGTTGATTTCATAATTCCATTTCATATCTTAAACATGTATTTAACTGTACTTGACTTAGCCAGTAAAAAAATCTGCACATGATACATAATAACAAAATTACTATTATTGCTTTTTCTTTTCTTATTTTATTATTATACTGTAATTACAGTACTTATCAACCAGGCCTGTTTACCTTGTGTCCAACTATTGTAAGGTAATCCACCTTCAGCTCTTGGGCATCTACATGGATCTTCCCGATAGCCTGCGCTGCATCTGTGTGTAGCAGAATTCTGGGCGAAGACGGACATCTTTTTGCTGCCTTCACCCTCTGACAAATCTCCCTGATTGGCTTAGTCAAAACAGAATTGATGTAATTTAAGTTGGTCACTTCCAGTCCAGTTGTCTTGTAGCCTTCATTGCTCTCAATTACGATTTAATTTTTGAATTAAATAATGCAAATAAAGGATATTTATGTTTGCCTACATTTCTCTGCATTACATAAAAAAACAACACCAAAGCCAATTATTTAAAAATGCATTATTACTTAAAACTAAAATACATGAGCATAGAATTTTAATTGAACTAAATATTCTACAACGCTCTGCTTTCAGATTCTTACCATAATAACCCCTGTTTCGTTATTGGCTAACATGACTGACACCAGGCATGTAGAGGGACGCAGTGCTGCCATGACGTCCTCCACCTCCACCCGGCCTGTCATTCTGGAAACAGGCAAGAACGTGACATCTACAAAAGAAAGAAATCAAGGCAAGCAAACCTTCAATGTGACTCTACTTTGTCATGGAATTAAAAAAGTACAGTGGATTGTGAGTAACTTGGTCTGCAAGCATTTTGCAAGACGAGCTAAATTTTGTAATAAATTTTAACTTAATAAGCAAGCGAGGTCTTGGAATATGAGCAAGACGTATGCGCTTTGTCTGCCAAGCGCCACGTGATCACAACTGGGCCAATGGCTCTTCTCTCTCGAACGCTGAGGGATTGTGGGTAATCGTCTCCCATGCTCAGTCTTAGTGCGCGTGCGTCAGTCGTATAGACAACATCCATGCGTGCGTGTACTGTTTATTATAACATTGTGATCACACACAACGGAAACACTGCTGTGTCGGGATTCTTTTCAAAGGTAAAGTGCAGGTTAATTTGTTTTAGTTTTACTTTGTATTCATTATTTTTATATGAATATTTTTGTGTTGTGGAACGAATCATCGAACTGTCCATTATTTCTTATGGGGAAATTCACTTTGATATATGAGTGTTGTGATATACAAGCACGCTTCCAGATCAAATTATGCTCACTATCCAAGGTTTAACTGTAATTCATTCATTCATTCATTCATCTCCACTGAGGCTCCATCCTGGTCAGGGTCACGGAGGAACTACAGCTTATCCCATTAATTTTGGGCATTGGACAAAAATACATCTTAATAAGGCACTTATCAACCAGGAAGGACCTTGTGAGGGCAGGAGGAGACCATGTGAAACAGAGAGTTCATTTAACATATAGGATAATAAATGAGTAATGAAAGTTTCAATGTTCAGAAAGACAGAGGATGCTGTAGCCCTAGGTCAAGTGTCATCATTACCTGCCTTGCCCATTTTTACCAGGTGTTCAGTCATGAGTTTGACAGAATCATGCTCCACGTTGGATGTGATGATGTGAGGAAGAATCTTTTTGCCATCAGGATGATAATTTTCCCCAAGACCACCCTGAGCTGGCATGCTGCTGTTCCAGTAGTGTTCTATTGCTGAATGGAACACCATGTTATTAGCCTGAAAAAAAATATCAGGGAATAAAGCAAGGATATGCATTTTTAGTTTCAGAAGACCAAAAAACAGATAGTACCCTCTTTGTAATAAAATATATGCAGTGTAGATATCAGGCAAGGATTGCTGAGACTGTAAAAAGTTTTTAGGTTGTTTTTTTAAGGTGAAATAAAATAAATAAATAAATATGTGTGTATGAGTGTGTTTGTGTGTGCGTGTCTGTGTCAGTGTAAGAGTGTTAACATTTGTGATGTGTGTGTATGTGTGTGTGTGTGTGTGTGTGTGTGTGTGTACGAAAGTGCTAACATTTGTGATATGTGTGTGTATGTGTGTCATGTACGAGTTTGTTTGTGCGTGTCTGTGCACAAATGTGGCTAACATTTGTGATGTGCATGTGAATGTTTATTTGGAAAAAATATGATGTTACTCAATGTGATGTTACTGAACGTGATGTTACTGAACGTGTCACTCAATATAATGTCACACAGAAAGTTATTAACCACTTTTCGGCGTAAGTTTATGACATCGTCACGACAGACCCGTTTGAGATAAAAAAAAATCCCTCTACAATTTCGCATCCTTGCATGTCTTAGATAACAGGCCCGGTTTGTTGGCGATCGTATAAATCCCCTAGGAGGAGTATATAAAATTCCATCGGGTGTTATGTTAAGACCCCCAAAAAGCAATAAAAAAGGTAGAAAAAAAATCTTGAGGAAAACAAGAGGGTCCTGCACACCATAGTGTGCTTGGGCCCTAATTACATCAAGTTCACACCTCCGTGCCACCTGACGTAAATATGATGTCTGTTGCCTTTCCACCAACCATCCTGGCTAGACTTTCTCGAGACTGGTTAATGATGTCTTTGGCTTTCAAACCTGAAAAAAACATGACAGAGTGTAAGTAAATTTGATGATTGCATATCAGTGACTGATATACTGATATACCGATATACTGTACACTGTATGAGAACAGGTTGATAACACACCTGGCAGGTACATGCTGCTGGGGTTTCCCCAAGCTTTAGTTAAAGCCTCAGCAACCACTCTAACCACCTCAGGATCAACTGGAGTGGTGGCATTGTAGTCCATATAGATTCTGATTAGAAGAAAAAACATTTAACAGCAGCGTTCTACCACACTTTTTCTCTAAAGAACGCTCTAATGCATTATTAAAACTAAAAAGGACTGTGCTGAACCATTAATTTCTTGGAGGAAATGTGATCGGGAGAAAAAAAATTATGACACAGTAGGACTGGGATTAAACTGCTGTCAGCATAAGAAAACCCAGTGTTAGTGGGGTTAATTGTGGGGGGCGGGGGGGGCGGGTGTTGACAATTTGACAGGAAGCACAGATCTTGGTCTTGGGAGCAATAGAAAAGGTCATATGGTCATACATAATGGCCACTGTACAAGGCTCTGGAGGCAGTCTTGACAGGTTGTTTTCATTCTTCAGGTCAACATTATGTGGCAGTAAAATGAATTCAATTGAAATTTCCTAAATTCATCTGCCCCAAAATATGTGAAAGAGTGGTTCTGGGAGCCTGAGGAATCATTTTCATACATGAATGCGCCACCACAGAGTCCTGACCTTTAACTGCATGGAAGGTGTTGTAGAAAGGATATAATGGAGAAGACTTTTTGTAGTGGTTTGACTCTCCCATCATTAATATAAGATCTCAACCAAAAGTTACTACTCTGGATAAATTAGTCAAAAACAATGCAATGGCAAATACGTGCCATAATCAAAGGTGAAGATGGTCCGAAGAAATATTAGTGTGTGCAACTTTTTTGGTCAGGCAACTGTATCTGGCTAATGAATCCTGAATTTTAATGCATTATAATATCTACATAATAACACATACATTTCTTTATTTCAGTATATGACAGTTTCTTACCTGTTTAAGGCAGGACTAACCACATGCTCTCCATGCTGATGGTGATGATCCAGATCCACAGCTGCCTTGTCTTGGGGACTCTGAGACAGAGGATCTGATGAGCCAGCCTTCTCACACATTGTCTAATTGAAAATAAAGCGTGACACTTTTAGCGCAAAACGAGCCTGTTCGTGGATATTGCATAATCCACTGAGCGGCTGCGTACATTCTCACATCATTAATTCATGTATTTATTCATCTTCAGTTAGTTCTGCGGTTTCTACACTGAGTGGATTCTGCGCTAGTGCTCAAGATTTGCCATTTTCGCAACATCCGACAGACACGTGTAAACCCAACCCAGTCCTGCACACAAACCATTCGCCGCGTGCTGCTTATTTTAAAATTCATTATTTATACTATAACCAGCAATAAAAAAACAAGGGATTTGACCTAAGCAATTTTACTTACTATAAGACTTATACCTTGTTAATAATTTACCGGCATCCTCTTTCAATACAGATAAAACCTTAACAGGAAGTAAACTACCTCAGGCTCCTCCCACTCGTTTGCTACGTCACCACTGGTGCCGGTGTTTTAAACGCGTATCTTATCTTATCAAACTGTCAAACAGTAGAAGCGTTTATAGGTCTCCCTAAAACAACAATACACGTGGTTCTGCGTTATTTGGTCTACGTTATTACTGTCATTGTGTCAGAAATCCATGGAGAACCAAAACAATAGGTATTTCATTTATTTTATGAGTTTTAAAAAAACGTCTATTCTTAAATTAAACGCAGAAAGTTATCAAAAACCGGAAGTAGAGATCAAAGAGGATTCTTTTTTTTATCGTTTAATAAAGTGGAATGTTTTTCATTTAGCATGCAAACGAAAAAATATTATAATATATTATAAATAATTTTTAATGAAGATATAAAGATACAAGAGTCGTGATGGCCTGGAGCCTATCCCAAGAGATTTAGGGCACGAGACGGGGTACACCCTGGACAGGGTGCCAATCACAGGGAACACACACTTACATGCTCATTCACACACTATGGGTAAAAAAAAACAACAACAATTAACCTAATCTGCATGTATTTGGACAGCAGGAGGAAACCGATGTATGCGAAGGAAACCCACCACCAAGCATAGGGAGTACATTCAAACTCCATGTACACAGACCTGAATCGAACCTGCACTTGGAATTTCAAGGCAACAGTGCTAACCCCTAAGCCACAGTGCCGCCATGAGTATGTCTTTGTACATCTTTTTATGTGTACGACTATAGTAATGACACCTGATTATCAGGTCTCCACTACTTAGTAACTAGGCAGCTAATTTATTTCTTGTTTTATCTTTGCAATTGGGTGAAATGTTGGCGTAGGGATTAGACATCTCAACGCCTCCAGGGTCGAGGGTTCGCTTCCCATCTCAGGTCTGTGTGCATGGAGATTTCATGTTCCTCCCCGTGCTTGGTGGGTTTCCTCCGGGCACTCCGGTGTTCTCCCACAGTCCAAAGACATGCAGATTAGGTTAACTGGCATTCTCAAATGTCCTGTAGTGTGTGTGTGTGTGTGTGCCCTGCGATGGATTGGCTTGTGCCCAAAGCCTCTAGAGATAGGCTGAAGGGGCCCCTGCAACCCTATACAGAATAAGTGGTGTAGAAGATGAATGAATTAATTAATTTTAGAAATTAGAAAATATCTCTAATTGTGTTATTATGAAGAGTTTATGGAGCCTGTAGCACTACATACTGTACAAATATTATCAGTTTATGGGGGAAAAAACAAGTAATCGTAAATGATGTATAACTTTAATCCCCCCTGAAAATTACACTTGCTGTTGCAGACCAAGTACACCCCTTCATTGAAACTACATTCCTAATGGCAGTGAAGTCTTTCAGCAGAATAATGACTGCTGCCAGTTTCCATGTATTCACAAAAATTATTTAATATGATGTTGTGTATTGCATGTTTGCTTAAACAGTTCATGAAATATTACCTGTTAAGCTTATTTAAATTATTTATAACTTTAGCTCCAACATTTCACTTATTTTAACTTTACAGTAAATAATAATCACCAAATAATTATGCCCCCTGTTACTCTGATATATGTAAATTTATTATTACTCTCCCATGTCCCATGATCTGATATTTGAATTGCTATATTTTTTAGCATTTTAAATCATACAATTTATATTACAATTTTACTTTGTTGTATTATACAATTTTTATTCTATTGAATTTATCATAAACTTTGAAAAAAAAAGGATAAATGCAACAAAACGCAAGAATAATAAATAATATTTCTTGCTAATTTCCTTTTTAGACAATAGTCACAATATGTTAAAATAATACACAGACACCTGTTCTAGTGTTGCATAAGTTCCACGTTTATTTTATATCAGACAATGTGTTAAGGTGTAGGCTAAGCAAACATTTTGACTCATAACGCAAATACTCACAAGACACATCGAACTACTGCCCATTTAAGATGGTACCAATGGGTTACAGCTGCATATTACACCATTCACAGCAATCATGTTTATATACAATGCAAAGTAGAACCAAGAAGATAGAAAAATGTCAGTGAATGGAGTTTGTGCATATGATGAAAATGGAAGCACACAAAGAAATGCTGTTGATGGAGAGAGCCTATCGTTTGTTTGTTTTGTATAGATTTTCTCGTGGAGGCTGCTGTACTGTATGTAAGCTCTGTGATGGTGAAAAACTGAGAATCATAATGCCGTGCCTGGACGTCTTTCAGTGACACAGGCAAGAAGGTGCAAGATTTCATCCAACGCACTCTCAACAACATTCTCAAAGCGGTGCACAGACCAAAGACAACTGGACACATTAACAAAATGACTGACACTTCATTTTCATTCAGATATGTTCAGACACAAACATAAAGCTTTAGAAATGGATCAAAGTATTCATCGACAATCTGGAACACTGGAGCACATTTCTTTAGATATGTAGGCAGCTTGAAAACCTTTCCATGCAAAACTGGACAAACTTATTCAGATGGTATTCATCACAAACAGCACAAACAGGACCTTTCCATATTGATCTATGCAGATAACAATTACAGCATTATAAGTAAATCTGACAAATCAAGTCTTTGAAGTTTAACCAATGTGGCTTCAGTGATTGGGCAATTTCAACAAATTCTTAGCTATTATATTTCAATAAATTTTCTCTAGACCAAAATAACTCTAGGATAGTCTGAGTCTTGGCATTACTAAGCATGCTCTAGAGGTTGGCTGGCCTCAGTCATGCTGCCATCTGCCCTTCTGTGTAAGGAGACATCAAGACAATGATTCAATCATCTGGCCTAAACCGTAATAAACAGGGGTCGTGTGATCAGTTTCATTTCAACATCATAGTAGCAAATCTACTTTTACCTGTATAGACAAATATTGCAGTAAAAAAATACAAGGTAAAGGTTAACCTTCATAAAAAAAGCAGTTGAGCACGTCCAATAACAATAGCGCACATCAGTGGTGTGTAGCATTCTTGGAAATTTTAACCACGAAAAAGTTTCTGATAACCTCCACTTTCAGCAGTGCAGTGTGGATTTTCACTCATAAACAAACAGTGGAATTTCTCTAACAACACATACTCATTAAACATTAAGCCAACAGTCACATCACACACAAACCAATAATAAGACTTAGATGTTATTTAACCTACAGTATGAGTGCCATTAAAATGCCTACAGCACTATCTAAGTTTGCAGTCTCAACTATATTATTTTGTAGTTTGTAGCAAATAGTGTATTGTGCAAAAGTCTTGAGCCACCAGTCACTTCTTTATGTTAAATTAAATTAAATGATGTAGATTAAATTAAAGAAATAGGAACAAATGTTTTATTGTGACAGGCTGCAAAAAGACTAAAGATACAATTCAAAAGTTGGCTGTTTATGAAACTACATCAGGAGCAACCTCATTTCCCTTTTCATCTGTTCCAACCATTCAGCATTACCAGTATACTAATCACCGGTCAGATCATCTGTCATCATCTGTACCTGTTTCTCACTGGTTCATGTCCTAAGTTACAGTAGATACTTTTTATACTTCACTGGTGCATAGCTCACTGTGTGGATTAACAAACACAATACATTCCTCTGAAACTGGTCAGGTACAAGGACTGAGGGAAAAATGTCCTTCAGGAAGCCGGGAGAACTTTCCTGAAGACTGGTTCTTTGGAAACAAAATATGAAGTAATGAGGGGTGGCTCGTTCCCAAATTGTCCATAGTGTGTGAATGAGGATGTGAGTGTGTTTATGTGTGTGTGCCCTGCGATGGATTGGCACCTTGTCCAGGGTGTACCCCGCCTGGTTCCATAAGCCTCCTGGGATAGGCTCTAGGTCCCCGCGACCCTGAATACAGGATAAAGCGGTATAGAAGATGAGTGAGTGAGTGAGTGAGTGAGGCTCAAGATCTTTGCACAGTTTAACGTACCATGATGGTTGAAAAAATGATTGTTTACATGAACATTACATACACACTGTGCACATTAGGTCCATTTCCATGTGCAGATTTGTTGAACTGTGCAAAAAAAAATAAATAAATAAAATCCCTGTTCCATGTTGAGAATCATTGCATGGTGTAATCAGCTACCAGCATACACACATGAGGTGGACAAACTAGTGCATCATCTTTTAAATTTATAAATATTTCCAGCTTTATTATTTCCTAATAAAATTGATCAGTATTTGTTAGATTTATGACTGTACTTTTTTGTTTTCTCAAAAAAAAAAAGAAGTAATTGATGTTGCATTACTAGCAGTCATTCATAAATGGTTTCCTTTTCACTGGGACCACTTGACAAACAAGGGGGGGATCAGGTCCAGAGGCAGAGCCATCAAGGTATTTCAGTGGACTGAACTTTGTACTTGAAAAATACTGCGGCAGAGTGTGGTTATAGTTTAGGGATTTCAATTTTCTGGGTATTTACAGTACCAACTTGGCTTTTATAGTAGATCCTCTGTTGCAGTTTATACAATCATGTGTTAATAGCTTATCCAGAACGAAGCAAGGATATTTTTTTTAATTGGACCTTTACAAAAGATTGTGTTTGTTGAATGACCATGATCTACAAGCTCGACTTGCTCTGCGTTTGTTTTGGAAGCTGCTAGCTAGTCAGGCCAAGCTGGATTTTTGAGCATGTGTATGGGAAGGAGAAAATACAGACCATTCACCCGTACAAAATGACTTGGATGTAATAAATGCACAGCATGAAAACTCAACCTCCAACATGTCAAAATTGGGGCATGGTGAGAGATTGGATTGATGGGCTGACATGATTTAGGAGACCTGAATAATGAAAATAGCAAATGAGAATATGGAATAATGAGAAGCTAATAAAACCATGTAATATACATCATTAAAAACCTGCAGTTTGTGATTATACAGACTTTTGTCTTCAACTGATTTGGGTAATCTCGGGTAATCTTTCTCGGTTTCACAACTGGATATTTTGCAGAAGGCTCCTTCTCGTTTCAGATGACTTACTAATAAAACATTTGTGTGATCTACACATAGTAGCAGCCATCACAGCGTCACATCCTATTCCTATCCCTCTCTCAAAAGCATTCTGTGGGTCGAGGAGGGACAGTCACATGATACATAAGCAAAAGGTTAGAAAAACTCATGGGGGGGTGGGGGGACAGTGCCATTTGCAGATAATTGCATTAAACATCATCAAAACATTATCAATAAATACACAACCAAATAAATAAATGCATGTTAAATAAATGTCTAACTTGACAAGATTTTAATATAAACTTCTAAGTAAATCAACCAGAGATAAGATCTTTAAGGGATAAGTTCATTCTAGAAAATATTAAACTGGATTATGATACAATTTAGATAAGACTCACGCACAACCGTCCATCTCTTCTTTTTTCTGTATTTTTTCAATGTATATACAGCTGTGTGAATATGTCATGAGCAATGTTTGATGTTTCTCATTGCAGGGCCTTTTAGATCATATTATGTAGAGACTGTAGAGACTATCCAAAACCTGCACTGGAGCTGAACTGGGGAGAATCTGGCTAAATCCCAAACTGCATACTACCAACCATACTAAATAGTACGTAAAATAGTAATGCATGCTATTTGACATGTTGTTTAGTATCATAATTTAGTATGCATTTTAGGATACAGCGCCCTTAACAAGTGTCAGTGGAGATGATAATAAAGATATTATTGGCTGACTCAAATACTGACCAGATTCAACTGTAAAGAATAACACAGTAAGGTCATGTGACTGAGATAGCTTTGTATTAACTGTCTACTTTTTGTTACTCATTTTAACAAATCTGGATAAAATAGGTTTAACTTGATCTGGATGTGTCAGACTATTGTTGGAGCGTTTTTGTGAGATTATATACACATCTAAATGAAGCTAAGCAAGTGCTTTTATTCTTCATTATTACACTGATCCAAAACATAGTGGCCTTAGATTCCTAGGAGGGTTATGGGTTGGGCATCCAGGTCCTGGTAGACACACAGGATTGTGAGCCTTTACTACACAGATGCTTAGTGCTAGATAGGGTGAGTGCAGGTACACACAGAAAGGGAGGAGTGTGACAAGTGTTAGAGACCAGACCGGGAACAGGAATGAAGGACTCTATTTACAGGGATAGTCTTTGTTTGTTGGCTCCGTTGCCTTTGTCCTCTCAAAGCCTCATCTGTGCTGCTCTTCTTCTGGAAAGTTTGGATCTGTGACAAGATGTTAAATACAATGATATAACCATAATGGCACATCTGCAAGTACATGGAGTATGAGACACTTCCTGGCTTTATTTTATGTACCTGATGGAGCCAGCAAGAAGAGGATTAAATGCATACAGCCAGTCATGCATCTCTTTGTCATTGCTGGCTTGAAGAAGTATCCCACGATGCTCTGTGCACACAGCAAATGTGAAGGGAGTCTGCAAAGAGAGAGGGATAGGCCTTTTAGGAGGCACAAAATTCACATTTTTCCTCTATAAATCTTTTAAATTATGAGCTTTCAGTATGTAGGTCACTCCACATCATGGTGTGTGTGTGTGTGTGTGTGTGTGTGTTTACAGGTGAATGCAGTTTACCTTCAGCATGGCCTGCTGGTCCTCGCTGTATTCCACTTGTGCAGAGGACAAGTTAAGGATGGCTCTTTCCACTGTGTCTCTCTCCGAGTTGTAAATGTAAACGTACGGCCGGCGTACCACCACGTAGCGTTTCACCCAGCCGTTAGTGTGCGGCTCCAGGAAGTTCAGGTAGCCCTTTTTCGATACTATTGGGCTGTAAGAGCAAAAACAAGAGATGTTAAAAATAAGCTAACACGAACACTCCTAACAAGGTGTTTCTTAATGACTAATGACTAACGACTAAATAATTATAGAAAGCTTCACCATAGCAATCTCTACGCATTTTATTAGTTAAATTCCTACAGATCCATTTATTATTTGACTTAGATTGCTGGGGTAAACACTGTAACCTACTCTTAAAAAAATAAAGAGTAAGCAGTGTATTTATTTATCCATCTATTTATTTTGTCCTCTGTAAACTAACCTGACACGGATCTCCTGAATGTCAGGGACAAATCTGTGGGTCCTTGATTTGGACTCTGGAGTTCCATCGGAGGACTTCTTGCACTCTGCATCAGATGTAGAGCCTCGGTTGGGGCTAACGGCACGAGAGCGAGGTGCTGGGGGTCTGCACAGTCAAACAGTTTAAAATGATCCAGTAAGAAAATGAGACATCTTATAGACGCTGTTATGTCAAATGACAAATTTTTTTCACATTTAGGCTCAGCCCATTAGTTGCTTTGAAAAGAAATCTTAATCCAGCAGCATACAATAACATCTGTTTCAAATGTTTACTGTGTGCTTTCCAATGTTGTTGTAAGGGGCAAGTGTCCATATCCATTTGGCCATAAAGTGCATTTGCAGCTACATACACATTGTATTTACGGTATCAAAGCAGTTTGTTTGCAGGTTTGTTTTGTGAGAGCTAGTTATTAGCATTCAGCCAGGTTGTATCCTTAGAGTTATTTACCATTAGAGTTATGCTAGCTAACATGATGATTAGGAATAAAACTGTCGTTAATTAGCACTAGCTGAAATGTTTGATGTTCCATGGTTTCTTAAAGAGCCACTCATTTACAGTACAATCAATGACTAATCTCTGCATGCTATTAAAGGCAGACATCTTTGTCTTTTGTTAATCTTTGTACATTCATACTTTAGGTAAATGTAAGACTTAATAGCTTCACTGAGCTTAATAATTAAGTGAAGAAACTATCCTTTGGAAGTGTACAGGGTGGGCCATTTATATGGATACACCTTAATAAAATGGGAATGGTTGGTGATATTAACTTCCTGTTTGTGG
>JAQMYJ010000037.1:12288641-12305595 GCA_030014305.1 Clarias laeviceps
ATGAGTTATTTACAAGTTTATTAATTAAGTTATAAAATGTTATAAATAAGTTATAAAATGTGTTCAATGTGCTGCCCGTTGTGTTGGATTGGATTGTCAATGCAACCCTCTTCTCCCACTCTTCACACACTGACGAAGAAGAGGGTTGTGAATGACTGCTGTCTGGCTCACGGATTACATAAATTGTCTGAATAATGGATTACATTCTTGAAAAAATAACTAAATACGTAACTGTGTAATTACTGTAAATGGCGGACCTAACGCTTTAGATTACTCGTTACATCAAAAAAGTAACCCAGGTACTTTGTAACACGTTACACCCAACACTCATTTCACTTTTTGAAAGTTGAAGTACTGTACGAGTAATCTAAAGCGTTAGGTCCGCCATTTACAGTAATTACTCAGTTACGTATTTAGTTATTTTTTCAAGAATGTAATCCGTTATTCAGACAATTTATGTAATCCGTGAGGCAGACAGCAGTCATTCACAATCCGTTAGTATGTGTGTGAAAGTCGTCCTACAAGCCCCGCCCCTGATAACCCGCCACCTCTGTTATTTCTGCTGTTATACCCCTATCTCACCCATGTGGTTTGACTATGCGAGGACCGATGCGCGGAACGATGGAAACCTAATCACAGCGACAAAACTCAGGATGAACCATACTTATGGCCACCGCGCGAAACCGCGTAGGTGAGATAGGTGTATTAGTAGTTAACAGATTATGGGCCAAACTTCGCTGAGTGATGATGGTGGAATAATTATAAAGGTCTTTGCATGAGGAATGCATGAGGAATCACAAAGGAGTTTATATTTTTTGCAATGGAAAAGTACTATAACTAGTTACTTTTATCAGAAAGTAACACTGTAATGTAACTGATTACTTTTTAATGACAGTAATTTTGTAAAGTAATTAGTTTCTGTAAAAAGTAACGTCCATCAACACTGTAATTGTGTAGTTGTTCATTTACGTGGGTAGAATATTATATTGAACCTCCAGCCTCTTTAAACAGTATAACTGCAGCTCAATCCCCATTGCCACCATTTCCCTGGGCTTGCTCGTCAAGGACAATCTGATCATTTTGATGTAAAATCATTTCTCTAATTTTGAATTGAATTGAATTGAAATGAGGAGGCACGGTAGATTAGTGGTTAGCACTGTCGCCTTGCGCCTACAGGGTCAGGGTACAGGGCTCCATCAGTGTGCATGGAGTTTGCATGTTTTCTCCGTGCTGGATGGGTTTCCTCCAGGCACTCCGGTTTCCTCCCACAGTCCAAAGACCTGCAGATTGGGCTGATTGGCATTCCCAAATTGCCTGTAGTGTGTAAATGAGTGTGTGTATGAGTGTGTGCCCTGCAATGGATTGTCACCCTGTCCAGAGTGTACCCGGCTCATGCCCTAAGTTTCCTGGGTTTTGCTCTAGGCCCCCCACAACTCTGCATACAGGATAAAGCAGTATAGACAATGAGTGAATTGAATTTACTTGAATCGAACTGAATTTTTTTCAATAATTATTGAATCCTATTTTTGACACCTCAAGAACAGGAAAACTTAAATTTTTCCTTTCTAATTCCTCAACGTTAATACTGTGTTTAAAGATGATGGTAAAATGAAGGACACATTCAATTGCTTCTACATATCTCAGTCTACTGTAGAAGAGATACTTATACATGATAATACTCGAATGTCATCTCTCCAGTTAAATAATACAACATGTTACAGTACAGATCAGTGTTCACAGATGTCTAAACAAGAGAACTGCGATTAACCTGACCTGAGCTCAGTGTTGCTGCTGTAGCATCCCTCCATCAGTGAGGGACAGGTGGAGGAGGGTGTGAGGGTATTGATGTCAGAGATAGAGGTGGAATCTCTTATCAGTGTTACAGACATCTCACTCAGCTGAAACAAAGAGAGACACCATAAACACTCGTACATAATCATTCAAGCCACCTATACAAGTTAACGTTAACAGCGGAGACAAAATCAAAGCTTACAATAAGAGACTGTCTATAAGCAGCTCACCTTGCTCTCACTGGCACTCACACACACATGACTGTAGTCTCTGTTGAAGGTGTGGGTAAGCAAACGCAAACACTAAAAATCATGAGGATAAATAAATAAATAAAAAAACAGCACATTAGTGGAGCTCTGCAATCAGCATATGATGTTCCTATCAATAGGATCATGATTAATACTACTGGGAAAAAGGAAATTATTTAAATTTGTATTATATTATTTTGGACAGAAAGTTTCTTTACCTTGGCAGCAAGCTTACGCTGCCTTTCGTTGATTATTTCATGCCCAGGGTCAGCATCAGAGTCGTGACCCTGCCCTAGGTGTTTGGACGGGGAGGAGGACTCGGTCAGATCTTCACACACACAGGACAGCGGCACTTCCTGGCCCAGCAGCAGGGTGGACTCCAGCTTCTCCCTCAGGAGGAGGTAGTGCCTGGTTCTCTCCACCTGCAGCACCACAACCGCACAAAGAATTAAACCTAAGACTTTATCTGGGAGAAAATCAGTGTGTTTTTTAAATCTGATTCAAAAAAGAATTGTTGATTCATTCATTCATCTGCAGCAGAAGAAGAAGTTTAGTTTTTATTTCCTGATATCTGCTTCTCGATATGTCAAACTTAGCACATGGCACCTTTTGTTTGAACCCACCATTTTTTTAAACTGAAGATGGGAGAACTGGGAAAGTTATGAAGCAAAACCTATAAAACAGCAGTCAACGACATCACCAATGACCTCCATAGGGCAAGGTAAAGGCATCACAATCCACCCGTCGATGCTGAGACGCATAATGGAAAAATATGCCTATATATATATGGGAAAACTCGTAACATGGTGTGTTGTGTCTTGTACCTCCTGCAGGAGGCTGAGCTTCTCCAGCTCCCACTGATGGTCCAGGATGAGGCTGTCACTGCGGGGCCTCCATCCAGCCAAATTCTCCTCCCCTCGCACATAAGCTACGGATGTGTCTAACACCCGCCTGCGCCTTCGCTGCATTCCTAGAAAACAACTCAGCTATTTAACTAAACTCTCAGAAGTGATAATTTCTATTTAATGCATTTAGTCACAATCAATATACAAACCCGCTTCCGAACAAGTTGGGACACTGTACAAATTGCAAATAAAAACAGAATGCAATGAAGTGGAAGTTTCAAATTTCAATGTTTTATTCAGAATAGAATATAGATAACATATCAAATGCTGAAAGTGAGACATTTGGAAATGTCATGCCAAATATTGGCTCATTTTGGATTTCATGAGAGCTACACATTGTTGGGACAGGTAGCAATACCTGTTGGGACAGGTAGCAATAAGAGGCCGTAAAAGTTAACTGTACATATAAGAATCAGCTGGAGGACCAATTTGCTACTTTTTAGGTCAATTGGCAACATGGTTGGGTATAAAAAGAGCCTCTCAGTGTGGCAGTGTCTCTCAGAATTCAAGATGGGCAGAGGATCACCAATTCTCCCAATGCTGCGGCAAAAAATATAGGCGCAATATCAGAAAGGAGTTTATTAGAGAAAAATTGCAAAGAATTTGAAGTTATCATCATCTTCAGTGCATAATATCATCCAAAGTTTCAGAGAATCTTGAACAATCTCTGTGCGTAAGGGTCAAGACCGAAAGACCATACTGGATGCCTGTGATCTTCGGGCCCTTAGACGGCACTGCATCACATACAGGAATGCTACTGTAATGGAAATCACAACATGGGAAAACTGTTCTGTGGTCAGATGAATCAAAATTTAAAGTTCTTTTTGGGAAACTGGGACGCCATGTCAACCGGACTAAAGAGGACAAGGACAACCCAAGTTGTTATAAGCGCTCAGTTCAGAAGCCGGCATCTCTGATGGTATGGGGTTGCATGAGTGCGTGTGGCATGGGCAGCTTACGCATCCGGAAAGGCACCATCTATGCTGAAAAGTATATCCAAGTTCTAGAGCAACATATGCTCCCATCCAGACGTCGTCTCTTTCAGGGAAGACCTTGCATTTCCAACATGACCATGCCAGACCACATACTGCATCAATTACAACATCATGGCTGCGTAGGAAGAGAATGAAAATGGCCAGCCTGCAATCCAGATCTTTCACTCATAGAAAACATTTGGCGCATCATAAAGAGGAAGATGTGACAAAGAAGCCCTAAGGCAGTTGAACAACTAGAAGTCTGTATTAGACAAGAATGGGACAACATTCCTATTCCTAAACTTGAGCAACTTGTCTCCTCAGTCCCTAGACGTTTGCAGACTGTTTTAAAAAGAAGAGGGGATTCCACACAGTGGTAAACATGGCCATGTCCCAACTTTTTTGAGATGTGTTAATGCCATGAAATTTAAAATCAACTTATTTTTTCCCTTAAAAAGATACATTTTCTCAGTTTAGACATTTGATATTGTATTCTGAATAAAATATTGAAATTTGAAACTTCCACATCATTGCATTCTGTTTTTATTCACAAATTGTACAGTCTCCCAACTTTTTTGGAATCGGGTTTCTATTAAAACCTGTGATGACAAGGGAACTATCATAAAAAATGATTTTGTACAAAATATTCTGAGGGGGCTGGGTGTAATTTTGTAGCTTTGAGTATTTTTGACTAGCCAGAAAATGACAATGTTCACATTACAGGTCACATTGGAGATACTCTGGATGATAATCTGGTGGTCTGACAGGCATTGACTGAACTGGGTTTGCAAATAATTGGTTACTTATATTATTTAAAATTGGATCCTGTTCACCATTTATACACACTTCAGTTATTAATGGAGGTTATGGACAACATTTATGGTTTAGGCATAACATTTTTACCTTTTGTACCCTTGATATGGTGATATAGGGGACACTATATATAGTGCAAAGAAAAGTCACTGAAAGGGAAAGGGCATGGGACATAAACAACCCACTTACTTTTTCTGGTAAAGTTAACTTTCACTTTGATCAGGCTTTATCTATATGAACTTTGAAGTGTAACATAGCAAGTCTTGATCTAATAAGTCATTAGAAAACAATAAGACAGTACTGTATCATCTTTTGTCAGTAAAAAGGAACTGTAATGTCACATCTGGTTTTAGCTGAGATTGCCGAGAATGCAGAGAACTCTATTAACCATTAGCCACATCAGACTATTACAAATCATATAATTGCATTGCATGCCCTCCTCATTACACTCACCTGTTTTGTGTTCACCCTTGATTAGTATCACTATTTGTCTTAGTTTTCCCTGTTTGGTTGCTAAGCGTCTGTGGTATACAGTCTCTTTTGTGTTGTTATGCTATGGTCTTCTAGATATTGTTACATGCTTATTGTTTTGTCTTTGTTTGTTCTGCTTGACGTTCCATTTATTAAAAGCCTATTCTGCATCTACCTCCACCATGTTGTGGCCTGCTAATTATCGTGCAGCAGCCACAGAGCCACAGCAAACATTAATAATAATATGACACATACAATGAAAGAATAGATAGATAGATAGATAGATAGACTCAATATATGGTGCTAATTAGTATACAGATGAGAAAATAGAGGTCTGGTGTTTTACCTGGGCTGCCTGCATCTGCCAGGTGGCACAGACTGAGCTCATACACGCCAGTGATTCGGTTTCTACACAGAAGATGAAAAAATTTGCAAGAAAATCATAATGACATGAAGGCAAGAGACAGAAGTCTGTTTTCAGTCTTTTTGACTGATGTTTCTTATGTAATTGATGTGTTTACTGTACATGTAATTGTAATTGTTGTATTTATGTGTAAGATGTGTTTACCCTTCAGATGGCTTCAGGCTCCCGCTGCTGAACAGGTTCCTGATGGAGCGTGAGGCTGAAAGCTTTGCATCTCGAGAATAAAACACCATGCAGAAGTCTTTGGTTATTACTGTAGGTTGTGTGCAGTTTTCCATCTAAAAGAATTGGAAATCATTTAGTATACTTGTAAACAGTTTTTAAAAATCAATCTGAGAGTGCTCATACAAGGCGAAAAGCTCTGCAAATCAAAATTGCTGCAATAATGAGTATTCACTTCTAATACAAGTAATACATTCCATTTTTTTGAGCACAGGTTATTATTAATTGTGGGGTACAAGTCAAATGTTACCTCTAGGTAAGCAGACAAAGTCATATAGATTTTTTCCCCATATGGAGTCACTCGGTTCAGCAAAAGTGAGTTGTGCATGGATGAATCCCACGCAGCTTCAAAGCGGTAAAATGTCCTACACATTGCATCAAGGGAGATTTATTATGATTTCTTTTGCCAAAATAAATGGTTTTATTAAGTATACAATTAAACAAAACTTTTAAATCAAGATGAACATGGCAGTAACTGAGGCACAATAAAGATCGATCATTATATTATTGTATAATTCACATTAATAAGCAGAGATCTTAAAGCAATATTTAAAGATCGCTAAAGTGATTTCAAAAAGCCACCAATTACAGGACATTACCATTATTAGCATGCCAAAGTGAAAAACATTAACAATAATAATACAGCAAACATTTGAGACTCTTCCTAAAGAACACCATCACTAATATGACGAAGAATGACAAAAGTATTATGAAATGAAATAATCAAAAGAACTGATTGGGGTGGGTGCATGTGGAAAAATTATACCTAGGATCAATTCCCAAGGAAATGCTTTGTGTGGTAGAGAAGAAAAAAAATCAACAATATCGTCAGAGGCCAAGGAGGAGCCACGGGCAAAAAGGCAAAGGCACAAGCCATGTTCTCATAACTTTCCCATAATGAAACGATAAATGTTGTAATTCTCATTGATACTCCTCCCTAAACAAGTCATAATTAAAGTAAAGACCTATATTTTCGTCTCATATCTCTACCTAATGACCATTACAATACAAATTATTGATGAAAAACCAGCCCATCCCAAAACATAATTAAACAGCTGGTCAGAATTTACTGCTTTGCTAGTATTAGATCTGTCTGACTTTCATGAGAAAGTATGAGATGAAAGCAGACTGGGCTACATCTCAAACAAAGGCCTATTCCACCCTACTGCTTCTCTACTCTGATAAATGTAAAGCTTGAATTTTCAAATAAATATGTTAATTTTCTATTTCCGCCTTTTTTTCCAAGTCTACAGTTACAGCTATGGGAAAATATGGGTGAGGGTGAGTAGTTGATGCTAATGCTAATATGCAGCTGGAACTACTGGAACTATTAGACAATAAATTATTTTACAGATTGGATTAATTATTTCTATGTAATAAACTACTATATAAAACAAATTTTAATTATTAATAGGACGATCATCAGAAATAGTCAATGAGCAGTTGATTTCCTGTGTATTTCAAGCAATCAATTAAGAAAAAAAGCAATTGATTTTAATTATTAAAAATTCCTAAACCATGCTGTTTCATGGTTTTTTTTTATGCACCTGGCCAACTGCTGTGTAGCAGAAAGTAAGTAAGCATGCTCACAACACAGGAACTAGCCATATGACTAGGCGGGAAACGAAAGAGTCAAATTTATACTAAGTACACTGGGCATTTGAAAGATACCAACTTGATTTAGTTCAGTGGGACTGCAGAAGCTTTGTATGAGTCTCAGCATTTGGGAATTTTTTTTGCACAGAACGAGTCCCAGTTACTTACATTGCACTCATGTTTCAAGTGAAAAACTTCATAGTAGGAAAACTTATAATGACTGGGACCTATTTTAATGTATTATACTTATATGCACCTCAATTTAGATTTGTTTTTCATTGACAGAATTGAAAAAAAACTGAATCATGAAAGAAGCATTGTACTGTGAGTTTAAACCGATTATTAATCAATCGTTGATTGGATTACTTAAACTGATGATAGATTATGGAATGGTTACTGACTCCCATCACTAATTTTAATATACTCTGTGTATTGCAACCACTGATTACTTCCTTGATTTTGTTTGTCTAGAACAAATCATGCTCTTTGGCTCAGTTTAACAGCTTGTATCCACAAAACAGCTCTGTATGCAACCCAAAGTACAGTTTGGTTCACTTCCTGCTGTTGCACCGATTCAGAGTCAAATCACTTTCTCTCTGCAATCAAACTACATCAGAGCTCATTTGGAACTGAACTGAGACCGCCTTACTCAGACACTCTTGGACCAGTTTGCTTTGGTCCACACCTGAACATGATTGGCTTGCAAGTCCAAATAAATCAAACAGATGGGAAACACACCAGGGTTTGATTTCAAACTGACTAAACGCAGCACATGTGAAGAAACCTTTAGATTAGGAGTGTGCTGTAACACAGCTGAAGGTTGAGGAGCTGAAGAGAGAGGAACATTGTCACCTGTTATGCTGTTATATACACTGTCTACCAACAAAAAAATGGACATCTCAGAAGGGTCAAATTATTGGGCTGCATCAAGCAAAGAAAACAACTAGGGAAATTTTAAATGACTGGAAATGGGTTAAGAACCCTTCAACACACTAATAAACCTGGAAGGATAGTGTTGATCCGTCAACTTAATTGAGCAAATGTGGTAGGAAAAAATCTTAAACACTTGGTGAAGTTGCATGGTAAAAAAAACAAAGCCGTACCTTTGTTTAATAGTAAACGTCAGAGTAAGTTTCACAGGATTGAGACTAAACGGCTGTGTGTCCAAAAGAAAACCAATTCTTAATGAGACTAATCAGAAAAAAGAGCAATGGGCGCATCAGGGTAAGAAGGGAAGCGCATGAAGCGATGGACCTATCAAGCATATTTCCCACTGTACAAGTGACTAAAGGAAGTGTTATGATCTTCGGTTGTTTCGGTTGGTCAGGTCTATGCTCAGCAATAAAATGAAGTCAGCTGACGACCTGAATGTACTGTATGACCAGGTTATCTCATCTATGGACTTTTATGTTCTCTGATGGCATAGGGCATATTCCAGGACTCAAATAAAAGTGTGATTCTGGGAGCATGAGGAATCATTTTCATACATGAACTGGCCACCACATTGTGTGCTGTAATCAAAGGTAAAGGTAACTAAAAGAAATCTAAAAGTGTGCAATTTTTATTTTGTACCTGGCAGTGTACATTTATGGTCTGTTACACTGGAAATGTGTTTGTTGTGTCATACACTCATGCATACACACCCATATACACAGACTCATTGACCATTATTATCACAAACACCAATGTCAAACAAGAGACCCTGAGAGCTTGTGGAAATGAAAGAACAACTTCACACAAACACACAGAAGTACAGGTTATACTCAGTGTTTTCTTGCTCAACACTTTACTTTATCCCCGCATATCAAGCCTTCCAGCCTTTAAGTCATGCTCTTGGCAGGGTATGCAAGGAAATCATCTTTTTTACACTCTTTGGCTCCACTTGCATCATAGGCCTAAATGAGATTTGAGAAGTTTTCAGTGCACAGGAGTGAGTTAGCTATGAAATTGCTACCATTGAGGTAATGGTTCCATGGATTAGCTTTTAGTGCCCTGGCTCTACAAGCCTCGCCCTCTGCCAGGTTCTGCTGCAGGTTTCTGATGCTGCTAACATTTAAAGTCAGCGTTTGATGTGTGTGACAGGGTGTAGCGGTATAAACATTGCCTCTGTGCTGTTGCCAGAGTCATGTACTATGGCACTTCTTACAAGCCCTGTTGGGTTTTTACTACCCACCTTCACCAATGATGAGTGCCATGCACTGAGCTTGGACTGGAAATTATACTTGTTTTAATCTATTTCCATGATGCCTTGTTTATTTGCTCACATTAAATGACTGGACAGGTTGAAGTTTTTGATGCTTTTCAGTAAAGGAGTAACATGAGCAGACAAACTCATTCATTCAACGCATTCATTCTTTGTTATTAAATGCTTTATCCTGGTCAAGGTCACAGTGGATCTGGAGGATATTATGGGAAGACTTTTATGATATAATAACACACTCAAGTCCTTTGCAATTGACTTTGCACACACAAAAAAGTATAGCTAATTCACCTGCTGGCATGTTTTAGGAGGGTGGAATGACCTGCTAGGAAAAACTATATGGGCATGTGGAGTATATATAAAAATCTGGAGTGGTTACCCAAGCTTAGGTCAAATACTCAAGTTTAATAAGGAAAGGTGCTGATAGAATATGGTCTGTGTAAAAGGAGCCTATCTAAACTTGCACAACACTGCCCACTAGTGGTCAGTACTAGTGGAGCCATATTTAAAGAAGAAAACAATTGCTGCATACTGGAGTCATGAAAAGCCTACAGTGTGTGAGGTCTGATTCTCAATCACTGCACCGTAGAGCAGCACCCATGTTTTACAGCACAGCTTTGACATTTGGCATGGAAATCTATCAATGCTGTGTTACAGACTTAATTAAATCATAAATCACTATCCTAGAGATGTATTCTAGATACCAGTACAGTACGGTAATTTTTACATGGGGGGTTCTGTGAAGAAACAGGGACTCATTATAAAAAAAACAGCATTTAAAGTCTTTAAAGACTTTGTTTTAATAGTCTGTGTGAGAAGCGATGATTTTGTACATAAAATGTGTTAGATGTAAACATAAAAGAAAAAAAAGATCTCTACCACACCTCCTGCAAAGATTCAGATAAGACGCAGCCCATACAAACCAAAGCCATGCATTCCACAGCCAACTTAACATATATATATATATATATATATAAATAACATATATATATTGTTATGGTCTCAATATTATATATTTATTTTGAGACCATACCCACACAAAAACATTTCCATAGGCTTAGGAAGAAAATGGGGAGGAACAAAAAGAAGCCTGGAGGATAAAAAAGCATGAGTGAAAATGTAAGAAAAGGAAAAAAAACACAAAGTACAATGGAGAGTGATGCAATGACGCCAAAAGTTATTTAAAATATGCATAGAAGAAAGAGAATGAGAGGATAGGGACTGGAAAAACAATATACCTAGGCATGTCCGAATCAAGAAACTGTCTGCAAAAACACAAAACAACATTCTGTTAGTGGACTTGAGGCCAGAGGGGTCAGAGCAAGCATCATCCATGATGTTATTGGTGAAGGTTTTTTGTTAACCGACTGTAAGGATGCGGTTACAGCGGCCATCTTGATAAAGGTTCACTTAACAGAACAGTACAGTCAGCACAAATGGCTAAGCCTCAGCTTTGGTGCCTGGTTCTGTCTTCTGGGTTACTCCTTTGGCTGTAGTCTTTGAGATTATGCTTGATGTAAAGATTACACTGAAAGACAGGAGATTGTGACTGCATGGAAAAAGTACTAGAAGTTTGTCAAACCGAGCATATTGTTCCTTTAAATACTGTTGATCAGAAAGACCTTTTTCCCACTTTTTTTCTAGCTCTGATATTGATTCCTATTTAAGTGTCTACTAATCTGTTTGTTTTAATGCATTATAATTTCTATAGTAACAGCTAATTAACATAATTAACACATTCCATGGTTAATAATGAACTGTCATAACAAGGAGAGCATACACTGATCAGCCATAACCTTATGATCACCTGCCTAACATTGAGTAGGTCCCCCTTTTACCAAAAAAACAGTAATGACCTCTGATACCTTTCTATTGGAACCAGCATCAATCTTTTTTCACTATTTCAGCTCGAGTAGTACTCGTCTATTGATATCAGAATAGAAGCCTTTACTCCCCATGTGCATCAGTAAACTTTGGCACCCCATGACCCTGTTGCCAGTACACTGATTTTCCTTCCTTGGATCACTTTTGGAACAGTATGTCCTGACCACTACAGCTTGGGAACATCCCATGAGCTGCAGTTTTGGAGTTGACTAGCTATTACAATGTGGCCCTTCTCACAGTACAGTAGCTACAGTTTCAATATCTTATTACAGTCTTGCCTGGAAGTGGGTGGGATATATTAGGCAGCAAGTAAACCCTTTTTCCTGTCATTGGTGTGTTGGAATCAGAAATAAATGGACAAGCATGAGGATTTGAGTGACTTTGACAAGGGCTAAATTGTGATGGCTGAAGGACTGAATCAGAGCAACTCCAACACTGCAGTTCTTGTGAGATCTTTCTGGTCTGCAGTGGTCAGGATACACTAAAAGTGATCCATGGAAGGGAAACCATTGATCTGGTGAGGGGTCAGGAGTGGCCATGGCTTACTGATGCACATGGGGAGCAAAGATAGTGTAGATCGAAGTGATGAAAAGGGTAATGCTGTTTGTGATAGAAAGGTGTCAGAACACACAATGCATCACTGTTAGTGTGGCAAAAGGGGGACCTACTCAATAGTAGGCAGGTGGTCATAATGTTATGGCTGTTCGGTGTATAACTGTGAGGTGGAGCTTTGTGTAAGGAGACTCCAGGGTCAACGCTTTCTAATGGTAAGTAATTTTACACTTTCTCTGTAACATGACACGCTGTGAGTTTTCTTTGTTTGGTTGGTTGTTTTGAAATCTTATTACCATCAAAAGTCATGTGTAAAAGTCAGTACCCCCTGTTGTGTAACCCCCCACCCCTCATTGGGTAAAATAAGAAAACAAATCACCTGACCATAGCGGGTCTCGTATTAGGCAAATCGAACCTCAGACAAGCAACATCATTTTTTTTTTTTTTACAGTGCCACTATTTATTTAACAAAAATGAAGTCAAAAAGAAAAAAAAAATCATGCAGGCAATATTAAGTACCACCATAATTCAACAGCTTGTAGATCCACCTTTAGCAGCAATACTTTAACTTGAAGTAATCGTTTCCTGTATGATTTTATTAGTTCAACATTGCTTCAGTTCATTGAGGGTTTTGGGCATTCGCTTATGCACAGCTCTATTAAGGTTCTGTCACAGCATTTTGTTTGGGTTGAGATCTGAACTTTGACTAGGCCATTCCAAAACCCTGATTCTTTCATTTTTCCGCCATTCTGATGTAAATTTTTTGGTGTGCTTCAGATCATTGTCCTGTTGTATGACTATATTTTGATCAAGCTTTAACTGCCAGACAAATAATTTCACATTTTCCTCTAGAATACTCTAGTAATGGGGCCTCCAAGGGGCACAGTGGTAAAGTGCTTGCCCTATCATCCGGAGATCGCGAGTTCGATTGGATGAGAGGTACTTAGTGCTCTCACATTCATTATGGCTCCACAGCCAATCAGAGGCGTCTGTGAGCTCATGCAAGCGAAAGGAGCGGAAGGAACGGATAGTGCTGTATGTTACTCCACCCCAATCGTGCATGAGTGAGCAGTTCGAAGATGCGGTCGGCTGGCGTCACGTGGTTCGGAGGAAACACTCCGCAGAGGAAACAAGTCTGCGGACCTCCCGACTGAGTGGTAGTAGCCTTAATGTGGAGCACCCTAGTGGTGGGGAGGAATTGGGCACGATTAAATTAGGGAGAAATCTCTCTCTTGGCATTGACATACACCTGAATGCCCAAGACTGGAAAACTGCCCAAACATATAGAGGTTATAGAGGCACACCTGCTCAATTAAACAAGGGCTGATGATTAGCAGCACCTGGCTGCATCTTATGCTCTTAAATCCTGTGGAAGCAGTAAAGGGATATTTAGTATTGCCTGCCTGTTTTGACGTTTTGTCTTCGTTTTTGTTAAATAAATAATGGCACTGTGAAAACAGTTATATGTTGTTGTTCGTTTGAGGTTGTATTTGCCTAATACTAACAAATGCTATGATCAGATGGTTTTTATTATGGTTTTACACAAAAAAAACATAGAATTTAATGAAGGGGCACTAACTTTTACACATGACTGAACATGATAACAACATTAAATTTAACTATAAATGGTGGAACATATGACATGTTGTATATTTATACATTTAAAATACCTTAAAATTAAACATTCCTTGACAAATGAATGTAATATAAAGAGGTATTATACTGTATGTTTTGGCACATGCTGTTGTAGAAAAATAATCAATATCACATCAGGCCTGGTCACACCACTCTGTTTTTGATTGCATTTCTATAACAGCACATTTTAAAATGCTTTTCTTCTTTATGTAAAGGAGTGAATTACCTCTGCATTAAAAAGTCTAAAAATATCACAGTAAATTACATTAAATAATGTCAATTACAGTTATTTTACAGTTTATATGATGCTTCTGTAAGTAATGGTAGAGTGAAAGCTAATGATGTAAGGTGCATTGTACTCTGATATGAAAAGTGGTCACATCAACTGGAGTGCGCATCATGCTATGAGTTAAAATCAATGCAAGTAGGTTAAGAGCAGGTTTCTACCAAATGTTAGGATTCATTTATTTAGAATTGTTATGTTATTGGCGTTGTATTGTTAGTAATGAATGAAATACAAACTTAACATCTATAAGATTTGAATGTGTAAAGTGCTCCATGCAGATCACAACCATGCAGTAGTTTCAATAGAGATGTCTGGCTCTCTATCCTTAGAGTGGTCAGTGTTAGTAGTGTCTGAGTGGTGGAGAAAAAATGAGGCAGAATGGATAGAGTTGATGAATGAATGGACAGATGGATAATGGACACAAAGTCACGCAGCCAGCAAGGAGGTGAACTAGAGAACTGTCGCTGTATTTAATAATTAACTGAGGATTAAAAGTCCTCATCAAAAGGACTAGACTTTTGTTTCATTTAAGCATGTGACATTCTTCATCTAGAATGAGAGAACCACATTCTGGATACAAATAAAAATTAAAAGAAAAATAAAAGGGTAACATCTAATTTGAATGATATGTATTCAGCCTTCATAACACATTTAGAAGCATTGTGTGAATACAGTTTATAAATCAATAGTGTATTATTTATAGATGTGTTAAAACCTGTGAGATGCCAAATTTATATAGGAAGTGGAGGTTTGGTCAAGCTACCAGTTGCGAAACAGGGGAGGGGTCAAGGTGAACAAGTTAGTGTCTACAGAGTAAAGTTAAATAAAGTATGTTTTCATGCTTATTAAACTTATACAAAGTCCCTATGTGGGTACCCTCTTAATAAAGTAGTAACAAGCTATTCATGCAATACTGGCACCGCCATTCCCTTAACCCATATTTAACATTATGTGGACTTCGGGACAGGAGTGTTTGCAATTCTGGAAATGCTGACATCTTAACGTCCTAATGAATCTGTGTGACATCTCACAGGCCGGCCATGTCAGCTCCAGCTGTCAGACATTACTGCCATGCAGAGTAACATAAAAAGCAAATGCTTTCCAGTTAGAGTCTTTCCTCTCCAACTACAGTTGGCACTATTGCCAGTGCGGTTTGATTCTGAAGTACCCCCCTGAGTCAGGCCTTTTAGGAGATCCCTGAAACACAACTAGTGCTGCATAATTTCTATCTGGGGAAAAAAACTTTGCTTTTGATGTGATCTCTTTTACGTTTTGCACTGTACCGAATGTCAGCACTCTGGCTGCTTATATGAGATAAGATGCAAAGGCAGAACCGACAAGAATTAAAGAGCTGCAAAATATGTAGCTTGTCATAAATGAAAAATCTGCTGAGCTTAAGGAAAGGACTTAAGAAAAGGTCTGACGTGCTTGGTGGTTTATAACTTGAATATAATTCTGTGGATTTGGATTGTCAGCAAGTTTAAGGTTAAATGAAGGCTCAAGGTGTGCTACATCCCATTTACTTTAGAAAACTGCATAAAAATAAAACTCCCATTCAACCTTCTTGCTACTCAGAATGTAGCAAAGTGAAGTACTATGAATGCTGGAAAACAACCTATATCTGAAAAAAAAAGTCTTTCTTTAGAGCTTTTTACACCTCCTTCGAAGGGCGAATAAAATGACACATTTCAAGAAAACAGCCAATAAACATGTGAATAACCAACAGAATCCCAGGAATATATATATATATATATATATATCTCAAAAGATTGGGATCATTTTCTAACTCCATGGTCCTTCCTGATTTTTATTTCTTGCCTTACCTTGACTTGCCTTACATTGTAAAGCAATGCTGAAGGCGCCCAATAATACAATATGCAATCACCTTTTAATAGTTAATGTTGAGATGTACAGTATCTGCTACTCATGATCTTTAAAGCCTTTATAGCGGCTCTAACCCGAGGTGCTGTTAATTGGTGATTTTTGAGGCTGGTAACTCCTCTAAATGAACTTGTCCTCAAGTTTTGTTCTTGCTTTTCTGGGATGGTCTTCATGAGAGCCAGTTTCATCATGGGCTTTGCAAATGCACTTGACAATATTTGCAAGTGATCCCAAACTTTTCAGTGGTAGTGTGTATGTATATATATATATATATATATAGTAGATATATAGTAGATAATATTTATATATATGATATAAATTTATATAATATAAATATTTTCACCTATGAAAATGTCTATACATGGTTTGCATAACCTAGTATCACAGTAAATAAACTTTACAAGATTATATATATATATATATATATATATATATATATAATTGGAACTAAAACCTGTAAGCTGGTGAAAAGTGAGAAAGGAAAAAAAATGGGTTTCCTTTTATTTCTTTTTAGAAGAAAACTGACGAAATGTAATGTCAGGCCTTAATA
This sequence comes from Clarias laeviceps, assembly GCA_030014305.1. Taxonomy (NCBI): domain Eukaryota; kingdom Metazoa; phylum Chordata; class Actinopteri; order Siluriformes; family Clariidae; genus Clarias; species Clarias laeviceps. Next base: position 12,305,074 of record JAQMYJ010000037.1, read on the forward strand.
TTATGGCATTTAAAACAACTATTAATTCAGATTATTTTCATTATATAATGATTTAGAAACCTGCCTATCATCTGGAGATGGCTGTATGTATCCAGTAGACAAGATGTTAAGGGACAGAATGTTGGGGTCTATGATGGTTTCGTCTGCTTCTGGAGTGTTTCGAATGCGGCCTAGAACACATACAGATGCCGTTATATATTTTTAAAAATCTTACTGTAATTTTCACTTTTAAATTACAGGATTTGGGGAAGGACAAGAAGCTAACTCACCTACAACCAGCTCATGAACCTCTTTCCAATTAATGTCACCCCCTGTCTCGTGCACTATAGTCACTGTCACTCTTCTTTGGATTCCCTGTGAGAACAAAGATTTGTCTAGTTTATCAAGCATGCTTGAAGACATAGTAGATGTATAGTAGTTGATACAGTATGTGTGGACATAGACAACTGTTCAAAAGTTTTAGAACACTTTCTAACTCCATGATGGTTCCTGATTTTTATTTCTTTCTACATTGTAAAGGAA
>JAQMYJ010000037.1:12305695-12319667 GCA_030014305.1 Clarias laeviceps
TTATTTTATAGTTTTGAAATCCCCAGTATTGTTGTAGAATGTAGAAAATAAATCACTAAACAAAAAAAAAGAAATTTTCAAGTGTTCTAAAACTTTTGAACGGTAGTGTAAGTGGGTGTCAAGTGATCCGGATCAGTAAGATAAGCAGACCTGGTGTAACAGGAAAGTGCCATGACAGGGCATTCCACCTCTGTGGTCCACTACAGCAGGGATGTAGCTATATATAAAATAAAATAAATACTTACATCATAAATTTGCAAGCAGTTGTTCCATCACAGAAATACTGCAATATTTATCAGTCATTGGGTAAAACTCTGAGTAAATTGTTCTACAGAACAAACCAAACTCTCCCATCAGAGTTCCAAAATTTCAGTAACACTGATTTTCTTCTTATGTACAGTATCTTGCCAAATGCCAATCACAATCATTATCAGCTAGATGCTACACCTGACAGTCTATTGAAAGCAAAGAACGATTAATTAAACAGGTGGAATCAGGTGTAGCTTCTGCTTGGATGGAATGAAAGCGGTGATTTATGGAAAGGCTGGTAAAATAATTTTACATGTTTCTACTTATATCAGCTTTGTGACTTTAGTGCAATACAAATTGCTGACTTCTCACACCAAACATGTTTTGGCTGACTGCCTATTGTAGGCCTATTAATGTCTGCCATAAAGGCAAAAAAATTATGTAAAATATATTTTGATCCTTAACATTGATTTAATTTAACTTTAGTCTGGTGCTTAGTTTTAGCAATGTTTCACAATGACCTATATACCAATGAGTACAATTATCTCCTATTCATTTTATACCTGACTCACAAACATGAATAAGATCAAGACATTAAACAAACTCACTCTCCATTGGCCTCCAGCTCACAGATCTCAAAGAATACCATTAGGTCGTATTTACAGTGGCAGGGTCCGGCTGTGGGACGTGTGAGAGTCGTCAGCTTAGTAGCAGGTACTAAAAAAAAAGAGAAAAAAGAGCGTGTTTCAATATTAAAGAAGTCTATCAGTGTGTGTAAGGGATTTTATTCACTCACAGGCTGGAAAAGAGTAATCTGTTTAAGAGAAGAAAGAAAAAGGAAAGAAATTTAACAATGTAATTGGAAGAAATGAGGCCAGGAAGTAAAACATAGTTAGAAAATGTAGGGTCCAGAAGAGGGGCAAATTCTGTGATTGAATGACTGAAAAGTCATCTGAATAACAGTGATCCATTCACATCTGCAGTATTCATTGAATTTTGCAATGTTAGGTATTTTTTAGATTTTTGTACAAACCTACATACAAGTGGGTGTTCAAGTCAAAACAGGATTTGTGATGAACATTCTCATGAATCAGGGCATAAAACCGACTGACATTTACAGATGACTTCGAGCACAGTACGGTGATGAGACTCTTTGCTGCAGTAAAACATTTAAATGGTGCAAAGGTTTTAAAGATGGCTATACATCCGTGAATGACGATCCCTGCTGAGGTGGCTTAAAGCACACTGCAGTCGTTCCCATGTACATTCAGTGAGTGGAACTCCTGATCCTTGAAAATCGACAGATAATTTGTCACCAACTTACAGAATAGATGCATCTGTCTGTGGGAACTGTACACACGAATACCACTTGACCATTACAGAAACTCTGGGAGTTATTGCTACTGTACATCCCCTGTATAGTTCTGACCTCGCTCCAAGCCATTTGCACATGTATAGGCCATTAAAGGAGCGGAAGGCCAACATTTCAGACAAGAAGCAGGCAGTTCATGGTTCTAGCGTACTGAGAAATCTTTCTTCCTTTATGGTATTCAAACACTAGTGAAACGCTAGGATAAATGCATTAGCATAGCAGGGGATTAGAGAATTGAAGGTAGTTTTTCTCTAACTGCTCTGCTATCCTGCATAATCAAAAGTCCCGATTTGACTTAAATGCCCCTTATATTTAAAATAGATTTCATATGATTGAATCGTTATGCAAGACTCAATACTTGCTAAAATTAATTAAAATTATAATTATTATATTTGAAGTAGAATGAAAATGAACAGCAAATGTTAATGGACTATTGTAGCAACAAACCCACATTCATCCCAAACATACCACATTTCATACATGCAGCACAGGTTCAATAGAGGAGACAATATTAAACCAAAGTGTGTGGAAAAGTTGGTATGTCTGATAAATATGCGGGAGTGAGAAAGAGCTGGACAAACATACGAGTTATTTACAAGACTGAGGAAAGCCCATAGACCAAAAATTGCTCTCTCAATCATGCAGTTATTTTTTCAATGACATTTTGCATCAAATCCATAGCATTAAAGTATGGGAATGTGGAATTGGCATGTGATTTTTATTTTTTGTAATTCACTGATTGGTCCAAATAGACCAACTAGTGCTTAGAGACTGATTAAGAAAAGTGTTTTCGGGCCACCTTTAACCACCGAAGTATGTAGCTCTGCATTTTATCATTCATATTGTTTTTTTAGCCAATAAGAAACATTTTAACTTATACATATATATTCTTTTGAGAAATGCAGCTAGCAATACTAAATGAAACAAAATTAAATCTCACTTTATCTCTGATAACAGCAACTCTGTATTACTACAGAGTAAATCTCATTCTAAAGATACAATGCCCCAAACTGCATTAGATGAGATGAGATGAGAGCTTTTGTTTCAGGGGATTTCTCAGACATCATTCAAATGTAACCATTACAAACCCGGCTTCTGAGCTTTAATTACTGAACAGATAGAGAGGGGTGGGGCTGTCAGCATGGCTTGCCCCTCTCCCTCTAGAAGGAAGGAAGCTGCAACCCCTGCTGCATTGAGAGCATGCCCTGAGATGGAGTCCACCAACGCCCCGTTGAACACGTCAGGCACCAGGTAGCGAATCAGCTCCAATGTCTTCTCCCGATCTGACGGGGCATCGCTGTCTGCAGCTGAATTCCCGCCCCAAATGATACACAACTGATATAACATGGACCCCAAAGCAACAAAAGTGACATACAAAGCAAAACAACTACTGCCAAAATACTAAAGCTATAGTAAAATCATGACAACAAATACAACATACAAAAATGAAAGGCAAACACAAGCTGACATTTTATGGCGCTGTGGAGTTTACAATGCTTGAACACAGCATACATAATATTCATAAGACACTGATGGTTGCTCTTACCTGGTTTGGATAGAGGCATAACTCTTGGGAACTGTCTTCTGCAGGGACGCAATGGACTAATGGAAGAGACAAAAACTTTAGATTGACATGAAATAAAAGGTGAAGACTGGACATATTGAAACAAATGATGTAATAACCTCATTAAGTCCTTGCACAATGGAGGGAATGGCTGTTTCTGATAGTGTCCAAACACTTCAAATACAATAGGCTGTGTCTTGATGTACTCCACAAAAGACTTAGTGACCTCCACTGCAATCTGAAGGACCAAATACACAAAGTTGTCCTCTTTATGCAAAATATGTAATGATAAATTAAATGATTATACAAGTTCGTGTTGATGAGTCTTACATTCTGTACATGATAGAATCCCAGTGGTGGACCTCGTCCAGTGTTTTTCAGTGGCTCTGTGGAAAACGCCTCGTCATGCCGGTGAATAAAGCTGAAAAAAAAATTTTTAATCTGTACACATCTAGTACAACTGTAATGAAATGTATTCTCTCAGAAACCCATATATGGTCCTGTAACCACCATTAACAAGCTAGATCATTAAAGAGTATTAATAGAGTTTTTTGAGAGAAAACGAGGACATACTTAAATTGGCAGAAGATGTCTGCATACTCAGCGGAGATGCTGGATGCTTGGAGGACAGTTACTCTGAATGTAAAGAGCTCTCCAATCTTCAGGTGGTCCAAAGCTCCATCCAGAACCCCATCTTTTATGTTGCCGTCTAGCTCTTCTGGGTCAGCTAACAAAGCATATAATCAGATAATGAGGCAGCTGAAACTCATTTACATACACAATTTCTTTTGTCAACATATTTAAATTAAGAGCAGAATTTAAGCCACTTAAGTGAAGTTAAACATAGATAAAACAAAATATGTAAATAATGGTAAAAATATGTTTAGGGCAAATCCATTAAATAGAATTAAGTACATTTACAAACTTCATTTATTTTAGTAAAACTGACATAATATCTACAGTATATGTAAATGCTATATGAGCCCAAAATCATTTTTGAGTGCACAGTATAAAATGAATAAGGTTTCAGCAGGCTATATACAGTAAAGCCCACATATTAAACAGTGAAACCTTTACTTCGGCCAGTTTCTTATGTTTTATTATACAGTAGTTTAAATCAGTCTTATTACCACAGACCAAACACTAGTAATTACATACAGTAAGGAAAGCTACATTTTAGTGCAACTTATTTCCCATTTTCTCTCAGATCATGGAACTCTAAATGAGAAACTTATTAAAAAGATTAAAAAACCTTTGGCTGTTAAGTCTGTGCATAAAAGATTCACAGAGTTAATATTAACTTTAAAACTCAATTATGCAATGTGTCCTTCTGCCCCTTTCTGATTGGATTATTTAGACAATTTTGTTCTAATGTCCACAGATTTTTATCACTTTTTATGCTGAATGCATCCAAAATATGCAATAATCTCCTTTGAACAGTTGATGTTGAGATGTGTCTAGAACTTCTGCTCTGGATTACTTTATAACGGCTCTAATCTGAGGTGCTGTTAATTGGTGATTTCCGAGACTGGTAACTCTAAATTAACTTCTGAACTCTCCTCTGTTGGTCTTACTTTCCTGGGATGGTCTTCATTATGGTTTTTGTAAATGCATTTGACAATACTGTTCTTGCAAGAACTATTCCAGAAAAGCTGACCATAATGAGTTACAGTTAAAATAACAACTCTTGTTGTTGTTGTTACTGAATTACCTAATGGTATTTGTGTTATTTCATTCCCTTGAAAAAAATACAGTATTGTTCTAGAATGTAGAAAATAAATCCAAACTTAAACGTATACTGTATATATATTCAATGTTAAATGTCTGATTTACTGAAATGGTGAGTGTTCAAACCACTTGTGCTTGGCTACTTCATTCATTACCTGCGCAGGTGTTGTTATTAACCTCATCGGCAGATGGCATCATCTCTGCGTTCTGTCCCTCACCCTCCACGATCCGCAACTCCTCCTGGGAAAGTCCTTTGCTGGAGAGACCAATTGGGCAAGACTCTGATTGGAACTGTTGGAAAGAGTGAAAAATTTGCTTATGTTTGTGTTCTCCTCAACACATTTTGAATTATATTACATAATAATTATTTGCATTAGAATATAATCCAACGTGCATATTCATACTGTAGTATATGAAATAATGAGGAATTGCTATACAATCCAAATGGATGGTAAATGGGATCAATCAAAAGTTTACAGACTATAGGTCTGTTTCTTCTTGAAAAATTTCTTTGCCACATTAACAGGGTATTTTATGCTCTGGGTATATGCTCTTATCCTGATCAGAACAAAAGCCTGTATATACTGTGGTTCTCCAAGAAATTGAGATCAGCATCTCTTCCTAAAGTATCAAAAGATCTGTTTCTAACATGGTAGCATCAAATCAGCACTGAATTATACTATGCATTATCCCAGCATGTCACATTGCTCAATTACTTGCCTGTCTCATTTCAGTATTTAAAGTTCTAGGTCTTTAGTGTCTTCGTGTTCAGATGTGGCTCTCTTGCTTTTTGACAACTTTGCTCCTCTGTCTGACCTTACAGATGACATCACTCCCCTTTCTTTCTTTTCGTCAAATGTCATTCCCCCTCTTGACATTGCTCCCTCTGTTTCTGCCTTGGATTCTGCTCCCCCACTGGTGTCTAGGTGGCCATTGCCCTGTCTGCCTTGAACATCTCATCCTACCTGATATAAACATATGGACAAGATTGTACCACCTCGCATCTCCTGCTAGTTATGCTAAAGGTAGAGCTTCCAAGAGACCTGGTCAGCCTATGGGCCGTTTTAAGTAATCAACCATCTTATATGCCTGTCCAAGACCCCCTCTTTCGCTTTAAATGGGAGTTCTGTCAAGGTAGCACCAAAGAGCTGCTGAACTTCACTATCCATCACCCCGAGCACATCACGTACCTTCACCAGTGGCTCTTCTCACCCTGATTATCTCTAATATTTAAGTTCTAGTTTTTTATGTTTGTTTGTCTAGGTTTCTTGCACTGGTCACAGTGCTGTGTGTACTCCAACATATTTACTAAACATAGCAATCAATTATTTCTCACTTAATTAAGATGAATTCTAGCCTGTCAGTTCTGACCTGCATACCTTCATTCTGCACTTCTAAATCTCATCATTCTCGCAAAGTACAATGAGAACAGTGGTTACTTACTTAGTACTGTAGCTCACTAAGTAGAGAGTTGTTTTACCTTCTCAAACTGCTGGTCTTCAAAGGAGATCTTGGCAGTTCCAGACTGCCTCACACCTGAGCCATAATCGGGTGCCTCCTCATCAGCTGGAGGAAAAACCAGAGAGCCTTCACTTCACTTCTTCATGAAGTCACACATACCCTGTCCTTTAGATTGGACAACCCCCACACCTATACAACCTTACAATCACTCACAAAATATTAGATTGGCCCATACTTAGTTCAAAATCGTAAGAAAGCATCTTAATATACTGTCTTGTTTTCTTAACCAGTGTGTTACTAAACTTGGTGTACCTTTTTGTAATCAATTTACCTTTTTTGTAATCTAAATTTAGGGTCCCAATCTTACCTGATATTGCCTGCACTGCTACACGCAGGAAACCCTTGACCTCTCCCTTCTCGCTGACAATGGCTACCCGATGCACCAGGGGCACAGGATATAGCAGGTTACTCAGATACACAAAGGCCCTGAAGGAGAAAAGATACAGGAGACAAGATGGGTAAACAAGGAATGTGGTTTATTAAATTTTTTTTTTTTGTGACCAAAGACTGACATTTCGATACAATGGACAAACACAACACAGAGCTGCAAAGCAACCAAACAAGCAGGGACTGAAGTGGCCCTTGATATGACTGCCCCTCAGTGGAGATCTCAAATCAAATGCATAACCTTCTGAAACTTTTATTGAAACAAGGTTTTTATGGTTTAAACCATTTGGTGGGTTTAAGGAGCATGGGGTAGGAATACCACTAAGCTTTTCATACCATATTGGTCAGAATAGATTAGGTAATGTACTAAGCATGGGTCATGTGTGTGCACAAATTTGGAACTGCTTGTATGTATGGTGCTTCTTAGGAAGGTAATCTGGTCTTCTCAGAATAAAGATTCATTCGCTTTAAGCCAGCTAAACCTCAGCAAAGAGCTCTGATTCACACTATGGTACATAAAACTACAAAAGATAAACTTGATGCTTTTTTTTAAACTTATGCATGGTCAAAACTCGGTTCCCATTATCCCATGGAGGGTAGACATTTAAGGGAAAAGGAATGGTCGACAAAGGCAAGATTGGTGAGGTGCAAAAAAGGCATGCTCTGAACAAAAAGGAGTGGTGGGCAAGGGTTAAAAAGGCATGCTCTGGCTCTGGATAAAAATACACAAAAAATTATGCAACGATTAAGAAGGCAAATAAAAAATACCAAGCATTTCTTAGTTGAAACATACACTGCCAGCCCTGAGATTAGTTTGCATTCTAGATATGAACAATAAGAATACTCTCACTTTCACAGAAGTGTGACATGACAAGTGCAGCTGACCTCAAAAATGAAAAGAAATGCATGTGAGCCAATCCAGTAATCCAAGGTCTCAGTGTCCAACCTCACAAAAAAAGCTAATTGAAATTATTAAATAAAAATTTAATGCTGTGGCATGCCTTGAAGAGACAGCTGTTCTAGAAACCAGCTCTTTCATCTTGAGATATGGGAGACATCCTGAATTATGGCCATATTTCAAAAACCAGTTATCAAATGACTGGCTGTATTAGTTGATCTCATCCATCTGAAATCCATGCTGTCAACAGGAAAATCTGAGTTTGTTTGTTTTTTCTCTGTAAGAAATCTATGCACGAAATTAACACTGACTGGAAAACTGGACCAATTAAATATTATTAGTTCCTGCTGTGCAGATTTTAGCATGAAGCACTTCATTCATTCAAAAAAATTCCATGCACTGCTGATCTTTGGGGTTTACTGATACATTTTAAATACAATATTCTCAAAGAAGAAGAATTTATTGCAGCTTTATTTACTAATATCTATTCAGCATGGATGCCAAAGCTATGTATTGATATAGGTTAGATGAAAGTCATAATGTATGGAAATGACAGAAGACAGGTTTAAAGCCCCCAAATGTCTACCAAATTCAAGGTGAAAAAGATTTGATTGTAATGAAATGCATATAGTTGCTGGCTATCCTGTGAGCAGAGGGTCTGCAGGCTTAAAAAACTTGTCAATGAACAAGATAAGAGGAGAATGATCAGTCTGGTCTAAGTAGACAGGAAGTCTATATAACTCGACAAAGTGCTCTTTATATCCATGATACACATTAAAGCATGAAAAGCATCTCAGAATGCATACCATATAAAACTATACCATACCATATAAAAACTGACTCCTGTCAGTCCAGTTTTAGCTTTAACTGTCCAATTTGGGTGAGTCTATGCAAATTATATACTCAGTTTCTGGTTCTTCTGCTCTTGGAGACCATGCTGAGATGCTTCCCACTCACCAAAATTGTAAAGAATGACTATTTGACTTAATATGTATTTTCTAGAAATTCAAATCAGTCAATCATTTTCCTCGGTCATCTCTCATCAACAAGGCATTTCCACCCACATAACTGATGATCTCTCAATGTTTTTTTATTGTATCATTCTGTGTAAACTCTAGAGATTGTTGTGTGTGAAATTCCCAGGAGATCAGCAGTTTCTCACATACTCAAACCAACCCATCTGGTATACCAACAATCAGTCACAGAGATCACACCTTTTCTTCATTCTGTTGTATGTAATGCTTTGCACTGCTGCCACGTGATTGGCTGATCAGGGAACTGTGTGAACATTCTGGTGTTCCTAATAAAGTGAGTGGTGAATGTATAAGAGTTATATGGTCTTATATGACTGTGTTGTTTATTACAGTATGTAGGAAATAAAATAAAGGCATGTTGATGTGGGGAAAATAATTTGGAATTCAGTGGTTTAATGATATTATAATCCTGAAGCTGATTATTTTCCTATTACAGCATGTTTCATAGCATATACCACTTATACCCTTATCATCAAGTCATGCTGTTAAAGAAAAATAATCTGTACCTTATGAGCAATCAGATTTCTGATCCCAGTACTGTGGTACATTTACTTCATTGTGTATGTGTTACAATCCTCTGTTTGCAAATACAGGTTACGTAGGGTATCTGTACAGGGAAACAGATGTCCAGTGTCTCAGTGTGAAAGAGCTAGTTTCCTTTCCCAGCATGCTCCTGAAACCTCACCAACCTTCCCACTACACTGAACAAAGGAGCACGCTCATAAAACGGGTCCTCTGCTTCGTCGGAGGTTCTGCAAAGCCCCTTCTCATCGTCCTTATAAATGTCATGGTCGTCATCATCTTCATCGCCGAGCTCAGAACACAGGTCATCCGACAAGAGCTCATCTGTGAAGCAGTCCATCTCTGCCCCAAGCCCCCTGCAGTGCCATGACTGGATCAGCTCGGTGGGTTCAGTGGTCTCGGTGGGGTCAGAGGTGGTCGGGGAGGCCATGGGGTCTTTTACTTGCTCACTAAGGCATGAGGTGAATAGGAGGTTGCTGGTGTAGCCAAAGACATGGGAGCCCAGTTAGTATGGTAACCCTGTTAGTCAGTGTTCACGTAAGGGTCACCTGATTCAGTTGCTTGGTTTTTGAGTAGCCTAATTTTTCATTTCTACAGGGTTACCAATAGCACACTCTGCAGAACAGCACTGCTGTATATTCCTCTTAATGAGCTTTTCATAACTCTTTAATAAGGACAAAGATAAGGAAGATGCTGTCTGTCATATTTTTATCCCTCTAACCCCACAAAGGAGCTGTTAGCAGTTCCAGACTCACTCTAACTACATAGTTTTCTCATTAGGTTAACGAGAAACTAATTATTGAATCATTTATAACAATTTTTAAAATACATACTTTGTGACGAATAACTGAATAAAAAGAAAGTTTAGGGAGTGAGACAATACAGAAAAAGAAATCAAAGCAAGTTTTACCTATTTTGGAGAAGTAATCACTGCTTAAACTGGCTGAACTGGCTCTTTATGAGAATACACTCTTAATATTCAAACTGCAGTGTAAGGAATATTATAATCACTTTATCGACTATGGTGAATCATCAATTTAAATCATAATTCAATGTTCCATGAAAAAATCTTTTACCTCCTATGATAATACTTCCACACATGTTAAATAACTGACTCGATGCATGGGTAGTGGTGCTAGTGTCTGATGAAAGTGTTTCTCAAAATTCCTTGGGGTTCTGTACATTTCTGTGTCTTTCCTCAACACACAGCTAATTCACGTTTTTTGCAAGACCAGTAGGAAAGAACACAGGGATGTGTGGTACTGTACATGTCTGTGACTTGGGCTGAGATGTACATACCCTGCATGTTTTACAGTAAAGTTGCACCATGGCACTACTCACCTCCCAACAAGGCGGAACCAAGGGAAGCGGTCATAGAAAGGGTCTCCTCCCGTCAGTACACTGTCACACTCCTCTGTGGCACCACTGGGAACCTCTGCAGCACGGTCATACATGTCCCTCATCTGGTCCAAGCGCTGCCTGCAGGGGGCATCATTGCATACCTCATCAGAGACATTTTTTTCCTCATCTTTAAAAAAAATATTTTTATATCCTTGCAGCTTTTCTTCCCAACCACATGGTCTAAAAAAAATTCAATATGGCACTGTACAGTATACGGGTATAATATACATTGTCTTATTCTTCCTCCCCAATCCAGTTCTGTCCTATTGCTGGACCCATGCAGGAAATATCACCAGAAGTCAGAGGCAATATCTTTCTTGTTTGTTAAAAGGTCATGTAATTAAAGACAAAATATGATTCAGTATAGTCATACATACATTACATAATCAGGTCAAATGTTATGGTACATACCTGAGCTTCTCCAGGGTCCAATAATGCGTGGCTCCATTTTTCTGGTCCTGCACCTCCACAGCTACGATGGTGCGGGGAAATGGGCTTTTCTCCCGCTCTTGAGTCACATCAGAAGGCAGTAAGTCAGGAGGAAGTGGAGAGTAGAGCGTATCGGTCAGCAACACAAACTGAAACTGCACCTGTGAACACAACACAACATTTTGGCAAATATTCTTAGTATGAAAATAAATGACAGCACATGACATAAACACAGTGCATATAAAAGAATGAATGTATATATATATATATATATATATATATATATATATAATAAAGCTTTCACCTTCTTTTTGAGCTCCACACTAATGGCATTGGCCTCTTTGAGGAAGATGGCATTGCCCCAGAGAAGGTCTCTGAGAGAGGTAAACTGGTACCCCCTCCACTTTCTGAAAGCCCACATGGCCAGTTCAGTCTCCCTCTCAGTCCATTGCACTGTAAATAGTAAAATTTCAATTAATACATACAGTATCTACCTGGTAATCTGGTAATTAGCACACAGTTTTAAAAACTGACAATTTGCTGTTGACATAGCTAAACAATGACACACTATATGGACAAAAGTATGTTGGCCACCAAACCATTACACCCGTATATGGGTCTCTCTGAACTATTGCCAGACATTTCAAAGCACAAATAGTAATTGTCCGCAATGTCCATGTATACCGTAGCATTACAATTTATCTTCACTAGAGCTAAGCAGCCAAATCTTGTTACATGTCAATGTACACAAATCCATAAAGTGTGCCAAGGAGGAATGGAGGAGCTTAAGTGTCGGGCCCCGACTTCATCCCCACTGAACACTATTGACATGAATTAGAATACCAACAACTGTACATTTCAAGCCTCTTTGCCCAGCATAAATGCCTGACCTCACCTATGCTTTGTTAAGTGAATTGTCATATCCACAGAGACCTGTTTTAAAAAAATCTAGTGTAAAGCCTTCCCAGACAAATAAAGGTTATTATAAAAATTTTAATAGGATGTTCAACAAGCACATATGGGTTTGAGTGGTCAGGTGTCCACATACTTTTGGCGATATAGTTAGTGTATACGATTCTTAGCTAAAAATTAAGGTTAGAGCGCACCTTCCTCCTCAGGTTCATCCTCCTCCTCTGTTGCTTCAGGATAATAACGATCAACCTGCTTTTGTAAGGCCTCCAACTTGCTCTCATAATCCTGAAAAGGTAGCAGATATTTACGCTCTCTCTTTGAGATAGGTTTGAGTTTGATTTGAAGGGCATATTCAAGTTTTATCAATATTTTACTGAATTATAGTTAAATATCTTTCTCACTAGTCTCTGTTGCTCCAAAAGATTATTGGCCTCCTCCCTCTCTTTGCGGTATTGGTCTTCCAGCTCCTGAAGTCTAACCATACACAGGAAAAGACACACAGATACAGCATTAATAATTAAAAACCTTTCATTTCCTTTCCTGTCCCCCCACCCGGTTGTTTTTTTTGTCTCCTACCTCTGGTCCATCTCCTGTTTCATGTCGATGCCCTGTTTCTCTAGCAACTCTCTCTGAGCAAAGGCCCAGTCCACGGGCTCAGCTGGAGTTTCAGCACATGGAGTTCTCTCCCTCTCCTGCCTTGCCTGCTCCGGGTGGTTAAAGCGGAACACGTGGCTCTTCCCCATGATAATGCGGTTTCCTGTTTTATCAAGAAGAATGATAAAATAGAAAAAAAAAAGTAGTATATAAATTAAATAAGCTTGATTATTTACTCCAGGTTTAATTTCTGTGTCTGTGTGCATGTCTACTGGGATAGGCTCCAGGCCCCCCGCGACCCTGAATACAGGATAAAGCGGTATAGACGATGAGTGAGTGAGTGAGTGAGTGATTATTTACTGCTGTCAATTGTTGAAATTGTATTAGAGTAGAAGAAAAGCAATCAACACTTCAGTAATCTTGTGTCTTACAATGACAGTGCATGGAATGAGTTGTACATGTGTAATTGTATGTCTTAATTTTGTTAATGTGTGTCTGTCACATATGAGATCCTACTGTCGCATTTCATTATTCAATTCTGTACAGTATAATGACATTCAATTTAACTTGGAACTAAAATGGTTATAAGGGAAATAGACTTCCTTTATAGTCATTTTAACTTTAATGTCATTACCTAATTACACAATTTAATGTCATTGCCTAATTACAAACTATGCAGATTAAAAGAAACAAGGAAATCACTTAAGTTCATTCAAATAACACCAGGCAGAGGGTTACAAAAATATAAGTCAGAGTAAAATTCTCATAGTAAAGCTACCTTGTTGTGTTGCATCACTTTGGAAAAGAAATATAGGTTGAAGAAAATATGGCATGGAGACACACCTGATCTAAGGACAGTGGGCTCTGTCACTTTCTTTCCGTTGACATAGGTCTCAGCTCCTTCACATGGCTCCAGAATGACTGTAAAAAGCAATGATAGACTTTAATAAATGCCCTCTTTACAAGACAAAACAACTGTATGGATATAATGTACAGCTTTTGTTTGTTTACATGCACACCAGGGCTTGACATTGGCACCCGCCCACCCGCCAAATGCGGGTAAAATTCGGCTGTGGCGGGTAATACGTTTAGTCTCACTAGCCACTTTGGAGGGTAGTTTATTCTTTGGTATGATAATATATTTTTGTTGTAGTTTTCTCTAAAGGCATCTGATATAATAAACACATTGCAACGTAATATTACGCGCATAAAACGCGCATGAATGTAATGAGGACATTTAATAACTCTCTCCACACACACACACACACACACCTAGTGATCGGCCGTTCATGAACGATTCGTTCTTTTTGAACGAATCTTTAACATGACTCAGATGAACGAGTATCTCGGAGAGTGATTCG
>JAQMYJ010000037.1:12319767-12332181 GCA_030014305.1 Clarias laeviceps
CAAACATTAACGTATCATGGTGAAGAAAAAACTGTGATTTTCTGGTAACAAAATTGTGGCTAGTAAAAAGGCTGAATTGCTAGTGACTCCGGAGATCCACTAGCCACATTGTCCAGTGAGCAAAAAAGTTAATGTCATGCCCTGATGCACACATACAGTATATTACATAAACAGTCCCAAACCAACAATGACATAAATTCTTAAAGATGATAATTAATATTTACAGTATGTCCTGTAAAATGTAATGCATATCTCAAGGAACAATGGGAATAAAATGTGTAGAACATCAAACATTCTATGTTTAAGTGCATAAGTCGTAATTGTTCACCTTCTCCCATAGGTCCTGCACTGCTGGTGAAAATACAATGCTCATCTTTTATGAAGTGTCCACTGAGAACAATGTCCTGCCTTGTCATCGCATCCTCTCTTCCCACCCTGAGCAAACACAGAACAACAGAGTATAAAAGCAACATGAGAAATGAATTCTAGTCAAATATCAATTGTAGTCAAACATCATAAAATTGTATTACAACATTCGGGGGGGGGTGGGGGGGGTTGTGGGAACACAGCACAAACCTGGTTATTCCATCTTTAATGTAGTAAAGGAGACACTCAGACATCAGAGGATCTTCATTCAAGTTCACCAGATGGGGAGTCTGAAACATTATGCAAAAAAAATAATTCATTATAAAGTATTAAATCTTTTAACATATAACAATATTATCAAAAAATTTTAGGAAATGGTTTAAGGCAAGCTTGCAGTAAAAACCCATAATAACCAGTGTTGGTGGTTGTTAGAAAATCATAACTGAAGCAGAATAAATTTGTAATTCAAAGATATTTAAAGTAAAGATAAAGGCTCTTTATTTATATTTTACTAAGTGTATCCATAAACTACATAAAATCTGCCACTATCATCAAGAAAATATCAGTTGTTACACACAGTTTGTCTGTGTAGCACTAAAGCTAGTCAGCTAATCTAAGAATATAAGCAGGCAGCAATGGAACTTTTAGCATACAGTAGCATATGACTAGCTAGATACGTGATGGCAGGACAACTGGTGAAACTCATTAATTACTAAACAAATTTGCAAAAAAAAATACTTACTTTACAATGCTAGCTGCTGCACAACATTTATTTAATGGTAGATGTGTAGTACCTACATGGTTGTTATTTTTTTTTAATAAGATTCTTGCAAATGCCTTAAATAATAATCATGACGTAACGATACAGAAAACTACACCATGAATCATTTACATATGGAAAAAAACACTTCCAAATAAAATTTCAAAAAGGTCCAAAAAATGTATACCCCAGGTGATCCCAAAGTACTGTATACAGATTACATTTTTAGAAATAAAATTTGCAATCAGTTGTGGATTATTTTCCCTCTATAAAAACCCAACACTGTATAAAACACACAGGGAAAAAAAGTGCATGCAAAAAAGATCAATGTCCAACCCCAAACATAGCCAAGAAATTCTGAAAAAATCACACAAGATCTCAGAGTTATTATAAACTATAACAATCACTATATCATTAATATACTCACCTAAATATTTCTCATAATGAAATCAGACTTACAATCATGTAAATAACGTGCAATACTACAGTAAGGAAAGTTGAACACTAGGATACTTTCAGTACAAAGAAACACTTAGGAATCAATCACAGGTTCCATAACACTCTTTAACCAACCTCATTGGGGGAGAACAAGCCAACAGAGTCTATAAAGACAGCCTGAGGTTTTCTCTTTTCTGCTGGCTTCAAAAGGATGAATGCCATCATATGGTTACTTTAGTTATTATCTAAATCAATAACGTACTGTTATAGAAAATGCCCATATGTGTATGATATTAAATCATGACATTGACACTGATTTTGTAAAGTCTTATACCTTTTTGGGTGAAAAGACGCCAACAGTACCTCCATCTTCCCTCATGGCCACACCCATCTCAGCGAGCAGGGCCTCTCTGAAAAATAGTAAGTACAGTTATGTTTCGCAATGCAGAGTCTACACTTTATGGATCTGCTTAAACTTTCTTCACTTGCTGTGTATACCTTCAGCTGTTAGAATTGCTAATTTTATCATTAAAAGTGTGCATCTTGAGCTTAGTGCTGCTTATATACAGTAGGTTGAATATTTTGTTGGTCTGGTTATGATTTAGTTCTGATCATAGTGCACATTCAGTTAGAGTTGTTAGCATTGTTTAAACAACATTATGTTGTTCAAAGCCCTAGTGTCAGGACACTGTGGTGGCCAAATCATGGGTGAAAATGATTCCTAATGCTCCCAGAATTACAGGCCAATGAATGTTCGCCTTGTTGTCCTGGAATATGCCTTTGTCTTCAAGGAAGAAAAATCCATTGATGGGATAATCTAGTCATTCAGTACATTCAGGTATTCAGCTGACCTCATTTTATTGACAAGCAACCCCTGATCATAACACTGCCCCCAGAGGCTTATACACTGAAAACTATGCATAATGGGTATATCGCTTCATGTGCTTCCCTTCTTACCCTGACAAACTCAGTGCCTTAGTTGTTTTTTTTCTTTGCTTAATGCAGGCTAATAATTTGACCGGACTGAAACACAGTAAGATATTTTCTTTGACCATGGGGTACATCTTCTAACATAGTTGTTTAAGAAATGTGAAGCTACTCACTGAATTAGTTAGAGTTAAAATAACTGGGGCCAGCTGAAACATATTCTTGATTCTAGTAATTATCTAATCAAGGGCTTTGATCTATCCCCACTCAGTTGGGGATGAGTTTCCTTTTAAATTTGACTCCCCACAATGTTTTTCTTGTCATTTCAGGTTTTCTTTGCCACTATAACCTCCAGCTTGCTCATTAGGAAGCTAAAGCTACATCAGGATTTCTGTAAAGGGTTGAATAAAATTGAATGGAAAATGGATTCCATCCAAAGAACTGACCTTTCCATTCTGATGGCTTCGGTACGGCGAAGCTTCTCCTCCCATGTTTCATTGAGCTCTGCAATGATTTTCTCAGTTTCCTATTGGTTGGTATCATAGGAGATTTCAAGTCAAATGCTTGGCAATGTTAGGTCATACCTGAACATTAGACAAACAACTGAATTCATCATTCAGAAATAAGGGTAGATTTATTCAAAACTGTTGTTGATGTTGGTCGAGCACTTCAGAGCATGTGACACTGTTGAGGGCAGAATGAAATATGCAAACTAGCAGCACTTATAAATGAATTTCTTGTCTTGCCCTAATTTGTAATCCTACATGGGTATATAGTGTACAGGTATGTTGTGTTCACTGAGTCACCTTAAGCCTCTCAATGGCCTCTTCACTCCCAGGGCTGAACATGATGCGGTCATGCAGGCTGCTAATGGACCCAGCACGGCTTGACAGGGCGGAGAGAGAGGGGGAGGGACTCATCCCTGTCATGGCATTGGTCACTGCGGAGAGATCACCCCTTTCATTGACAGCCTGGCCAGTATTGTTATTGTTCTTGTAATCAGAAAAGTCTGTAGGGGGGTTGCCGGGTGGGTTGGGGAAAAGCAAAGGATTGGGGTGGGGGGGATTAAGAGAGATAAGGAGAGAGAAGCAGGCAGAAAAGGGAAAGTCCAGAAAAGGAAAGGTAGAAAAAAGAGGACAGAGAGAAATATATATATATATAGCTTAAAAACAAATCTGTCCAAATATAAAATGGTCAGAATATCTGAGTCGAGGAACCAGAATGTAACACTAGAAGCGGGAGAACAGGCAGACTCTACAATCACAGCCCCAAAAAAAAAGAAGAAGGCAGCACAAGCATAAAGCGCAAATGTCTACCTGCTGTGCTATGTGTAAGGTGAACTATTAAGCTTCAGCCAAAGCACTGCAACTGGGACACCATATCCTTATTTCCTTATCATGATATAAACATTCAAATGTCTAAACATACTATGCTATATAATCCCTTTCTGCGCTATTCTGCTCTACTGTGTTATTCCAGTCATGTAGCATTATTTCCTATTTCCTTACAGTAAGCCTCGTACTGTATGCTCCAACAATACCCCTATTGGATATGCTACATTTTCTAATACAGGGTTCATGTTGCTTCTAAAAGCTAGCGACTGTTATTAGGCACTCCACTAACTCTAATAAAAGCCCATTACTATCTCCATTACACTCAGAATAAAATCTATATTCAACACAAGGGCGGAAGCGGTTACATTAGTGCTATCAGCCGGCATTGACGCAGCTTATGTGTGAAAAACATTGTTTCATCCCCACCTTTCAGTGCCAATATAATGAGTATAACGTGTCATAAACCTCACATAAACTATAATAATACAGCTTGATAATACACTGAATAATTACTGCATGTTATCGACATTATCTGTTATTTATTAATGTGACTGTGAATATAATAGAGTAAATGTGACCTGCTGAATAATAAGGGCTTTTGGCTCTCACAGTGCTGCTATAGAAACAAAGATCAAGCATTTTGTTAGTTAATAAAGAGAGCAGTTACACAAGAAAGACTAAGATTAGTCTCATGTGTAGTGAAAAAAGTTTTTTGTAAGTTCCGTGCTATCGGTAAAGAGTGGGAATTTGGTTAGGTTTAAGTGAGACATGTTAAAGATAATCACACATTATAATATAAAAAAAAATTTCTCTTTCTCTCTTTCTCTTTTAAATACCCCTCTAAACAACACTATCATGTGACCACCAACAGTGTATTCTACAAATCATGCAAAACAAACAATTTCCATCTCAACCAATATTAAATCTGTTAAACAAGCTAAACAAGCAGAAAGCAGTACCATTTAACCAGTAGCATCCAAAGTCTATCCTCCCCTTTATAAGCATGACTAAGCAGAAAGTAAAAAGAATGATACATTGATTTTTTTTCACTATCCATTAGCATGATAATCCTCTAGATTAACCTGTCAACTGGTAGACCATGGTCCAGATTTAGACTGAGAAAGAATTTCAGTCAATTGAACCAAACATGTAAAAAAAAAAATGACCACAGCAGAGTAACACCACACCAGACCTGCTCCTCATACGCTTGCTGCACTGGTGCTGAAAGGACACTGCCATTTTAGCATCCCTCATATATTGGACCAGTAAATCTGCAGAGCCGTGAGGAGGAACAGGACCCACACACACCTGGAGCAGAATAATCACCTCTGCTCTTCACCCTCCACACAAAGCCAGACAAGGATAAATAGACAACTCAAGCTCCCTTTTAATTGAATTCGACTCTTATATAACTGAACCATTTTCTTTCACACAGACTCTGCTGATAAAATTCTTCCTTTTCCCAGGGCCATGACCGCTCTACTGAAAGGTGCTCCTGTAACCTCTCTTCTGGACTCAGGTCCCTCAAGACAGATGAGAGATTCTCAGTCTCCTGTGTACACGGGAATGTTTGGGAGGTCCCCACCACTGACCCCACCACTGCACCCATTCTACTAGGACAAGGGTAATAATTGATGTATAAGGTGTTGCCTAAAACACCTAGAAAATGGAGAAAAATTGGAGGAGAAAATCAGATGAGTGACTACCCTGCCTGCCATCTATATTCCAACTTAACTGCCTCCTTTACTATCAAACATATCAGGATAGACAAGAATTTTACCTCTTCGTGTAATCATGTGCCTGGCCCACTCCCATCCCTGACCCTGGGCAGTCACCTCTGAGTTTGAAACACCATTGAGAAAATCTGAGACGGTTCTACTGGCCATAAATGGAGGATAAATTACGATTTAACCTAGTCCTCAATGCCAACATCCCTCACCAAGGTAACTTGCCCCCACCCTGCTCATTCTACTTCCAATCCGAGGAGTTCCCATCAGGTGGATAGGTAAGTGGCCATGTTGAGCTCCCAAAGAACATCCTCACTGATCAAGGTACACTAATTTATACACTAATTAATTTATATGCTGACCTATGTACCAAAACCAGCCAGTTGGCCTTAAAGAAAATTTTAACCAAAACCTTAAAACCAAGCTGAGAAATGTGGTGGATAAAGTTCAGTCTACTTCAGCTCTTCTTTAGGGAAGAACGCCACAAGAGCTGTTGGATAGGAGACCTGGAATGAGCAAGGGTGTTCTCATTGCTCATTGAGCGAAGGAGATGCAAGAATGTGTTGGCCAATGTTCCTCCATTGTACAATGACAAATAGAACAAGCACAAGCCAAACAAACAAATGAGCAAACAACCAGCCAGCACAGCTCATGAGTTCCAACCAGGTGACAATGTCCTCCTTCTGTTCCCCATTGCCAGTTTCAAGTTCCTGGCTCGATGGCAGGGGCTGTAAATGATCGTTCAGACAGATTGGCTGATGAACCACTGCCAGAAACAGCTGGGTAAGCACAAAGACTCACAATTATATTATGTGAAGTAAAAAATGGATTCTGTCTCAGATCAACACAGATGAGCCCAGACACTCACATAGTAGAAGACTTGGCAGAGCTAATAGACCAATGTATTCTCGGAGCTACAAAGCCAGGTTCATAAGGTCAAAAAGGGGAGAGTTTTCACACACTGTCAAATAATTTATTTTATTTTGTTTTATTTTCCCTCAATCAACTCATTATTGAAATCTTATTGTTCACATAACTTGTCTTAAAAAGTCAACATCGAAGAAATTTACATTTTTAAAGATAAAGCGACAAAAAAGTGTTTCTTATTTACAGCTATAAGATAAATAGTATTTGTTAAATCGTTAAAAGCTAAATGTTATCATCATATAGACTTACTAAACCTGACCTTTGTGTTATAAACAATCCTTTTCTGTAAAAGGACCTTTAAAATTTTTAACCGAACACCTCTGATCTTTAGGCTAATAACAGGAACTAAGGATGCAGTCTAGCCATCACCAAAGCTACAGGTTGCAGAAGGTGACAAGAGCACAAATTCACAGTAAATGTGCTATCACTCAAACACACATCTGTAGTAAAGCTCTTTCAAGACTTGAGGTCTTTGTGTCTACACCTTTTCAAAGTTGCAAGGGTAGCTCGACGGTTAAGGTTTTGGACTATGGATCAGAAGGTCACAGGTTCAAACCCCATCATCATCGAGCTACCCCTATTAGGCCCTTAAACAACTCAACTGCTCAGATTTATGATGAGGTAAAAGTAAGTTGCTCTGGATAAGGGTGTCTACCAAATGCCATGAATGTAAAAGTTATATAATGTTTTTTTAAGCAGTTAAAAAAAACTCCTTTGCTCTTACAGTTCAATAACATAGATCATAGATTTTCTCCAAAAGATGAGTGGATGAGTGAGACCAAATAAACTCAACAAAGCAACAATATTCTTGCTCAGCAGGAGAAGCCCATATAGAGAAGTGACAAAAAAAAAACGGTAGGGAGAGTAAGACCGAAAACACAGCCCTGCAGCACCAGTGTACAGTACACAAAGCACAGAGAGCTGTGCTTTAGCATTAAACACTAAACCAGCAAACAGGCTCAGATAAAAGTGGAACAGTCCGATATCCAATAGTCTTGTTTTTATATGTATAATCCACTAAACAAAAGTTTAGTGTATATTTTGCTCTATATGTTAGAGATCCTAAATCTTTTTATTCCAGATGTTTTGCACAGACCTCCACTTTAACCAGGAGGACAGTATTCTCATTGTCTGTGAGTCACTAATGTGTCACTGCTGTGACAGTAATGAGCTGAGTCAGCAAAATGAAGAAACATACGTATCCTGAGTCAGTATGCTGATAAATTGACACAGTGATGTAACTGGACACTATTCTAACACTTTATCCCATTTGTTTTTTCTTACAAAAAGCTTGGGAACTGCATAGTAAAAATATAGTGCAAGTATGTGAATGTTCCCCTTTAATATACTGTACCAATCTTCCTATATACTTAATCAACCAATATACTACGAAAATGCATAAATTAATTATTACCATCTTATTGAACACTGACATAGATTAACATGAAATTTTGATGAGCAGCAATCTGTGTAATTAAGAGCAAGTGTATGGACTCTGACAGCCTGGTTGCTAGTCTACACATGCAGCTACATAAAGTAACCAAACCCAACCAAGCCAACATTCAGCTGATGTAGCATGAGGATGGTTGTGCGACTGGTTCATGTTGTCTTTTAAAAACCCAAGAAAGGCCCCTGGTGCTGCAGAGATCTGCCACATCCAGGAAAGCTGGTAAAAGCACAGGAAATTGAAAGACATAAAGAGAGGGATAGCCAAGGAAACACACATTTCAAACCCAAACCAGCATTGTCATCGACTGGACCCCGATATGCTGAGGGAGAGAGTGACAACGGAAAAAAAAAACGAGAGTGAGAGATATAAATAAGGAGAGAATATCAAAGGAAATAAGGAGAGGGAAAAGAGAAGAGAGAGAGAGGGTAGAATGTGAGACTCGTTTAAATAACACAAGGCCAGAGAGATACAAGCATCTCAAATTTCACAACTAGACTGTAGACTTGTACTGTATGTAGGGCTGAATTCAAAATGCTGTGCTCTAGAAACATTTTGAAATGTCGAACCATGAGATTACAAGAATAGAAGTGTAGGAGAAATAAGAGAAGGAAAGGGAGTGAGTGAGTGATTGAGTGAGTGAGTGAGTGAAAGGGTCACATATTTAAATTTATATTTTTCATGTAAAAGTGTTAAAAATGCATTTAAAGTACGTAGGTTACTTGGTCTGTTATTCTTCCTAATTTCATGTGTTTGTGACAGTAATGCCAAACATTTCAATATACAGTATATTATAAAAACATTTTATGTAATAAGGAAATTTTCTGCAAGTCTCATAAACAAATAGTTAACCAAAATCTAAGAGTCTAAAAATGACTTCACTTTTGAACTGAAACTACAAGGATAATGTAGCTTAGAATAATGGACATGTACAGTATGTCACCCAAAATTCTTCCTGTAAACTCATGCCTTAAAAGTATTTATTTGTTTCAAACTGCAGTGTTTTTATACATCTATTTTCATTTTAAAATGAGAGTTATGAGAAGATGATCATATTAAGTTAGAAAGCATAGACTGTATTTACAGTACAATCATTAATTGTGAATGCAGGGCAGAGGAGCAGTACTGGGTAATTTCATTAATAACTCAGTGTCTTGCAACGAAGGTCTAAATTGAAACAGCTGGTGGTGAACAGCAAGTGATGTCTTCTGACAGGCTGTGGTTGTTTTTGTATCAGTTGAACATTTTTCTTTTGCAGTATATTATTTTATAACATATACAGGTTGCCTTGCTAAAAAGCACAGGCAGAAGCCCAAAAATAAATTTAACTCTGTTATCTCTCACACCTGCCAACCGAGTGCTCGTCCTCCCACTCAAACTAACTAAAGTGCAACACGAACTCTTCCCTGCATTTAGCATGAATTCAAAAATGCACAAAATATATGGAAATGGGTCTTTTTCAATAATGACTGACAACAGCAACAGGACCATAGGCAAAGTAGTTAAACTGACTCATGTTTATACATTCTGCAGTTAGTGTATTTTTTGTCCATATCCAGATCCAACCAGGGTAACCGTGGCAACTAGCAGTAACTCCAGAAAATAATTGATAGTTGATGCTGTTGTTCTTTCATGTGCTTCTTATCCACCGCTTCAGATCCAAACATGGCTCAGGATTTAGATTCAATGCCCAAGAAATTAAGCAAAAATACAGTAATTACCAATATAAAGTAACTTCAATATGTGTGAACATGGGGTCAAAATCCACTTGCTGTCTTGCACAGCATGACACATCAAGGGAAAAAAGTAATTCTATTTGTCACAGATGGCAACCTCATGATTATCATTTATGTCATTGTGATTGCTAATTCAAATCAGCATGTCTGTGGGACATTAATGAAGCTCTGATTACAGTTTGAGTCTAAATGTTTACAGAAATGTTGTTTGTAATATCAAGACCATTATTTGTTAGCTACATTATCCTCGTAGTTTGAGCAGTGAATACCAAATTCTATATATTTGTATACATTTGATATAATAAAAATATCATATAATATATACATTAACATATCATATTTCACTGAAGTGTTCCCTATAAGCTACTTTATACATTTTTATATAAAAAATAAGGTGAGCCAAGCAGAAGTATAGAGAGCCTTACTTTCAATGATATCACCCAAGCCCTGGGCATAGAGGAGCTCTTTCAGACGTGACACCTCATCCTTCAGCTCACGCACCAGCCGGTTGTTGGGGTCCTCATTAATGACAGCGTTACAGCGGATCTGCTTGGCTCTGTCTGCATACCTGTTTCAGAAACCACGCAGGCTAAAGTCATCAAAGAACATCATGAACATCATGTACACTACAGTACATCAGGTAGTCATGGATATTGGCGCATGTGTTAGTGTTAATCATGTTATGGCCAAAATTTATATATATTATTGTAATTTTATTGTAAGAATTTTAGGTACAAATATTCTGTGTCTTTAGGACTTAGAGCTAAATTTTTTTTGCTGTTGCTATGTCCCTGAGGCCCTCCTGGAAGGCTTCTTTCACGTAACTGTAATGCACCAAACATCAGCTGTTCCTGGGTGAGTCCACCTTTTTATTTGTTTTACTGCGATTTGTTATTTGCTAAAACTCAATTGTTATCCTTGGGTTTTATGAGGTGCATTTAGAATTATTTCCTGCTTTAGTAGGTTGTGATTTGTGTGTCCTTGGAATGTGTGATTGATTGATTGATTGATTGATTGATTGATGGATGGATTGATTGATTGGTTGATTGATTGGTATATCCTTTGGCCGGTATTTTTAGTATCAGAGTGCACCTACGATGGGTATATGTGTGCACATACAGGGTTATTGCAGGACTATTCTGGAGAAATATTCATTACCTTTTAGCTGTTTTAAGAAAAAAAAAATTGCTGCCTCTTTATTTAATTATTTAACGCTAGCTACAATACAGCTATATTCCTTGTGCTGCTGAGAGGCTACCAGTAGACTTTAAGGTGGAATGTTTTCTTGCATATTACTTAATGCAGAAGTTGATATTGTGAATTAATCAACACCTTAAATGTTACTATGCCACATTAACCCATTTTATTTGTTTTATGGGTTCACACATGTTTAACTGATGATTGGATCTTCAAGCCAGATGTTCTATAACCAGAGTGCAATAGTGAATTTTGCAAATGGTTTTTGGTTTGCTTCAAGAAGGCTCACAGTTCTGAAGCTCACTGAGTCTAAATGGTTCAGTTCACTAGTGGTGTTCATATTAGGAATGAGTAACTAATACACAGATCACAAAATATCATCTTGTGTAGATAGGTACTTAATACATTACAAAAGGGCATAAGATTATGAAATTAATCGTGCCTGTCTCGCAGGCACACACATTCCTCGAGAGCTCAGTTTTATCGCAGCAACCTTGGATAGAAGGATGTTAACAGCATGAATTATTTGAGGGATTTTAATTCATGTTGTGAATAGCCTTCAATGCCTTAACAACTAAAGATGGAAACTGTCTAGAAAGAGGGGAAGAAAGAGAGAGATATTGGACAGATTTTACATTTCATGTTTCAAATCAAATTGGGACTCTTGGTTTTCTTGTCATTTGGCAATATAATGAAAATATGAAAACCAGTGATAACTTTGAAAATTAAAATAACTTAAGCATAAATTTGGGTGCCTATGATATTATTCACAGATGGGTTGTAAAGAGACTGTTAAAACATATTTCAGTTTTGTTGTACTTTTTTACTTTTTATATTTTATGTTATGTTTATGTATGTTTTATAATTAAATATTATTTATGCTTCAAATAGCAACATTTTAGATGATTTAGAACCCCAGGGGTCATTTCCCTGACTAGGTGAAACAGATATTGCAGGTGAATATGTTCCAAGCTGATATATTGGTTTTGGTTACTTGTTAAAAAATTGCTGTCTGAACTTATAGGGTTATAGAACTGGATTGTGACACCTGAGTGTGCTGAGAGTTTCATCATAGTTGATGTCTGCAGGACTGAGAGCAGCTACCATGGCAGTGCGAGAATTTCCACCTGCACCAGGAAAAAGGTCAAAAGGTAAATCTCAGTAGAAACCTAGAGTTAAATTAAGTCATTAATACAGATGACACATACCTAAATTTTCTCGAAGTAACCACGTCAGTACAGAATCTCTGTAGGGGATAAAACTTTCCACCTTCTTTTTCTTCTTGTTCTGTATGTAAGAAAGTTCAGGAATAATCTTACTAAAACTTTTTTACACAATTTTCCATCCACCCCAAATTTAGTCAGTCTTGCAGGACATGTTTGATTTTTTTTTATTGATGATTTAGGGATGTGATAGAATTTTGGTATCTCATGTATTATACAGTGTCAGAAACAACATAAGCATGTCACAGTTTTTGTACATGCATCCCAGTGCTAAAATGACTTGTTAATTAAGTTCATTGCAGCACATTACCAATCATGTCTTGGCAGCTTAT
>JAQMYJ010000037.1:12332281-12344781 GCA_030014305.1 Clarias laeviceps
ATATATACATTTGGTCATTGTTTTAACCAAAAGCTTCATCTTCATTAGTGAAAAATTCTCCTACCTTGTTTGATCCAGAATCCTAAGAAAATTTGAAATCAGAATATTTATTTGACTTAATCCATTGCAAATGATAGAGTATTACAGTATATTACAAAGTACTATAGTACTAAAGTATTATAAACAAGTAATACTTACCACCTCTGCCAGTGCTGAAATGACTTTCCCTAGCGTGGTGAGGGATTTATTTATATTTGCTCCCTCCTGGAACAGAAAAAAGAAAAGCTTTGTCAAATACCTTGGTAAGTAAATGGAAATGTTCAAAAGAAGCATAGAGGCAGCTTGACTGCGCAAAGCATCCACACAGCACCAAGAAACAATTAAATTTTGCTCTATCTTGACCTACAGTAGAATCTAACACTTTACAGTATAGTGCTTATAAAAAATGGAAAAAGTATATAGAAAAAAAGAAAAGAAAATGACAAGTAACCCTCTTGAGTGCCCTCAACTTTTTAATGGCTATTTTGGCACCACTGTAAATGTACAGTAAATCATTGTCTACCATGACGGAGGGTTACAGAACAGAATGCCACAAAACTGTAGAAAAACTGTAGAGGAACTGTAGAGGAAAGCAGTAGGTAAGACTGTTCAACTCTTGGCAAGCCTAAAATCAAGTAATGTAGAGAGAGATGATTGAAAGGCAGGAAAATATTCAATAAGGAGGTGCATGTGGAAAAAGCAGATGTTGTCACCTTGAGCCGAGTGCCTTTGGCTCCAGTGGAGTCAGCTCTCTCACTGCCGGCTAAATCCACCAGACTGATTTTGCTGACCTGTTAGAGTTAGAAAAAATTTATAAAAATATAGACATGTAAACAATAGATATACATAATATGTCCAGAAGTCTAACTAGAAATCATTGTCTTCTTAACCTGAAACATCAGCAGACTTAATGTCAAAAATCTTTAATGCTATGTCAAGCAATAAGCAGTGATGGCTTAATATGATTGACAGGGGGTAAAATGTTGAGTGCAGGATACCTTCTCAGATGTGTTGTCTGTCTCTGAATCGTGCCTCTTTTGTGTGAAGATGATGTTGAAGACAGCGTGGGAACGACTGCTTGTTTCATTCATGTTGGTGGCAGCCACCGTCCTGCAAGAGAAATAACGAAAGAACAGATGAGAAGCAGATTACACCATGTGACATGTGACACCAGGTGTGAATAACCATATAATTGTGACTATGAGATATTCCTTACTGAAACTGCTAGCCTAGAATTAGCACTAGGGGATGAAGAGTATGAATATTACTTTAGGGTTTTCTGTGACACCTTCTGTTTCACATTTGCGAACATTACACTTACAGCGAGGGTGGTAATAAATGGCATATGACACTATACTGACAGAATGAAATTATTTAAAGTTAAAGGATGTGGTATGATTTTAAATAATAATAATAATTAATAATAATAATAATAATAAAAATAATAATAATAATAATAATAATAATTATTATTATTATTATTATTATTATTATTATTATTATTATTATTATTATTGCATAGTATGTGACATGTTTAAAGGCTATCACTGGACAGGTCAGAACTATAAGTGAGTAGTAAGGCACATTTTTCTCATATTAAATATCATACTATATAAAGTGAAAGGCCTTTATATGATTATTTCTTAAGTGCCACTAAAGATCTGTCTCTAATTGTTTGTCTACACAATACAGTAAAACAGATTAATGTTGAGACAACACTGCAATTAGTCTCTCTAACATCCTGAGGACCCCTCTTTACATATTTTAGTGCTAATTGCTCCAACTACATAAAAATACCTTCTGTAGGGTAATAGCCCTCAAGGAAAAAAACATTGTGCTAGAAAAAGAAAACTCAAATCCATTCAAGCTTATTTTCAACTAATGCTACAAGAAGTGAAGCATGAACTAAGGACTGTTTAATTATCTACTGTGCTCAATTTGCCTGCTGGTTTTGCGGCCCTTCTGCTGAGTTGTTTAACACTTAGCTAATTGTGTGGAAGGAGAGAAGATAACGGGTCTTAAGAATTTGTTTGCACCATTAAATACATTAGCACTATGACATTTACTCTTAAATGCAGAGACAGGAGTAGTTTGGATGATGGAAACTGGTAGAGAAAGCATGATTTTTTTTTTAGACTTTTAGTGAGTCTATTCACCCAGAACCATTGTAATTAAATATATTAGACTTTTAAAATGTCACTGATTAAAACATAGGTGTTTACAACTGTAGCTGTTTCCCACATCAATATCTGTCTTTGAGCACACATATTTTTAACAAGTTGTTTTTCATCTTCAGGCTCTGTATTAAGAGTATTTAAGAAGTAAATCCCAGAGAAGAGAAGAGAAGAGAAGAGAAGAGAAGCATAACCTGGCCTTATTCCCCGAGTCCATCAGGTCTTGAATATCATTATAGGACATGACAGCGAGTTTGGATAGATCTTCCACATATGGGCCTAGCAGTGGGTGCTCTCTCACTCGAAGGTTCCCTTTATTTTTGGGGTTCAGCAGGTCCCGCACACGCTCACAGTAAATCTCCATATAGCTCACCTGAAACAACAAACAGCGTCAAGCTGTCATACATAAAGTATATAGCATCAACAGAAGCATGTAGAAATGAACTATATTAAGGCATTTCTTTACATTAGAGCCATATATAGAAACAAAGTATTAAGAAACCATAGAAACAAATAAGAAAAACAAAGTGAGTCTCTTTTTTACCTCCACAGAATAAGACATGCTGTTGTCAGTATTGCTGTCATTGATCTTGGTAAAAAGATCCTCACATAGCTGGTAATAGAGAAATAGGTTAGAGTTAATGGATGTGACCTCATTTATCTCATCTTCTCAGGCACTGAATGGATATTTGTGCATGCTTCAGCTTGCTGTTTGTTTCCCCATTGTTCATGCGGCCTGCCTGCTTATAAAGAAGAGTGTGAAAAGCCTGAGATACCCTCTAATAGCAAATCAGTCACTGATAAAAGACTGTTTTACTGGTGATCATTGTGGCAGTGTGTAAACAGGGGAGTTTGCTCATTATAGTAGATAAATAGAAATGTAAACTCTCAACCTGACTAATAAAGGTCCATTTGTGTGTACTGCCTTTACCTGTGGGATTATTCCTTGCTGGTCCTTTTCTTGTTTGCCCATCATAGTATATGATTTGCCAGCACCAGTCTGGCCATATGCAAAAATGCAGACGTTGTAGCCCTCAAAGGCATGGAGCAGCATCTCTTCGCCAATATCATTGTAGACCTGCTGCTGAGATGCATAGTTGATGTCCTCTGGCTGCATGTGTATGGGAAAAAAAAGCGGGATGGATCAGTCAGTGTAAACCATTAACAACTGTTGAATAAACACAGACAGGTGCATAAGACCAGACAAGGCTTCATACATTATTGAAGAACAGAGTCACTAGAAATAGTCAATGCTTTTAGAGTACCACTGAGACATAGTGAATATTTCAGCAATAGCAGCAGCACAAAAACATATTAAACATATTATGTTATGTTGTATTTATAAAAAATACACTTATAGCTGTGACAATTTATTGATCATATGTATTATGTAATTACAGCATCCCAGGAGAAAAGAAAGTTTAATTATTGTGGAATTTTCAAAGTATTATATTGACTTAAACATTCTAGTGTGTATGTACAGTAATGTACACTGGTATTAAAACTACAATATGATGAGTAAGGATTACTATGATAATCATGCATACATATCTATAACTGAGTCTACTCGACTTTTCCCACAGTACTCACCGTGGTATGTGACCAGTAAGAGTAATCAAAACTGAAGCTCTTGGTTTCTTTGGGTGCTTTGGGGTTGATGATCGCTGAAAGAAGAAGAGAACAATATAGGATCAGAGGGTGAATGACGTTAAGTAACTGGGAAAATAATCATACTTGATACTTATAATACCCTGTCGTACACTGGAAAATTGCCTCTGACAGAAATGTAGTGCCACTGTTGTTAGAGCACAAAGGGAATTAGTAAAAGGCCTGCTGTAAATCCCACTGAAGCATACTTTACTCCCATCAAACCATTTCAGGTTAGCACAATGTCTTCTGAATGTGATGGTTATGAGAATTTTAGGCTAACTAAGCACACAGTGAGAGCAAGGTCATAATAACATTGAGATGTTAAACTATTACAAACTGAACAAAATAATCCATATATCATCATATTTAACTGAAGGGCAGAATTTCAACTCAAGCACATTACTCTATGTACATTGAACGAAAATAAATAATGGTAAATAATAGTAAAATATATATTCATTTTAAATTCATTAAATAGAATTAAGTACATTTACTAACTTTTATTTGTAAATTTGAAATACACAAGACCATAATATTGTATTTTTAAAGAAAAAAATTTCATTAGTAATTTATTATTATTGTGTTTATGTTTACTGTTATTTGGGCTGTTCACCACAAATGACCTATGCTAACCATGCAGCATCATGGGGTATCAAAAGAGGAACGAAGAGGAACAGAAAGGCAGAAAAAGAGAAGAAAAACTTTATGTAATTAGATTCTGCAGTGCAAGAGTTCTTACTCATTTCATGACTCATCCTCTTTCTCTGCAGGAAGTTAGATAAGAAATATTGTAATTAGCCCTAATGGTTGTTCCTTTACAATTCACTCAGTTCCGGCAGAGTTTAAGACAATCACTGTCCATACCAATCTATGCATGCTGACTAAAAGTGGCATCAGCTCTCTAAGATGTTCAGGATCTTATCCCCCTGCATATCTCTCTTGTTCTTGCTTCTGACATCACTTCCTGTGTTAACATCCATGCTGTTCTTAGCAAGCCACCCACGCACAGACAGGCAAGTGCTTCTTCACGCATAGCCACAGAACATATCATCATATAAATACACAGAATCTACAAATCACTGATTATCAAGCTTCACCAGGTAAAATATAAATGTCAGCGCCATTAAATTGCAAATGTTAATTTTATGGCCAAAAAAATGTATTAGGAATACAAATTTTCTTACTTATAGTATAAACAATCCACCAATCTTCCAATTATGAACATGAAACACAAATGGGTCAAGCTCCTGTTGTTAATTTTTACTGCAGTACAGGAACCATGAATGGTATATGTAGTGGCACAAACTGTGTGGCAGTCACGTAACGAAAAGCAGCTGCATGCAAGCTTTTATTGCTGCTTGCTACAAGTGGCAGAAAAAACAACAAAATACACTCTAACAGCATTTGCATTATTGCATACAATTTGCTTTGGCAATTTTGGGAGTGACCTCTGAGATAAAATGCAGATTACAGCAGCTTGGCTTCTTTTCATTACGAGCCTTCAGAACTATGGACGTTTTCTCGGTGATTTTTAGCCAAGTAAAAATGTAACCTTACTGTATACTGTAAGTCCACAATTGCAGCCTATAAAAGCCTCCCATTACATCATGCTTTTCTCTTTCCCATGGTTATGGGTAAGAATGGCTAGTTTGTGAAAATGGCAGGTAAGAGTTTTTTTAATTCCCTATAAAGCTTCCTGGAATTACAGCTCAAGCATTAATATCATTCATCTATGCTGTGGACACATGCCTTAATTACACAATACTAGAACTGTAAAACACCCTAAAACCTGTGAAGCGTAGAGTGATAAAGAACTTTTCATTATAAGTTTAACTGTTTAATAAAAAGTATCTAATTAAATCTGTCATAGGCAGTAGATTTCAGTATTGACAAGGTGCTTTCTGTGTGGACGATGAAGATATTATGCAAGTCATCTGTTTAATCTATGTTCACACTGCGTCTGAATAACATGAAACTGACATGACACCAAGGTCTGAGAGTGTGAATTGACATGACAGCATCTTCTGTTCTTTCTTCAGATTGACATGGTTGTGATAATGGTTTAATTAAGATTTTCTAATCAGCAGTTCTGCATAGAGTGTTAAGTGACCTTCACGTTTAGACAGTTAAATTCAGAGCTGAGGAATCTACAATGTTGGGAGCCATAAAGCAATTCTACTCACCCAGACTTACAACTACAAGACATTTAATGAGACCTGGATGCCATATACATTTCACAGGTTATATGTTCATTCATTCATTCATTCATTCATCCATCCATTCATTCATTTGCAATACCTGCTTTATTCTGTTTATGATTGTAAGGACTCAAGAGCCCATCCCTGGGATACTGGGCACAAGGCAGAAATGCATTATGGAGCTTCATAGGGCACCATGCACACACATTCACACCTAGGGACCTAAGTACTTCACCTTCTGGCATGTTTTTTGGAGTCAGGAGGAAAACTGTGAACCCTGAGGAAGGCAATAAGAATGCAGGAGGAACATGTGAAACTCCATAAAAACAGTAACAAGAGCTCAGGATTGAATCAGTGATTCAAGAGCTGGAATCTAGCAATGCTACCCACTAGGCCAGCAAAAGCTGCCATTCAGCACATCCACAGCTTAACATCCTCGATTCAATTTTAAATTTGAATAATTTTAAATTGCATATTTGTGTATAGTATAATGACAATAGACTTTGTTGCCCTAGTTAAAAGGGATGAAGGCAGTATGTTCCACAGCAGTGTTAGTCTCAGACAGCACAGCTACTGTATAGTAGGCACTGAAGGGAAATATCTGCTTTGGAGACAACGAACAACACACAGTATACTCACACCCAATAACTAAAATATTAATAAATAGCACAACACCCAGCTCAAACATCAGTAATGAGGGATCCATACCAATCTTCCCACTGCACCTTTTGGCTCAAAAAGAAGAAGAACCTAAATGACCTTGGAATTCAGTGGTGCAAAGTGTGTCTTCATTGTATGATTCTAGCAGCAGATAAACAACAAACAATACATAAAGAATAAAGGATGAAGATCATGTGATAACCAATAAAGGAGAAAATCAGGATAATATCATTAAGAAATAATAATAATAATAATGTACAATACCAATGATATGACAATTAATCCTTGATAAGTAACTCTAAATATTAAATGGTTAATATTTAGTCAGGGCGGCATGGTGGTGTAGTGGTTGGCACTGTTGCCTTGCACCTTCAGGGTCCAGGTTCGATTCCCGTCTCTGTGTGCATGAAGTTTGCATGTTCTCCCCGTGCTTGGCGGGTTTTCTCCGGGTACTCCGGTTTCCTCCCACATTCCAAAGACATGTAGGTTAGGTTAATTGACGTTCCCAAATTGCCCGTAGTGTGTGTGTGCCCAGGATAAAGCGGTATAGAAGATCAGTGAGTAATATTTAGTTTATTTTTCTCCATTTTGTTCATCACCAATTCCTACCTGCAGGGAGGGTAAGCGCTAACACATGCTTCCTCTGAGACACATGAGGTCAAGTACTGCATCTTTTTTTTTTTTTTAATGCTGACTCACTGGGCAGAATAACACAATAAAAGGAAATTGCTATCTAACCCTCCTTTACACATATAAGTGACATTTAAAAGTGACATTTAAAAATAACACAAACCTTTCTCATTGTCTTAAAAGATTCTCCAGGTTAAGGTCTAGTTTAAGTTGTTAAGCATCTGCACTGGATGAAATGATGAAACCTCGGTAATTAACTAGCCTATGTTTTTCTCTTTTCCTTCCTCCTCAGCTCTTCTCCTCTACACCGCCTTCTGAAATCTGTGGACACAGACTAAGATGGAATCAATTTGAATAATCAATATGATTAAACCTGAAGTCCATTTGTCCTTGCAAATTGTGTAGAGTTAAAAATATATATTATACTGTATACTGTATGCACATACTGTAATTTTAAGGCTCATGACTTTCAATGTCTCATGGCTGACTGTTGTGAATGATATGAGATTCGAGGACTCTAGAAGTCCAACACTTCCGTCTCAGTTTCCTGCTGTTAATAAGAAAACTGCATCTCGTATTTTTTTCTGTTTCTACATAAGATAATAGAAATGAATAAATAGCAAATTTCCTAGTATAACTAGAAACAATCTGTGTGACAACAAATGATGGGAAATATTAATATATGGCATTGGGTAAACTATCCACTTGAGATTGGACCACACCTACTATCATGTCACTGTCTGCCTTACTGGAAATTCAACTCTCCCATGATTCATTGCAAATCATGTCATGACACACATCAGCCAACACAAACACCATAACCTTTACCCAGCTAAGGAGCTACAGTACATGTCACATTATACATCACATAACCCATAACCACGACTATGTTCCCCTGACATGCTTGTTTCTGATTATATAAATACTTTTAAACATGATATAATATTTACGGATTTATTAAATCTAAATTCCATTTAAATTCTGCCATTTAAAACATATACATACTGTAATATTAATTTAATAAAAAATTAGCAAAATCTTTCTAAACAGATCTACAGTACTGTAGCTAAGAGCAAACATGATGTCACTGACTGATCCAGATGTATATGTAGCACACACATATAGTATAAAACACCCTATGGGCCACATTATATAACAAGTCCTACAGTAAAATGGCTGACCCTTCATGAGTAGCTGAAGTGAAATAATTCATATACCTTTTTTAGTATAAAATTACTAAAAGGGAAATGCTCTTAACGTTTCATTTTAATGCTCATGTGTACATTTATGTTATGCTCACACTCCAATAGTCATGAACACAAAAATAAAATCCCATTATCCAGTGTTGCCTATGGGTTCTTTCATTTGATCCTGGTCCAATGTATGACTTCTTTCGTATCCATATAGCATATTCAATATTTCAATAAATTTTAGAAATATATAAAGTAGACTTACTTCAAAATAATGATCAAAGAAAGTAAAGCACATTTATTTTGGCATGTCAAAACATTGTGCTAATTTGTATCTTTATACTGTCATGCTGTAATTTATTGCCTTAATTTGTTTCCTTATACTTTCATTACATAATCAAAAACCTCCATGACATAAAATGCACCACAAATCCAGACTGAATTTATGGACCAAGTGTCAGATATTTTATGAATTTTTGAGAAAAGTGATTATGCTCTTGATGAATATGCAAAGCAGAGCTCATTGTATTGCATACAGTACAGTATGTAGGTCTGTCTACCTCAGGCTTGTTGCTAGGAGCAGAGAGACTTGTGCCTTCCTTCTTGGAAACTCTGGAGGGTTGGGCTTCCACCAATCAGTCACTGAAGCCAAACCACATTAAAGACGTGGAGTGAGAATCGGTCTTAAATTTTTTATAGACAGAAGGGTGTTAGCTTTCAAGTTCATCTACAAATCCTGTTTTGTTTCTATTTAGTGAATTGGTCCAATCAGTTTACAAAATCATTCAGGTCTTTTCAGGGACACCTGGATAGCCAGAGAACCCTGTCTTTTTTGTTTCCTTTTTCTTGC
The DNA here is from genome assembly GCA_030014305.1 of Clarias laeviceps. NCBI lineage: Eukaryota > Metazoa > Chordata > Actinopteri > Siluriformes > Clariidae > Clarias > Clarias laeviceps. The sequence continues at coordinate 12,341,673 of JAQMYJ010000037.1, forward strand.
TACTAAGTTTATTGCTCTTTACTTCTCTATTCTTTCTTCAACTTTCCTCAACCTTCAGTGAGCTATTTAATGTCCTTACTTGCCATTATTGGAGCTCTGTACCTCCTGTGCACCAGGCATAATAAGTAGGACATTTTTAATTACCTTTTGTGCACACAGGCAGAAGTAGTGCTTGCTGATGAGTGAGTGTGTGCAGGAGGGGTCTACAATTAAAGTAAGCAGCAGTGTGCATTATTGCCACACTGTTCTCTATTTGTACACGTTTCATTTCATGCTCTGGTAGGATGCATAAGGTCACTGTGACCGCAATTCTTTAATAATATGGCAAAAATAATCATTATAGTGGAATAGTGCAGTGGAATAGTGCATCTGTGTGGATGAGTCTACAACAGGTTCAACACTAAATCAATGCTCAAGCAAGTATAATCAAATCATGAAATTTGTTCCTGCATGCATCTGATCCACATGGACACTGTCAGGTTTTGTCCTGCTGTTTTTCTAACAACGTGCAGTAATAAAATATTTCATCCAGCCTGACATATCCGCATCGCATCCCAGCAGGGACGTTTTATTTTGGATTTTTGATATCTCAATCGGGTCAGCTATGACGATGCCTTAAACTTGTGCCGAAAAATTATTAATAACATCATAATGAGTGACATCACATTGAGTGACATCACATTGAGTGACATCATAGTGTGATGCTTTTTTTCCAGCATCTGGGGCTTTTTGGAGGTCTAAATATAAAATTCCCCCTTTTCTAAAATTGTGATATACAGTATTGGTATTGGGATATCCCCTTTAAATGCATGTGCCCACTGTGCCCGCTGTCATTCTGGTCTTGCAACTATATTCATTTTTTTGTCCTTCTTTCCATATGCACTTACAGTGGGATTAGAATAAGTGCCTTCATCACTGCCACATTCAAGGTAAAATGTTTTTATTTGTAATTGTCCAGAATACCATGAAGTTAAATTACAAGAGAAAGGATTTCTCAAAACAGAAACATGTTAATTTTGTATTTAGACTACTTTTAAACATAATCCAATTCACAGTGATATAACACACCATAGCGAGTACACAGAACACTGACCAAGGCAAGATTTGGCTAGTAGTAGAACCACTTTTAAGAATTGGTTTTGGGGCCAAAAATTGGACTGAGCAGCACATTAGAGCTTTTACTTTATAATTTGTTCACTTTATGGAATTTTACAGAAAGGATGGTAAAGAATTGCAAATGTTCTATTTTTAATGCCAAATATAAAAATACACAGGTCAGCCATAACATTATCACTTCCAGGAATTGAATAATCAGTACAGTGGCAACAGGATCATAGGCTCATCTATGCCTGTGGGGACCATAGGCCACCCTGCCTGCCTCGATCCCACAGAAAATCCAGTGCAGCACAAAACACCAAGAAAGTCAACATTGGCAACAAAAGAAAGCTATCAAAAGTCCAATCTAACAACAACTGAAAGGCGAGGAGAGAGAAGGTCACCTAGTTTTTGGGTTCCCTTTATGCATAAAGGGAACGCCAAAACTAGGTGACTTTAATGTTATGAACCTTCTCTCTATTCGCCTTTCATTTGTTGTTAGATCAGTTTAAGGACCCCCCAGGAGATAGCCCCCATCTTCGAAACAACTGTCCTTAGGAGCAAAACTGGGAGTGGCAGCAAAACCCTTCTGCAGTGGCAGTCTTCGGAGTATCAAACAATTTCAAAGATAAATGTTGCTAAGCCTCTTTAAAAATTTCTAAATGCCTGTTCATGTTAATGTTAATAGATTCATATTGATATTCTGGAGAGAAAAAAAATAGTAGTTTTGTTTTAGAAAAATGTTTGTGCAGAACAGTCGTAGAATTGCAACATGAATAAAATAAGATTAAGTGATCTAAAAACAGATTAACAAAAAATTTTATTATGATAAAAAAAAGTACATTTTAATTAGCATTCTGCTACCTTTCACACACTGCAGACTGAGATTCTTTCCCAAAGACTGAACGTTTTTTTCCAGCTGGCTAGAGGGCTGTGTGAGGAGCCTAATCAGGCCTGCCATCTTAGCAAGGCGCCTCAAAGCATCCAGAGCTGCCAATCATTTAGCTCTGTGCCATTCTCCAGCTTTGTGGAAACCCAGCTACTGACCCATCTCCAGGCGACAAACCAGACAAAACAGGGCACAAAAGAGATTCTCTGGGCCCAGACTCCCACTAACAGCTAGTCATTATTCCCTGATGATGGGACTGGCCCCATTCCAACCTGCAGAGTGCACAAGTTCATTCATGACTTCACCAATCTTTTTTTCCAGGCTACTGAGCCTGAATCTCAATGGCACAAGAGAAGATGACCTGCACATAGATCTGCCATTTAACCCTTGTTTGGTTTGCTGCTTAGAATGTGCTGTCTGGATAAATGATTTCTTAGTGAAAATAAGCTTCTCTAGGCACATATTTGAAAATAGAATTTCTCTATGGTTCCACTTGTAATCCACTTGTAATATCTTTATACATTTAACTCAAATAGAACATATGAGTCCACTTTTATCCTTGTCATCGGATTTTTATTAAAAATTAATAACTGATCCGTTAACCTGCATCCTGGTTGAGGCTGCAGTGGATCGCTTGAAAGCAAATTCGAGACATTCGAGCAACATCTCTGGTATATCAAAAACAATTCACCAGAGAATACTTGCAAATAGCCAAACCCATCATTAGGTTCTGTGAGCAATGAGAAAATGTCGTAGGAGAATGTGAATCATCTGATTCATGACCTGAAAATTTACATTTAAAGACTCATCTTGGTCAAATTCAGCACCTTCTCATACCAAAGCACTGCAGTCTTTTCACTCGCATGTGAAAAAAGAGAATGTAAAAAATGATGTAATTTTCAATATTTGGGGAACACAGAGATATTACTCATTAATTATGAAATTAATATTTTCAATATTAATTTCTATATGTTAATGCAATCTAACTACTCTACTAAACTGATCTTGTTTATTTTTTTATTTGTATCTTGTATCCTCCTGGAATTTTAACCTTATCCTGCAGAACATTGTCATCCTGCCACCCTATCCACCTCTCTCACTTAACCTTGGTTCTGAACCAGGTGC
>JAQMYJ010000037.1:12349781-12369657 GCA_030014305.1 Clarias laeviceps
CAGACTTTCATAGTGAGTGATTCAGCCAGGTTTTTAATTACAGAAGAGCATCTTACGCTTGACGTCATCCCCCGCAAAAATCACTGTAATAACACTGGTGTTATTGCCGGCATGATTCTGATCAATAGAATAAGGGTTTAAAGGTGAAAGGGCAAAAGGATAGAATTTCCAATAATCTGACCACGCTCTGGATCTTTCTTCTTTATTTCCTTCCTTCCCTTCCCTTCTCTTCCTCCCTCTATTCCATCTCCAACTCAGCTCAGTAGAGCACAGCTCTGAATAATTTATTCAGCTAAAGAACAGTTGTTGTGGCCTAGCCGCATCAAATACATTTTAAAGGAACACACACTTTAGCAGAAAGTAGGCAAATATGTACATTGGCAACAGATCTGGATGTTCTACTGTATGTGATACTGAATTTATTTTGTGTACACTTTTGGATTAGTATGTAATTGTGGGGACAGAATATGACAAACATGAGCAGGTCACATTATAAACACTACAACCCCTAAATAACAACCCTTATCAAAAATAATAAAGCAGTAAAATCCACCTTGTCTAATACCAGTGAAGGACTATATCCATCCCAAATTAAAAGTTTCATGCATGCTTTATGGCATACTTTATCATTGACTTTTATGGCAGTAAAATGAAGCAATTGAATAAGAGATGGCCCCTGATTCTCTAATCACAAGACAAACAAACATGTCCTCATTCACCTTTGGCTTTGCTGTATACAGGTATGAACTAATTTATTCTCTGTGTCATTGATAAATATTTTAGAAACATGGTCATACTGCTAACAACAACAAAGGACACTATGTGTTTTAATAAAGAAAAAAAGAGAAAAGTAAAATGATGGGTACAAAAGTATGCAATGAACAATATTTCCCAAAAAAATAATTCTCAAGTGTGGTTTAAACACCGAATTAACACTCCATTTAACACTGATTGTCCATTTACGTTATGTGTTCAACATTACCCCCTCTTGTTTGTAAGGTAGCCATGTTCACTCTAAAATTATATGTGTGTTGTATATGCTGTATATATGAGAAATTTTTAAGCAAAGTCACCATGTAAATAGTTAAGAGCCTTCAACTGGATACTAACTGCAATGATTAATATGGTTGAGCTGTCAACAAGTTATCTAACCCTAACTGATGCAACTGATTTATTTCCTAACAACCAGGTCAGAAGATATATCCTGTGGTAATGGCAAAGATGTTACTCTGTTTCAGAAGGGTCAAATTGAGAAGAAAAGATGAATTACTAAAATTGAGTTAAGAACTGTAAAACACATTATTTAAACCTGGAATGATAGTGGGGAACCATCATCTTCAAGAAAGAAATGTGGTCAAAAAAAACATCCTGAATTATCGTAATGGGAACTCACTTAAACATTTTGTGAAACATTAGGGCCTATTGTACAAGCCTGTGGGAGCAGAGTTATGATCTGAGGTTGCTTCTGTTGGACAGGTCTAGGTTCAGCAACATTATCTGCCCCAAAATGAGGTCAGCTGATGACCTAAATATACCGAATGACCAGTTTTTTTCCCATTGATGGATTTGTTTCTTCCCAGATGGCCTGGAATATTCCAAGATGACAATGCCAGGATTCATCAGGCTCAAATTCAGAAAGAGTGGTTCAGGGAGCATGAGAAATTCTTATTAATTTTCTTTTTCACATAGCACTGTGCATTTAATCAGAATATTTTAGCCCCAAAACTTGGTTTTTCCCTGCTATGAGGAAAGGACTTTGAACTATCAAATATTATTTCTAGTTTCTGAGGTTTACATGGACGTCTCCAAATGGGACGTCTCCGACCTCTCAAAAACATGCTGGTAAATGTATTTTCTATGTTAAATTGGCCGTAACGATTTACAAGTATCTGAATATGAGTGCATGGACCTCTGCAATTGATCAGCATCTCAGCCAGGATATACTGTATATTCGTGTCTAGTTTCCTTAGAACAGGCTCCTTTATCAGAGCCCCAACCAGAACAAAGCTGTTACTGAACATTAATAATGAAAAATATTGTGTTAAAATAAAACCTTAAAGCAGGCCCTCTAAATATCTTTGCATGCATTATTAATGTTTGCTCATTCTATGAAGTTTACAGAGGTATGGCTAAAAAAAACTTGCAAAACTTTCATCATAATTATGCAATGAGAAGATCAGCAAACCTTGACTTCTGTGAGTAATTTGGTGCACTGACCCCAGTTCACTGACAACCTGTATAAAGCACAGATACTAGAGATAAAGAACGAGTCAACACTTTATTGTAAAAAGTGTTCATTTGGATTTTGTTTAAATTTTTAACTTAAGCAGCCCTTGATTAATTAAATGTAACATAGAGGAAATAGACAATTACTGTTTTCCAGAGTGTTTATGATAAATGCAAGACTGTGTGTGTGTGTGTGTGTGTGTGTGTGTGTGTGTGTGTGTGTGTTTGTTCGGCTAATGTTTATTACTGGCTGGTAATTGTGAACTGTGTAACTCTCTGCAGATGTTTTCATCACAGCAGTAAAATGCGTCTAATATTGGACATTTACCACACATTATATATTATTACTTCTGTTTCTTAGACAAAAAAAAAAAAAAAAAACCTCACAGGACACCATCACTCCATGAAGTCAATAAGGGATTGTCTACAAAATGCATGACATGGACATTGGGTCTTCTTTGAGAGCCCAACAGTGACTTTTTTGGTGGTGCTAGGGTTAGAACCAATAACCTTCTGTAGTAGTCCACTGTCATATGAAGGTCTGATTGCCTGACAACCATCTCATGTACAGTAAGATGCAAGAAATTTCCCAGGCAGTGAGATGGTGGCGATGAAGTCATTAAAATTGCACATAGTTACCAATTACACCATGTAGATTTTAAAATAAATGTTTACTGTCAAGTACACATTTTTTTATTTTATTTAGAAATCTATTTAAATCTATTTACATCTATTTTTAGTCTTTCGTTAATTTCACTGACTTCTATTGACTGTTTATTAACTTTTATAGTACACTGTACATAAGTGTTGTTTCTCAACTTATTTTGTATTCTAAGACTATGTACAGATATACACTGATCAGCCATAACATTATCACCATGAATAACATTAATTGTTAATTATATACCAGTAAACTGGTGACAGGAACATTGGCACCCAAGGCTCATCTATACCTGTGTGGAGCAAAAGCCAGCCTGTATGGTGTGATTCCTCTGAAAATCCAGTGTAGCACACAATGCTGAAAAAAAAAATCATGCTGACTATAATAGAAAGGTATTAAAAGGTATCAAAACACCCAGTGCAGAATTGGCTTCTCTGTGGGATGTACTATCCTTTGTTCCCAACGGGCATGGTTGAGCCCTTGATGCCCAGGATCCTGTCACCAGTTTACTGGTATATAATTGATAATCAATGTAATGTATAAGTGTTATGTTGTGTTAATGTTACAGCTGTTCGGTGTATGTACAGTATATTCTACTGGAAAGCAATATAGGTCAACTGCTGTTATTAAAAAAAACAAATAAAATTACTTGACTCAGTATGTGCAATCCTTCATTTTAAAAGCATACTGTATCTTTTAATCATATATAATATGTTTACTATAAAAATAAACAACTGGACTCATACAGTACTGTAATGTAATATATTGTAAAATTGCCCTTAACCCAACTACTGCTACTTTTTTGAGCTGATATAGGTGTACAGTATAGTGATTTTATTACTGTGAAAAAAATGCTTAGATATCATGTGAAGTATATGAATTATTATTATCTTGGTGCAATTTTACGTAGTTACTCATGTTATAAACTTTACAGACGCTCCCTTACTGACTCCACGCTATAAAGCGCTGGTGAACTGCAGGGAGGATCAAAGAGAGAAAACCTTTTTAAAAATCTAGCTACTTTGTTCTCTTTACACTTCAGAGTAAGAAATTTTACACTTTGTTTGTTATTACTTTCTTTGTTGCGCGTATGTGTTTATTTATTTTGTTTTTGTTATGTAAAAAAACAGAAATGGGAATGTTTAATGTGCAGCGAATGTGCGATGTGAAAACAACTTTTCCCGCGTTTTAACTTTCAGTAGATTAAATAGGTGCACTTGGCTGCTCATACACAGTACAGCAAGGGAAATGGACGCAGGATCCACTGTGAGTGCTGTGAGGAGCTTAAAGGTTTTGATTGGGGACGAGGTTCGACCTGCACTTATCACCATAAAAGAAGGGAAGATTTATAACATCCTGCCTGATCCAGGTGATACTACAAGTTCGGGCGCGCAGGTGAGCTGCGTATTATGTGTGGGAAAAGCGACACCCTGTGGTAAAAGAGTGGTATTACAGGTTTCTGACATAATGTTCATTTACATTTAAAGTTTACTTGTACAGTAGTGATTCATTTAACAGTTGGCTAACAACTAATGGTAAACATAATCTTCTTTTGCATATGTCCTAAAAGACAACATACTGTAGGCGGCACAATGGCTTAGGGGGTTAGCACTGTCGCCTTGCACCTCCACGGTCCAGGTTTGAGTCCTGCCTTGGTTCTGTGTGCATGGTGTTTGCATGTTCTCCCCGTGCTTGGTGGATTTCCTCCGGTTACTCTGTTTTCCTTCCACAGTCCAACGACATGCTAATTGGCATTCCCAAATTACCCGTAGTTTGTGAGTGAGTATGTGATAGTGTGTCTATGTATGTGCGCCCTGTGATGGAAATTTAACAGTAAATAGGTATAATATACAACTTGTCATTCTATAATTAATAAAAAATTATCTTTGGCAAATAGCTGTCGTTTGAGTTCAATTAAACACTTTGGAATATTCTGTTATTAGAAAATAATTCACATCAGTATGGCAATTCCACATTACTCCATCACCACACCCATCACTGACTATTTTCAGCATGCCCTGTCGTGTTTTCTTATTAAGAATAAGTTCAACCAATACTAAGATGATTATTATAATTGTCAAAACCAAAATTGATTTACACTGTACTGTCAGTTTTTTTCTCGTGCCTCAGAGCAGCTTTCAGGCTCTTGCCCTATTTTCTGTACTTTTTAATTACTACTGCCTGGACACATTAGCATTCATAAAGAAACCAACTCCCTTATATTCAGTTTTAAGACAAAGGCCATGTTTTCTTGTCTATTAATGTGCAATATGTGCTGTGTGTAGGTGTTGGATGTAGGTGACAATGTGGTAATGCCAGGATTGGTGGACTGTCATGTTCATGTAAATGAACCAGGCCGTACCGATTGGGAAGGCTACTGGACTGCAACACAAGCGGCAGCAGCAGGAGGGGTGACTACTATAGTAGACATGCCCCTGTAAGAACACACATGTATACATATAAAATAATCACACAAACGTATGCAACTAGCCCTTTTGCACAGTTCATTTGGAAATTAGTACATATTTATTAAGAACCAAAAATAAATTTTTCAATATAGCATCTCAGCTTCATGTATTTTTGTAAACGAAAAGGAAAAAAATATTCTTCTTGGCTCATCATTCATAGTAACAGCATACCACCAACCACAAGCCTTGTGAACTTCCAAGAAAAACTACAAGCTGCTACTGGACAGTGCTTTGTGGACACGGCATTCTGGGGAGGTGTTGTCCCTGGAAATCAGGTAAAATCTGATCCTTTATATATTACAATTCTTCATCTCTTGTTAGTATTAATTAACAAGATATTTAATATTAATACGATTAATATGATTCAACAATATTAAAACTGATTACAATTTACGGAATGGATCTTGTTCTTTTCTCAATTTCTCTAATGTGAATATGAAAAAATCATTTGATAGAAATTGAGCAAAACTATCACATTTGACAATTCTGTGTGTCTCTCTGTATCTCTCTAAGATGGAGCTGAAACCCATGGTGCAGGCCGGAGTTGCTGGATTTAAGTGCTTTCTCATCCATAGTGGAGTTGACGAATTTCCTCATGTAAGCGAAAAGGACCTGCATGCTGCAATGAAACAACTCCAGGGTACAAAAAGTGTTTTACTGGTGAGCAACCAGCTGATGATTCTTCATTGATTGTTTGGTGTGCAGGGCTTCTCTCTTACCTCTCCACACCCAGTAAATATCCAAAATTTATTGAGTAACTATGTCTAAGGATTTGGTTAATAAATTATTGGTTAATAATAAGAGCTCTGTACTCATTATAGTATATTAATTCCAGATGTAAAATCATATGAGGACACATTTTAAATGAAATGATAATTATATTCATTATGTGTCCTCATATGATTTCCTTAATAAGGAAGGAATAAAGAGTCAATAATTAAATGTGCAATGATGCTGTTCTCTGTTGTATTTAGTTTCATGCAGAGCAGGAGGTCGATCTACCTCTGGCAGAGGATGGAGGTAAGAAAGATATTATTTTGCTCAGGGAGAAATATTGATAAATAATTACTAAATATTACTACACCTAATAGTTCAATATTTACCATTAATAAACAAAAACATTTTGTTGCACATAAAGTAATTAAAAAAAGGTTTATGTTTTTTTATTTGATTTAATCCCAAATTAAATCAAATAAAAAAAACATAAACTTTTTTTTCATGCTCAGATCCATGGGAATATTCAACCTTTTTGAAGTCCAGACCAGATGTCATGGAGCTTGAGGCCATTCAAACCGTTACAAAACTCTGCCAGCAGTACCAGTCAGTTCAACAAATATTTTTTTGTCCCTTGATCTAATAATACTCTAAAATTTGTATTCCTTGACCAGTATTCCATTATTGCAGTACAGTTAGTTGTTTCGATGTTATTACCCTAAAGTCCCACAACAGAGTTTCAAACAGAGTTTGAGTTCTTTCACAGAGTTCGATGCCACATTGTGCACCTGTCATCAGCTGAGTCTCTGGAGTTGATCCGAGCAGCTCGGCAGGATGGAGCGCCATTAACAGTGGAGACGACACACCACTATCTCACCCTCAACTCAGAAAACATCCCATCAGGGGCCACACAGTTTAAATGCTGTCCTCCCATTCGGGACAAAGCCAATCAGGTTAGATTAGACATTTTTGTAGTGTAGATCAGACATAAATGAAAAAAACTGGGTTTTACTCATCTCGTTAAATTTTATTTCATAATGAAAATCATAATTTTTTACATGATAAAGCTTTCTAAAAAAAAAAGATGAAAAAAGAATGAAAATTTAAGAAAAGTTAGAGAGCTTCGAATTCTCTGGTTTCTCTGTGCTAAGCTCTGCTTTTATATCTTATTAGGATAGAGAGAGAAAGAGAAAGAGAGAAAAAACAGAAGCTGGTGAGAGAAAATATTTACAGCTATTAAGTGATCACAAAACCAGCTTCTTTCTTCAATTTTTTGTTGTATTTGCCATCTATATCAATCATTAAAATGGAAGAGTAAGACACTACTTTTAACTAGTTTGTGATTGGGTTGCGGTACACTGTTCACCAGAGTGAAAGGAAAACAAAGCCTTCCTACTCAGCATCACAGAAATTGAGATGAGTGGAGACCACTTTTTGTTACTATGGCAACAAGCTCTGAAATCCTTTTACTTAAAACTAAGTTGAAATATGACAGGAAATGAAACATTTTGTTAATATTCTTATTCTTATTATTGTTTTCCCTGCAGGAGCAGCTGTGGTCTGCACTAAAAGATGGTGATATAGACATGGTCGTATCTGATCATTCTCCCTGCACCCCCAACCTGAAGTGCTTGGATATTGGGGATTTTACTCAGGCTTGGGGTGGCATTTCTTCTCTGCAGTTCGGTATGTTATTTGGGTCAAAGTTCTGATAGATTTAAAAAGAGCTTTAGCTTGCGATCACAGTCTGTTTACTATAGACTAATAATTGACAGCCACAAGGACAGATGTTTAAACATTAGGTTAAAGTGAACTCACTACGACACTTTAACTTTAAAAATCATTGTGACCAACTTTTCATATTTTATAATATCAGTTGCTTTTAGACAACACGTTGGTTGATTTTAGTGGTATTTCTTTATCTAGTAAGAATCCAGCTTTGATCATATCGGTAGATAGCTATGTGTGATGGCAAAACAGTCAAGCCTAATTAATTCACATCATATTTAGATAATACTGTAACTGTCAAAATGTCTGTGATATTTATGCACCCCAGTCAAAATGTAATCATTATATCCATTCTTATCCCTTTTCACTTTTGGGGGTTATCAGACATTGTAATTCTTTAGCTTTATTTTTGAATACTATGTATATTTATTTATATTATTTATTTATATTAGAATACTATGTATATTTTAGTGTATATATATATATATATATATATATATATATATATATATATATAAAATATAAATAAAGCAGTGCTTTGTACAATGTGAGTTTCTTCCAGGAGTTTTACTCTGTATCCAAAGACATGCGGTATAGGATGATTGAATGTGGGCTTTTACCCTTTGATGTGTTGGCACCCCATTCATTGTGTCCCCCACCTTGTGCTCTGAATTACTTTAGAAAGGCTCCAGACCCCCTCCGACACTACAGAGAAGTATAGGGAATTGATCCAGGGATAGAATGTATTTCTGGTTGAAACTGTCAACATTTCAGAATGGGTTTTACTAGGCTGCCACAAAAATATGACACAACAATAAGTCAAATACTAAAGGTGGTTTGTAGTGCTGCTCAAAACCCTATTTATCTCTTGTTTCGAGGTCTGCCTCTGTTTTGGACATCAGCTCGTAAGAGAGGTTTTGGTTTTCCTGATGTAGTAAAACTCCTGTGCAAAGAACCTGCACGTCTCTGTCGCCTAGACAACCAAAAAGGCAGCCTCATGCCAGGTCACGATGCAGACTTAGTCATCTGGGATCCAGAAAAGGAATTTACAGTGAGTGAAAGAGCATTTTATATTTCACAGAGCTCTGCCAGTGTGTTAATATCAACCCAGAACAGAATACATGATTGGGCTGTTTATGTATATCCATGTCAGAATGTCCTTAAACTTACTTCTAATAACTTTTATTTAATGAGCATTTCATATCTAATATCTAATAAATACTTGTGGTTATATTAATTGGACATAACACGTATGTCTGTCATGTTCTAGGTAAAAAAGGATATCATACATCACAAAAATAAAGTGAGTGAGACTTCATTGTTCTTCAAGTTTATAATGAGCTTGTAGTTCATTAACTCTTTCTCATTCTCTTTGTAGCTGACTCCATATCTTGGCTTGACCTTATGTGGGGAGATAAAGGCTACCATTGTTCAGGGGAAACTTGTGTACTTCAATGGCTCCTTCAGTCCTCAGCCACTAGGAGAGTGTTTACTAATTAATCAAGTTTCCTTGTGAACCTTCCTCACGTTTATTGCACATTCCAAGATTTCTCTCAGTCTATTTTACATTTCTCAGGAGTGTTTCTTTCTCTTAATGGATGCTACAGTATAAGGATGTGGGGCTATTGACTTAAAGGCATGTGAAGCCCACTGTGACATGATTGTGATTTTAAGCTGTGCAAATAAATTTTACTATATACTGTACACATTTTACTTGAAATTCCCAAGAGTGGTTATTTATTTTGAACTATTTTACAGTATAGGACAGACAAGTCATATTAACCCCTAAAAACCCAAGCACAGATACAACACAGCTTAAGTCGATGACGATTAAAATTATACTGCATGAAAGCCTTGATGGTATGTGTCAACGCGAAGGCTTAAGACTTCAAACTGTGTATTGGGGTTTCCGGATATGTCAGGTAGAACAAAAAATATAATTACTTTTATAAAGGGTAAATTTTATGACAACCAAAACATGGGAATGATTTTGCAAAAATGTAGAACTCTCAAAATTAGCACATTTGCCTAAAATGCTCTGAGCTTTGCTACTGAATGATGCACCAATGTCATACTTTGCAATAAAGCTATAATCTAAAAAACTACAGCAATAAAAAAGCTATGATTTCTGGTAGTGAAATATATTGATTTCTACATGACTGAAAAAAAGATTACCGACATAAAAGCAAAATAGTACTGAGTACTTAGGCACATGTAAGTAACTGGTGCAAGTATGTCTTCATAAAAAAGTTTCTATAAAAGCTGTAAACAATAAATAATGAAAAAAGTCAATAAATTGTGTGATTATAAGGAAATTAACAGCTTAGTTTTACTGAACATCCTGCAAAACTAGCCACAGTACTTCTGAGGACTTTGCCGCACCTGCTGCTTTCTTTTCTGGCCTTCTGGCCTCTTTCCTTTTTCCTTTAAGATTTTTTGCTGAAATAATAATTTCTGAAATAATCTAATATTTTTCTAAAAATTCGAATTTTATTCTTTTTTTTTTTTTTGTATTGATTTAATAATAACGTCATAAAAAAAAGCATGTATAAAAAACCCCGTACAAAAACACAGTGTGCCTAAGAATTTTACACTGTACATTTTATTTTTCTTTGATCATTCACATAGGCATCAGCATTACACAAAGATTACTAATCAGTTTAAGTTTCTCTGTCTAACAAAAGTCATGTTTATGTTAGAGAGAATGCAGTTAATGATTGATAAGCTGAGAGCCACAGAACAAAATTTAAACATAACTTTAGAAACCCCATATCTTCTGGTATGATCAAACATGTGACCAAACACCATACATAATTCCCTCTCAAAGCATTTACATAAAAAATGTAACTGCTTCAAGCTTTTTCTCATATTTAAAAATTGCTATTTATTTGTGTCATTAACATACATTTTATAATTTATTGTGAGCATAATCTGTCATACATATATTTATTTTCCATTTAAAAATAAGTCCCTTCCAAATTTTCAAATCCATTCCTTCAATAAATTCCCAAATAGTTTTCCCAAAGTTTTAGTTTTATAAAGATACTTTCTTAATTTTTTTTAAATGTTCTACATTGTATAGCTTGTAATAACATCATAACATTTTATGATTATAAAACTAGAATTTATTACCTTCTTTACTCTATTTTATCTTTACACTTGTTATGCAAATGATCACAGTGCATAAATTTGGATCATGGGGTTTCGTCACTTCCCACTGAAATCTGTGGACTTATAGACCTTTGGTCTTCTGTACTCCATTACACACTTCTCTGCTTTATTGCTTCTTTCTGTTGTCACATTAGAGCAGCTGCTCTTTGTCTCTTCAGTATGTCGTCTCTATCGGTCCAACCACCACAATGTCTCTTACAACCTGTTGTGGTCCCACATCGGCTACTGCTGGGACCGGGACCCTCCAACGTGCCTGCTCGGATTGTGACAGCTACATGCCAACCGATGTTAGGACACCTGCACCCTGAGACTATAGAGGTACACTTGCATCATAATTTTAGTTATTGTTATTTACAGTATACACACAATTAAGGGGAAAAATCTGTTGTATTTGTGTTTCTAACAATATATAAAATGTTCTTTTATTTATATCTGTAATGCATTTAATTATATTTCTAAATGTATTGGAGTGTAGACTGATGTGTCGTTTATTATTTGAGCCACAAAAACAATGCATTATATGGAATGTATATAAGTATTTTATTTTCATTTTATAATTTGTATATATTCATGTACTGTGTGTGCTGTTATTGTTGTGTGTATGCATAAATTAGTCAAATCATTAAAAACTCTGAAAGGGAAATTGACCATCTCTTTACAATGGTGCCAGCCAACGGCTGGGATATAAGCAGCAAGTGAACACTCAGTTCTCAAAGTTGGATTAGGGAAAACGGGCAAGCATAAGGATCTTGCTGGGTCATGGCTTCCCCAGAATATCAAGCCATTTGTCCATGAAAAGCAGAGATTAGGACCTGGTCCAATAAAGACCTGCATTGCCCCAGTGACAGGGTCATGGTAAGTGTGTAAGGGGCTGTATAATTGGAGATCTCTTAGATTGTCCAAGCTAATCCATGACCACTGATGAAAGTGCCTACAATGGGCATGTAAACATTAGAATGGTGGAAGATGCCTCCCTGGTCAGATAAATCCTGTTTTCTTTAATATCATGTGGACTGGCAGTCACTTGTGTGTCACTCACCTGGGGAAGAGATGGTACCAGCATGTATTTTGGGAAGAAGCCAAGCCAGTGAAATCAGTGTGACACTGTGTGGAAAATTTGGGTCCTGGAATTTGTGTGAATGTTACTTTTATGCATAGAACCTACCTAAGCACTGTTGTTCTGTAATGTCAGTGGCCTCTTTCAGCTGAATATTTCCCCCTGCCACACTGCAGAAAATGTTCATGAATAGTTTGAGAAATATGACAGGCGATAAGAGTTCATAGTGTTGACTTGAACCTTAAATTCTCCAGATCATCGCTCTGATTGAGCATCTGTGTCATGTGCTTGTCTGATTCATGGAGGCCACAACTCGCCAACTTACAGCATTTAAATGAAGGTGTTGGTAACAGACACCATAGAACACCTTCAGATGTCTTGTGGGGTCTATGCCTTGATGGATCAGAGCTGTTTTATTGACATAAGCAGGACCCACACAATATCAGACAGATTGTTTTATCATGGTTGATTGTGTACCTACTGTATAGTACACAATAATGTATTACTGTAAAAAATCCTATAGCAAACTACAGTAGCTGCTACAAAAAAAATTATTATTAATTAATTATTAGATTATAGAAGGAATTCAAAAAATTACAATATATTGCTTTATATAATGCTTAATCACATTGTGGAATTTATCTGATTTTTTTTTCATGAATATCCAAGATTATGGATCAGATAAAGAGTGGAATCAAGTATGCGTTTCAGACTCAGAACCGCATGACTCTGGCAGTGAGTGGGCCGGGTCATGCAGCAATGGAGTGTGCTATCTTTAATTCAGTGGAGCCTGGAGAGAGTGTGCTCATTGCAGTTAATGGTATCTGGGGAGAGAGAGCTGCTGAAATCGCACAAAGAATAGGTACTGAACTGTTAATCACAATCTTTTAAAATATTTCATCTATTTAACATTTAGTCATTGTTTATGAATTTCAAATAATTATTAACCTCAACTCTTTA
Source organism: Clarias laeviceps (assembly GCA_030014305.1). NCBI lineage: Eukaryota > Metazoa > Chordata > Actinopteri > Siluriformes > Clariidae > Clarias > Clarias laeviceps. The sequence goes on from JAQMYJ010000037.1 coordinate 12,362,767, forward strand.
CTTAAAAGTTAAAAGCTTAACTTGTCTTGTGTAACAGGTGCTAAAGTCAACACTATTGTAACCCCAGCTGGCAGGTACTTCACAAACAGTGAAATAGAGCAGGTAACACCCTAGCATAAGGTCTGCATGCTGTATTAAAAATGGCGTGTCTTCAATATTTGTGAGATAATTATATAACATGTTTGTGTTATGTTCAAAGGCATTAGCTAAATATAAGCCAGTTCTGTTCTTCCTCACACATGGAGAGTCTTCTACAGGAGTGTTGCACCCCATAGATGGCATTGGCGAGCTCTGTCACAAGTGAGTGAAAAAATAAGACTGGCATACTCTGTGCATTCTTTAACCTTTTCTTGTCTGTGATTATATTTTCATACCTATTTTTTTTTTTTTACGTATGCAATTACTCTTGTCTCTCAGGTATGGTAGCTTGTTCTTGGTTGATTCCGTTGCAGCTCTCGGTGGTAGTCCAATTTACATGGACAAACAAGGTACATTTAAAAATACCTACAGTATACGGTATATTGTCCCACTTTGGTAAGACTTTTGTTAGAAAGCTTTACATACATTGCTCTTGACAACACAGTCCAGTTTACATATTTTAATGTTCTGCAAACTGAAATATATGTTATAATTTCAAACAATACAAAAACTAAGAGGGGCGTTCAAGTCAAACTGGGACTTTTGATTATAGAGATGATAACAAAACACAGTTATGAAAGTAAAAACTATTTTATTTCTCTATATAATCCCATGCTGCACTAATGCACTTATCCCAGCATTTCACTAGTGCTTGGATACCATGAGGGCAGTAAGATTTCTCAGTACACCATGATCAGAGTTATCCAATAATTTTCAAGGATCAGGCGTTTTACTCACTGAATATTCACAGGAAGACTCCAGTGGCTGGGATCATCATTCATGAACTTACAGCCTTCTGTAAAACATTGGCACATTTCAAATGTTTTACTGCAGCTAAGAGTCTTATCACCGTACTGTACTGTGTTTCTACAGTTTTCTGTAGATGTCCAATCAGTTGTACGCCTTGATTTACTAGACATTTAATCAAAGTCCCAGTTTGACTTGAACACATCTTATACAACAAAAAATAAACTAGACCACGCCTGAAAACAGGTAATTTTAAAACTGTGTTTTATACTTGAAAGCATATGAACTTTACAGGGTTTGAATATATACAGTATATCTCTTTGTGGCTTCCCAAACATGAAAGCTCATTATAATATTTTGCAGCTATTGACATTTTGTACACTGGATCTCAAAAGGTCCTAAATGCACCTCCAGGAACTGCACCAATCTCCTTCAGTGAAAGAGCATGGTGAGATGAGAAAAGAGACATGATGAGAAACTCATTGTTAAATTTAGTCATACATGTTCTGATGAACCTTGGCTGAAAGGATAAATTTCCATTTTTCTTTTCTAACAGCCATAAAATCTTCAGCAGGAAGACAAAACCAGTATCTTATTTTCTGGACCTGAGCTGGCTAGCCACTTACTGGGGATGTGATGAAAAACCTGCTCGAATGTAAATTTCATCTAATCTCTCATTCATGAATATTATGTATAAAATATATACATATAAATATAAATAATATGTATAAAAGCATATATTGCACATGGTAATACTGTAGTTCTCGTACTTTTGGATATAAAGACAGACTGTGAAAATGACAACAGATTGTGCTTGACCCTTGTGCAATTTGTTTGGAACAATTCTTATACTGTAAATAAACCTATGGATTACATTTATTAAAGTTATTCTGTTTATTACATAGATTCATAAAGTACTTATGCTTTTTATAGTTATCATCACACTGGTCCTGTAACTGCATTATACAGTCTGAGAGAGGGCCTTGCCATTCTGGCAGAGATGGTGAGAAATCCCTTTGTTTTATACCCATCACTCTAATGAGGATGCTGTGTAGTAATAACCACATTAAGGATCAAACACACACAAAAAAAATAGTTAAATAGATTTTACATATTTTGCCTTTTCTAGGGGCTTGAAAAATCATGGAAACGACACAAAGAAGTGGCTGAGTTCTTTCATACAGGCCTAGAGAAGATGGGTCTCAAGCTGTTTGTTGAGGAGAAGGTAGTGCACACAGTGTATACTGTATATATAAAACACATTTGACAGAAAATCCACAGAATTTAATGGAACTATAAATACTAAAAAAAAATTGTCATTTATTAATAAATACTATATATACAGTAGCCAGAAAAAGTATGTGAACCTTTTGGAATTTCATGGTTTTCTGCAATAATTTGTCACAAAATATGATCTGATCTTCATCTACGTCAAGAGTTTTGACAAATATAATGAGCCTAAAATAACACAAAAATCTTGTCTTTATTGAGAACAAAGAAAGTGCTAGTGGAAAATTTATGTGAATCCTTGAGTTAATGACCTCAAAAAAGCTAATTGGAGTCAGGGATTAGCATACATGGAGTCTTGTTAAGAAAATGAGGGTGGATGTGGATTAGAGCTACTTTGACTGATTTAAAACCACTCAAGTTTGCTCTGCACAAAAAGAATACGTGAATGTGGGCCATGCCTCGCCAAAAAGAGCCTCTATGAAAGAGGATCTATGATCAAAAATTGTTCATACATTACATAAAGCTGGAAAGGGTTACAAAGTGATTTCAAAAACACCAGTCTACAACCTACAACCCTAGGCAAATAGAGACTTTTGGGACTGTGGCTACTCTCCCAAAGAGTGAGTGCCAAGTCTAAATGTCTCTAAGAGCACAACGAAGACTTATCAATGAGGTAAAGGCAGCCTATAATTTGAAGGCATCAGTGGAACTGACTAACATCTATAGTATGTTCATGAGACTCACTCATCGTCTATACCACTTCATCCTGTATTTGGGGGACCTGGAACAAATCCCAGGAGGCTCAAAGCCCAAGGTGGGGTACAACCTGGACAGGGTGCCAATCCATCGCAGGGCACACACATACACAGACTCACACACTACGGGCAATTTGGGAACGCTAATGAGCCTAATCTGCATGTCTTTGGACTGTGGGAGGAAACCGGAGTACCCAGAGGAAACCCACCAAGCACGGGGAGAACATGCAAACTCCATGCACACAGAGACGGGAATTGAGCCTGACCGGGAATCGAACTCGGACCCTGGAGGTGCAAGGTGTCAGTGCTAACCACTACACCACAGTGCCGTCTTGTTCATGAGACTACAGTAAATAAAACATTGAACAAGTAGGGTATCCATGGCAGGACACCACAAAATAAGCTGCTGCTTACTAAAAATAACATTGCTGCATGCCTGAAGTATGCAAAAGAGCACATTGATAAAAAATTTTGTGGAAGATAATTAGCTTCTGGTTTGTATCAGTTCTCATCACACTACCCTATGCTTGATTGGTTTATTATAACAGCATTCACTAAAGTAATTTATTCTTATTTAAGCGATCATTTGATCGTAGTATAGCTCCTTTAAATTTTTTTTTTTCTTACAGAAAGCTAGACTGCCTACAGTAACCACAATAGTAGCACCACCTGGCTATGACTGGAAAGAGATCACAGGTTTCATCATGAAGAATTACAATATAGAGATCTCTGGAGGTCTCGGGCCATCAGTCGGCATGGTGGGGTTTTTATTTGCTTGTTTGTTTGTTTGTTTGTTTGTTTTTTGGTAATTTACTAATTGCATCACTTATGTACCAGTTATCGACCTGTGTTTCGAGGATGTGTGACATTTGATTAAATAATTTCTTACTTGATTGCAGGTTCTGCGTGTGGGTCTGATGGGCTGTAACAGCAACAAGGACCATGTGGACATGATTTTAGAGGCTCTTTCTGATGCACTGAAACACTGCCATAAGAGCAAAGTCTAACAACACACCGTGTCACATAAAATAAATACTGTCTAAAAAGGGTACTCTTAATTTGAAATCATAACTAAAGCAACAGTAAAGTAGTCTTAGCTCCATTGGATGTTATTATGGCTATGGTAATTATTTGGAGTTGTATCAGTAAGTACTGTTTTATAAATAAAATAGTTTCTCAAATAATGGCTTTACTTTACTGGAAAAAAAATTACATCATTATTTTTTCTAATTGGTCAGTATCTATATTGTATACCTGTTACAATAAATATTTACTATGTATAACAAATAAAAGTAAATAGCAAACAACAACTATGCATTATTTATTGAAAGATTGTATGCACATTTAATGGAGTAGATTTTTTTTCTTTTCCTTTCTTTTTTACATACAGTGCCATGAAAAACTTTTTTTGTTTTTGTAATTTTTTTTCTTGTTTTGTCACACTTAAATAATTGAGATCACCAAACAAATTTTAATATTACACAGATATAACATGAGTAAATACAAAATGCATTTATTAAGGGAAAAGCTATTCAAACCTACCTCTTTTTTGGCAAATGTGAGTCTTTGCGTTCTTTTTGGTCAGCAGTGCCTTTCACCATGGAACTCTCTCATGGATGCCATTTTTGTCCAGTCCCTTTTTAATTGTTGAATTATGAACACCTTAACTGAGGCAAGTGAGGCCTGTAGTTCTTTAGATGTTGTTCTGGATTCTTTTATGAGCTCCTGGATGAGCCGTTGTTGTGCTCTTGCAGAAATTTCGGTACAAGGTTCATCACTGTTCCAAAATTTCTCTATTTGTGGATAATGGAGTCCCAAAGCCCTAGAAATGGCTTTGTAACTTTTCCCCACTTTTTTGTCAATTACAGTCATTAGTTTTTTATCTTTTTTTGAATTTCTTTATATCATGTTGCTTTTTAATATCTTTTAGCATGCTTCACCTTGTCAGACAGGTTCTATCCACATGGTCAATCAAAGATTCAAAAGGTCTGGCAGTAATCAGGCCTGGGCGTGGCAAGTGAAATTTAACTCAGCTTTCTACAAGCCACAGTTCATTCAGGATTTAGCCAGGAGGCAATTACTTTTTGACATAGGGCCAAGTAGGTTTGGACAGCCTTTATCCCTTAATTAATGAAATCATCATTTAAATACTGCATTTTTTATTTACTCTGGTTATCTTTGTGTAATATTAATATTCGTCTGATGATCTGAATCATTTAAGTGTAAAAAATATGCCAAAAAAATCAAGAAGGCGCACATACTTTGTCAGGGCACTGTAGATTACATTCACATAGACGAAATACATGAGGCAGTGATGCAGATGTATTGATTGATTCATTGGAGAAGAGTACAGCAAGAGCACACACACAGACACACACACATACACACACACACACACACACACACACACAGCGCCTGCTCGCATAAACGGAAACACTTATCTGTCGGAATTTATTTTTACTTTTTTAAAAGGTAAAGTGCAGGTTAATTTGTTTTATTTTTACTTTCTATTTTGTATTACCTATTTTTATATATTTATTTTTTTGGGCTGTGGAGCGAATAATTTGAGTTTCCATTTGCTTTGTTTTGGAATACGAGCCCACTTCCGGAACGAATTATGCTCATAATCCAAGGTTCCACTGTATATGGTTGCTAAACAGGAAAATATGACAAGCGACTTTTTTCACAATTATGGTGTCCTTTTCCTCCAAATTCTTTGATTGACCTTGTCTACACAGTCTCACACTACTCAACACTGTAACTCCCTCCCACACACCTCAGATTTTCATGTGGATCTGCACAGAGCTTATAAAGATCCTGCTCCCCAGGATGAGTGTGCCTGCTTACCCACAAAAAAATAATAAATAAATAAATTTTGCGATTTTATTTTTCATAAAAATTATAAACACATTAATCAAATATACAGTACTACTCAAAAGTTTGGACTCATCTTTTAATGTTTTTCTTTTTTCTTTAGTGATTTATTTTCTACATTCTAAAACAATACAATTGAGTTCAAAATTATTAATCAACACATATGGCACATATGGCATTGGGTACCTTAAGTAACAACAGGTACAGTACAAATACATAGCACGATTCTTGTGTGTGGCAATTCAGGTATCGCCACACTGACTCCAAACAATTTTTAATAAATTTTTAATTTATGCATGTTTGTGTTTAAGGTTGTTAAATGGTGCTTTCTTCTTCTATATAAATAAAAGAAAGGTTTTGTGTGTACATTGGTCAGAACCTGCTCGTTCAATTAATTTCTTTACGTTTCATACATTGGAGGACCCAAAACCAGTCTCAGAAATAAATTTGTCTGTCTGATCCGAAAAAAATAAATATTACGATACAAATATACTGTGTGTATATATATCTATATATATATATATATATATATATATATATATATATACACACATATACATATATATATATATATATATATATATATATATATACACACACACATCGTGACGTACAGAATCGCAATACAAATCGAATTGGCACATAGGTATTGAAATATCATCGTATCAGGTGATCCCTGTGATTACGATCTTTAATATGTGGTATAGTTAAAATACTACAATATTACTGAGTAGTGATAGGTCGTTCATGAACGATTCGTTCTTTTTGAACGAATCTTTAACGTGACGTCAACAAGTAGTCTCATAGAGTGATTTGTTCATTTTCTACTGGGCGCGTATGCACAAATCATCGCAAAACCTCCATAGGTTATGTACAGGAAACAGAATTGAGCGATTCTTTCTTAATGACTCTTCTACTCCGAGTTGTTCGTTCTTTTCTCACGTGAATCCCATAGACACTATGCAGTGCAGTACATAGGATCAGAATTGGGCCCTAAATTAAACATTTAGCACAAAATTCTTAAAATAACATTTATTTCGACATGGGTTAACTTATCAATAGCAGGCCAGAATAGACAAATATATAAATTAAATCACCAAACTGTCGCTAATATTTTCATGTAACCTGTAGTGGCGGTGAAACGAAC
>JAQMYJ010000037.1:12393725-12417387 GCA_030014305.1 Clarias laeviceps
GAGGAAAACAGCATCACCCGGGGTTCGAACCAGCGATCCCCGGATGATAGGGCGAGCACTTTACCACTGCGCCACTCAGAGGCGAGATGGCTATTTAACATGAAGGAGTCACATGTATTAGTGCTTGAAGCTTCTTTTTTTTTTTTCATAAATAACATTGCTTCATTTTTGTCTTATTAATTTCAGGAGAGAGAAGTAAACTAGATAGTGGGTGAACACGTTTATAGATGCTATAATGTAAAAAGTGGTAATAGAAACCAATTTGTGAACATTCCACAACATCAAATGTAACTAAATAGTTAAATTGTATGACATCCTTCTTTAATGAAGAAATAATAATTTTCTGTTCCATAAGAAAACTAAAACACAGGCACACACTCTTATTTTAAATCCTCACTTTTGTGACGGGCTGCATTATTACCACATTCACCAATTCTGATTGTGAATTATTTACTAAATGTTAATTCTATTATTTACTTTCTGAAAATGAATAGAAATCCATAGCTACATGATTTTCCAGCCAAACCCAACACACGGTCATATTTCAACACACAATGTCACTGAGGGTCCAGGGTTTGAATGGCTAGGAAGTGACCCAGTCAGCCACTTCAAAGTTCCCTTCACATGAATTTGGAGCATTTGACCGCGTTACACAAGCGATACGGAAAGGAGCACATATCTTTATCAGAGACAAATTTTAGAAGGAAAACAGCCTGACCTTCAATGTCAGGGAGAACCACATGTGCAACGAGACAAATGAAATGGGAATGACTCGATGGTCGCTGTCTGTGCCAGCAGCCTAGCATGGGGTCAAATTTTCTCTCTTTGAAGTTGAACAACAATTGCTGCGTACACAACATTTTATTGTGCCAGCATTAAACGACCTGATAATCCGACTGTGAAAATTACAACAGGACTCTAGATCCATCAAGCTCTAAAAAAGATGAGATGAGCCAATGGGAGAGGTGGATATCATTAATTAAGGAAACCATCATCATCATAAAACCCAGATCCTCATTAGTGAAGCATACTGTAACATTCAGAAACATACAGGCACGGCTACAATCCAGCATATTCACATTTCATAGATTTTATGTAAAGTAGTTCTGCCAGGGCAACGTCCTGTATGTTTTCATTCCATGTTAATGTCAGGACTATTCTTGTTTCGGGTTGGTTCAAAAATAGCAAGAACCAAATCCTGAGACTGAGCCATGTGCAGACACTCCACAGGAGGACACCTTGAAAAATGTAGATAATGACTTTGCCTGCAGCAGCTTTTTAGTATCACTTTTGACTTGTATGGAATTTAACCTTCATTTTATGCTCATTGGTTTTTTTTTCTAATCATTAAAAGATGATATCCAAACACTGGCATATTAGTCAGTCACTAACAAGTGTTTGCTACATTGAAAACTGGCCAGACTGGAAGGACTTTGAGGAGATGAAGACATTGACATCACGAGCAGCACGCTAAAGCCTCAGGGGCATGCACAGCCTCGGTGAAAAGAGATTAATCAGAAGCATAAACATCAACATGTAGAGGCAGCGCCTACTGTTCATAGATATACTTACCTGGGTGTGTCTTCCTAATCATATAATAACTCTAAACACTGCATTCAGATACTACATTTGCATGAAAAATATTGGCAAAATACTGTGTCTCTTCATTCGTTATTAGCCCCATTATAGCAACATACGCTATATAAAATATCAGCTATAAGATCAGAGGCGCAATACAATAACAATACAAAACTGAACATTCCTGCTTTTGCAGCAGTGAAGGCTGAAATGAACAGGAACGTACTGTACATACAGTATGGCTTACATACAGTAATGTGATAAGACTTTTAAGCTCTTTTCAGTCTATACGCTTTACTCATATTAGATGATAAACAAAGGCGAAAAAAGGTTCAGTTGAATCTATTTCTAATTAATAAGCTGAGGTTTAAAATTCTTAAACAGAAGAAAGAAAAATGATGCGCATTGTTTTAACATCTAACTCTATTAAAACTGAAAGGAGCTGCTCAAAATCATACTGAGGTAAACACCTAATGGTATTCAAGCATTTCAAAAAAAAGAAACTAAATGAATTTAACTTAAATCAGAAGTTCTTTGTTTTTAAACACGCTTGCGAAATCATAAATAATTCTAGAACTGGAGACGTACAAATAAACAGTTAAGATTAGAGGCAGATTGCTGTCCCATCTTTTTCTACATTCCAGTCGTGTTTAATCCGTTTGCCTGAGAAGTATTATTCAAATCCAACAAAATCCCAACACATCACCCTCGCTCTATTGAAGCTGTTCAAGTCAATATTTGAATACTGCCCACAATGTTACGGTGGGTAGTTTTGCTGCATCACAGGCCATGGTCTGTTCTAAAGATTAGTTGATAAACATTAGGGCATGGTCCTTCTGATGATAGGGTTGTGATTTCAAATCCTAGCACCACCATGCTGCCACAGCTGGGGCCTTGAGCAAGACCCATAACTTTCAACTGCTCACTTAGATTTCTCAATTGTAAGTCGCTTTGGATAAAAGCCTCAGCAAAATAAAGTAAATATTCTTTCACTGTCCATGTGGGTTTCCTCCAGGTTCTCCAGTTTTTCCCTCATCTACCAAGCTAAAAGCTAAACTAATAGGGCAAAAAATGCTTGTTAGTTCATAGGTATAAATGGGTGTGTGAATATGTGTATGAATTATGCCCTGTGATATACATGTACTGGCAAACAAAGATGCATTCCTGACTTGCATGGTAGGCTGCAGTTTCCCCTGCTCCACCATGACCAAGATAAAGTGCTTAATAAAGATTGAATGAATGTATGTCGGTTTTTCTATTAAAATACTTACAAGCAAGTAAGACAAACACAGCGAACAATTTGATGGCATAAATGAAAATTTTTTTTTTCCTTAAGGAAATGTAAAAAAATTTAAATCCAAGTATCAGCCAGTTATACCCAAGCTAAAAATCAGATGGTATTTAATTATAATGAAGTACAATTACTAAAGTACTATCCACTAACAACATATCATTCTTAGTGACCACCAAAAAAAAAAAGAAAAGTATATATTTAGACGAAACAACCTAACAGTAGTAGAGCACTACATGGTAAGGTCAGTGAGCTAGGATCAAAAGTTGAGTGTTCGGGCCAGTATGCAATAAATTATTTGCATAAAGGTTAGTGGATGTTTGCACAGAGCTACAGGTTGCTTAACTCTTTTATTCACACAATGGAGTTTCTCAGTGCTGTATACAAGCCTAATCCATATGTCTGCACTTTATGGATTATCATATAGAAAATTATGTTAAACTAATGCAAGCAAACAAACACAAGTTTGATTTATCTATTTAAAAAAATCTCATATTCTTTTTGTAATATGTTTTAAAGAGAAAATTAAGCACATGGGTAATGGCAAAATAGTCATTCAAATTCAAGGCTATTTAGACATAGCAGAAGTAGCTGCAGATCTCACTTAACCAAACATATTGTACGTTAAAAAAATGGCTATAAATGATAAAGTGCATTAAAAAATTTTTTTTTCTTTCCACAGACTAATACACAGTTTATTCATCATGTCCCACTGCTAACTACAATTATTTAATCCTTTTATGTGCAATACTGTCAGGCTCTTATGAAACAAGAAGAATGTCAGCTTCACAGCAGGGAGATTGTTATGTCTCAGCGATCGATATTAAAACCAGACATTCAGTATTTTTATAAGTACGCCTTGTAACACTGGCATACATTGCCTTTGTTTAATTTCATTTGTTTAGCTTACATTTTACAGCTGTGCTCTCTCTCTTTCTCCTACTTACAGAGACCACCATGGCGACTCTCTAATAAAATATCAAGCACTTTATAATCTCCTTCATGCTTTCATTTTTGCTCTCTATACCACAGAGATGTAGCAGACAGAAGTAAAGCACAAAATAAAGAAATAACCTGGTAGAATTTTAAACAGAACGCTTGGTACAATGGTTGGCATTGTTGTAAACATAAATGTAATCTGTAGCAGTCACTAGCAATTTACTATGATGAAACCATGCAGTGCATTTCAGCCTGGTTGCCTTGTCTCATGCCCCTACTCCACCTCTCTCACAGTGGTTTCTGACAGTAAACAACACAAGTGTGCCAACCAACAGCATTACTTACAGGTCTTATTTCATCTACAATCTTTTCAAATCAACTCCCTGTGGAATATATTATAATTGAGGCTACTAGGCTTATGATCAGAAGATTGTGAGTTCTAATCCCAGAATCACTACCAAGTGATTCTGTCCACAACAGACAAATTATGCCAAAAACCTTCAGCTCAACTCACATTTTTTTTTTATTTGTCAACTAAATGAATAAATGAAATAATTTGCTAATTAGATGCAAGCACTAGAACAATATGTTGTTACTATAGACTGGTAAAGTATTAGACAAAGCACAATAATATAAACCTGAGATTAGTCTTGCAGCTAACATTACTGTCATAGATGTACAGTTGTAGATGTACCTTCTGACCAATCAGAATCGAAAATTCAACAATTCTGTTGTACAAGCTTTCTGAACATAATGTAATCGCAGCTATTACTGTATAAGATAGTTTTAAACTATTACTTTTAACTATTTTTAAAGTAAACTGAAAACAACTTCATGCTTCATGCAACATCATCATATAAAATTACAACCTCAATGCAATTTGTTTGCATTTGTTCGTTGTTAAACATCCCATTTTAATATTGTTCTGTAACAATGCTGTATTCAGGTGTCTATACAAATAAATCAGCAATTATTAATTCATTCATCACAACAATGTCTAAAGTAAGCAAGTGTTACTGTGGCGATTTCTTACCCAGCCTCCTCTCCTCTTTAACCAGGCCACCAGGCTCTTGCGGACAAACTCGCCCATGCAGTCTACAATGGTGTGAACCATGGCTGGGTAGCCATGCCGAACACAGTCTACTGCCAACGCTCCCGCTACTGCATATAGCGACACCACCTTGCCCCACGTCACCCCTGCAGAAACAGAAAGAGAGGATACAGGGCGAAGGTTATGCAACTGATGCACATCTCACATAATCGCAATATTAAATGAAATGTTAATTACATTACAGTGTTTCCAAAATTAACTGATATCAATAACAATAAAAGTACTAATTCCCAACCTTAGATTTAAGAGGTATGTACGCGTGTGTGCATAAAGACCAAGATATACATGAAAATGCTACTGCCAGGCAACTCATCTTCTAAAACACCACATGGCAGAAGGGAAGAGGAGGTGTGTGTGAGCGTGATTGTTATATAACAGTTAAGGGAGCTGTCGAGTGGTCAGGAACAGAGTAACCGTTTCCTCCTAAAAAAAATCCCCCCAAAAAAAATCCACTGCCTCCCCATGACACATGGCTCCATTTTAAACCCAGTGACAGCCAAATGCATCAAAGCAAACAGGCTTTTACTTAGCAAAGCTTTTACCCTGAAGCACTCACTGTGGTTTAAATTCCAAACAGCATTTGTCTACATTAACAGGGGATAAATGTGAACCTTTCACCGTGTAAATAAACTACTCTTCCTTATCTTAATAGTGATCATAGGCGGGAATATGATTTAGTACCTATAATGCTTCTTAGACCACATTATGCTGTTTATATTACATCAAGTCCAAATAAAACCATGTTAGATCGTTTCTTGTTCTACCACATATTATACATTATTAAGCGAGGGCACCTATACACACACATACATATATATATATATATATATATATATATATATATATAAAAATCTGTTGAGCTGTATAAATCGTTTCTTGCTTACTAGATATTTAAAAATCATTAAATTGCTGTGTAAAATGAATAAATTTATTAGAAAGGCTAAACAAACCTCAAACATCGAATTGGGAGTATGAATATCCAAACCTTGTGAAATTCCAATATATTACTTTAGATTATAAAAATATATGTCCAGAGAGAGGAAGCAGGAGCAGGCAGATAATGTGTCACTGTGTTAACATCCAGGCCTGGGCTGAGTGATAAACATTCTGGTTTGAAGTTCTGGCCAACCAGAAAACACCCACGTTTTCCTCCCTCTCAAGTGAGCATGAAAATCGCTTAAGCCTGATAAGGAAGTCAATAAATAGACTTAACTGCCTGTATAAGAAATGTACAATAGGGAAACCAGTTCCATTATGGAAGAAACCCAAGCCCTCACATGATCCACACACGGTCCTTTAACCCGTTACTCTCACTATGATCGGTGACCTACTCGGTTTACGTCAAAAGGTCACTCTTAAAACGTACAAATCACTTCTTCTTTCCTGACACCTGTGCTCTAAGCGTGAAAGGTCCGTGAAACAAAACTCTTGTTTTACTGCCTGAAAATGCCATCATCCACATCCAGTACAAAAGAAAAGTTGTTCTCGATGTGTACAAGCACAGACACATTGAGGAGGTTAGGATTATGTGTCACACCTACAGAAAAAGCCAGCAAGTGTCTGACTCATTGTTACAGCTCATGAAGATAAATAACGACTAAAGTAGGAGTTTGTGAGTTTTTATTGACATTTATTGCTCTCTGTTCTGTCTTTGGATGGATACTGTGAAACGTGGAGAATCTAAACAGACCTACACAGCACTGTGCCAAAGAACGAACATTCATTTCCCTGAAAATTATACACGGACTTGTTAAAGTAGAATGGTCATGAAAGGCAGGGTGATATTCAGCAGTGAACCATTTTTTCAGATAAAATATGAAGACAGAAGATCATAAGGCTTATAAGAAAAGAGTGATTGTGCCAAATGTTGGACACTAACTTGAGAAGATGTTCCATACAGAAAATCCATAAAGACAATACTTACTATACTTTACATACAATACTTAAATATCCAAACTAATAACAACTGGAAATTAAGCGACTATCATGCATGCTTTATAAACGATGAAAAACGATTCATGAAAAAAAACAAATAGAGAAGGCTCTATTCTTCCAAAAATAGTCTATGGTTTAGCTTGTTCCAATTCTCTACTCTAAAAGGATGAAAATGGGATCTCAGGTTTACATATCCTCTAAATGGTTTAAGCCTGAAAGAATGAGCAAAAGCCATGGAGACATTCTTCTCCAAATTCTACACAGACTGGAAACTTGCAGAGCTCGGAGGAAAATGGGACTTTTCTTCCTCTCTTCTCTTCTCTTCTCACTCTGAACACAGACATTGTTTATACTGAAAGATCTGATTGTGTTCTCTAGAAAAGTGCACCACTGTCAGCGCATGTGTATATAAACGTTAAAAAGACTCCATTTTCAGCTGCTCTAAAAAAAAAAAAAAAACGAAGCGAAGCTTGACTCCACAGATAACCCAGCTTTAGTCAAACTAGGATTGCATGTTTCATATTAATTTGTGGTCTTTGTGCTGTCAAAATGCAGGCTGCATACTGGATTTCTTCTGAATATTTCCATTACTTTGGCCAGAGAAGCTGAATACAGCACAACAGCTCTATGGTTCTCCTACATTATAATGTGGTAGTGGTAGTTATCAGGCAAGGGCAAAAATATTAAAAACCCACACAGCTTCTTTCTTAACAATAAATAAAAAGATCAGATAGAAATATATGAGGTCATCCTGTCACAGTAAAGATAATGTCATGAGAATTGAAAACAATTTACAGTGCTGTGAAATCCACCGACATAGAAATTACATAATTTGTTTTTACTAAATGTTAACGGTTTCCTGAACAAGTTCCTCTGTTCCTCTGTGACTGAGTGATTACATTTAATGATGTCTTCTATAACACTATGTGCAAACATATAAGACACACACAAAAAAATATGCTGGATTGTCATGTTATAATATTGTATTCATATCTTTCCACTCAACCCATGGATTACAGTAGATTCACTCATAAAGGACTAGTATGACCAACCTGTGGAGAAAATTTCTGCAGCTACAGCCAGAAAGGCATCAGAAACAACACCTTCTGAAGCCACAGTGATATTCAGTTGTTTTGCCACATTGCGGTACACATGAGGTCGCAAGTATTCAAGCTCATCACCTAGGAAACAGAACAACAGAGAAGCAGTGGATTAATGTAGCATCATGCCATGAATCTATGTGGGTATTCAGTGTGGAGGTCTGTGTGTGTTTTTACACTCAACAAGATGAATGATAGCAACTGCACAACACTGCTGCCAGATCTATGCATTCCGAAAGATTAATGAGTCTATGTTAATAAATGCAGAGTTGATATTTTAAATACCATGACTATATATGGAGTATCAGCCAAAAATCAGCCTCACTTATAAATCACTACAGATGAAAGGATCTGACAAATGCATACATATAACTGTAACTCTTCCAACTGTAACTGCATGGTGTTTCAACTGTATAAAAGTTTCATTAATGATACCTAACATTACCTTAAGACAATAGATCTGATCACTGTACCTATTCAGGTTTACTTAAACAGCCACAAGCTTCCATTTTACAGACATGTTTAAATCCATCCTGAGCTGAAAGGGTTAAGCAGGGTAACCCGTGGGCGGGAATCTCCAGCTCTTCCCCAGCCAAATCAGATCTGCTCTACGATAAAAGCATATTTTACTTGCCTTCTCCCTGCAGAGTACTTAGAGGAAACCCAGACAAATACATCAAGCTCAATTAAACGAGAGGTGTTGTTTATTTTTGGGAACGTACTGATCAGTCCTAAGCACAGACAGCAGACTTGTGTGTCATGTGACATGCATGGGCTTGCAGTGTCTACAGTTCTTGCCTGTGAAAGAATGATTTAGCTTAATGTTATACAGGAACATCTGCTATACAAATGGACATACAAGGTTGTCACAACACAACCCAGAAATAAGTCTCTAAACAGTTCATATCCTTAGATGGGTGAGGCCTTAGAGACCATTGTAAAATGCCTTGTAAGGGGTTACGAAATGAAGTGTTAAGGAAACTCGAAGAGGGCAAAGGAGAAGATGAATGCCGTGGTAGTGACTGCAATTGCACAATCCTATCTGGAGCGTGGATCTCAAATGCATTTCCATAACAGCAACAAAGATAATAACAGCAGGTTCAAACAGAGTCCTCTGCCTAATCACACCTAGTTAAACACACTTAACTTGCCAGACTTACAAAGTATTTTTCATCGCAACAATAACAACACACCACCAGCTTTGTGATGCCTACTACTGAGAGTGACCGGCGGTCCAGATATTATTAAAACAACCCAAACAAGCAGTACTATTGAAGATCATCATTAAATCCTCAGTTGAAACATTTCTGGTCCCTATCAGATAATTTTATTAACCATAATGTTAAACAAAACAACGCTGTGGTAATTTTCTTCAAAGGAAAGATGGTACAACGTTTTACCTAACCAAAGCAGAACAGTAGACACTTCTCCAAGGGTTCCTGGTGTAGATCCGAGCTCAGATTTGGTCCAACCGATCCCAGCCCGGTTGAGCCTCGAGTGAATGTAGTCCCGGCACAACATTTTCGACTGGGATACAAGTTCTTTGTCTGTAGGGGAGCGCTCAAAAACTTCCATGACTTCTGCTGCAAAGACTGAAGAGCGACGGAGCACCTCCATGCCCTTCATCAGCAGCCTGTGTGTGGGAACACCTTTTCTCCTCTGCTGTTGCGGAGAAGAAAACCTGCTTTATGAGAAGAGGTGGGCTGTTAAGCGGAATGCCTTCATATCTCACGATGTACCATCTAGATTAGATTATAACAAAGATAACTGTTTGGTTGGTATCTCCTGTATCAGTAGGTCACAATATGAAATTCAGTTATTTTTCTCTAGATCAGTTCATAGTCAGGATCTCAGTTTCTCTCTAGTCTCTAGATCAGATCACAGCATGGTTGCATCTTGTGTAGGCTACAGAGATCCTTATATATGTTCTATAATGTGCAAATCACATTATTTCAGCATGATGTAGCTGAAATTACTCCCAAGCTTATGTGCAATTTGTGTTATAAAGGATGGAAACAGCTTACCTGTGGATTTCAGTAATGACACTGACAGCCGCTGGTGACTGCAGCTCTCCTCACTACTGCTGCTGATTTCGAAACGTCGTCCAGAGTCTGATTTTTTTTTTTCTACGGAAAGTTACAGCTGTTGTTTAAAAAAAAAAAAAAAAAAAACTTATGACCGAACAGTAAACGTATTATTTAAGCCATTTTCGCGTTGGACAGGCTGGTTCGAGTGTAGTTCTCCCCCACTGTGAGCTCGGACACGGAGAGAGCTTCAGAGATACAGCGGATCCGAGGCGAACTTTCCTTCTATGGCCAATCCCCAGTGCCAAAGGGGAGGGTCTGAGCACAAGGCGGGATACAAACCAACCCCTCAATCGAATTCTAAAATTTCACCCGGTATGTTTTGTCATGTGGCCACCTGCTTAAATTGTTAAGGAAAAAAAACCCTACCAGGTTGACCGCCCACTTAGTGCTATAATATCCGCAATGCAATGAGTCTTCCATCTATAATTTAGATATATAGATTTTATATTGTCTCTCCATATAATAAGCTGTGTTTTTTAATCATATAACGTTGTCTCATTTGTGTATTCATTTAGAAAGCATCCGGTAATTTTTACGTCTGTGTTAGCGGAACTATGTTTACTTGTTCCCGTTTTCAGACGGACAAATATTAAATCGTTTTTGTTTTTTTTTATGTGTGTGTGTTTAGCAAACCTTCCTCCCCAGTCGCACTTTCAAAACTCACACAAAATATTCATAACAAAATAATCTATAGCAGTTGTGTTTTGCAGTGTTTTTTGCAATGTTTATGGGTTTTTATTTTTAAATAAAATATGTTTTTAATATTCCCCCACAAGAAACACTGGCAATGACTTTGAGTTTTGGGTTCAGTAATATGTTACTCAAAAAAATAAAATAAAGTTTCCACAGTATATATGTATTTAAGGTGAAATATGATGAACATGTTTTAAATTTATGTCAGTAATTACAGCATAATCTATTCGATATTTTCTGAAATATGATTAGTCAGAGTACAGAGGCGTAGTGGTTAGCACTGTGGCCTCGCACCTCCAGTGTGCATGGCGTTTGCATGTTCTAGTAGTGGGTTTCCTTCAGGTACTCCAGTTTCCTCCCACAGTCCAAAGACATTAAGGGTAATGGTGTTCCCAAATTGCCTGTAGTGTTTGTGTGGGCAATGGATTGGCATCCTGTCCAGGGTGTACCCTGTCTTGTGCCCAAAGTCTTCTGGAATAACCTGCAGGTCCCCATGACCCTGTAATGGATAAGTGGTATAGAAAATGAATGAATTAGTAGTTTGTTGCTATGGCTTTTACCTGAGTGGAAGAATGAGGCTTGTTGTTCATAAAAAGATCTTTCACAAACCTGTCAGCTCTTTGAGCCAGCTCTTTTGAGTCAAGTGTGGTTAAATACTTAAATACAGTAAGTCCTCGGGTCAGCTGACCTAGTTTAAAAAGCTCCCAGGAAGACCTCAGCGGAAGCCAAAGCTACATGTTGTTTACTGCACGCTTGAACGGACGCTATTTTGTCTCAGAGCTGTTTCGGACCGTGAACTCTGTCTCGTTAAGGATTTTCCGAAATTAGGATTATTCATTATCGGGACACCTTTACAGGGCAGCCATTTTCAACATGATTCGTTGAAACCAGCAAGGTCACTCATTTCTCCCACAACCCCACACACATACATACAATATACTTTGGACTTTTGATATTTTATTCCACTGAAACAGTGAAAATATTGTATATAATTGTAAATATTGGTATCTGGAGCACTGCAGTGTCTATTTTTTGTACAATCAACATGAGCTACTTCCACAATTTGTTCACATCTACGAATGTTACTGTACTGCCTAAATACGTTCATAAATACCTGTTTCCAGGTATCGCCTGTGTATACCCCTTCATGGAAATGGCATTCCCGGATGGCAGCAGCCTCTTTCATTTTCTTTCAGCAGGATGGTGCATCCTGTCACACTGCAAATATGGTTGTGAATGGTTTGAGGGACAGAACAGTGAGTTTGAGGTGTTGACTTGGCCTCCAAATTCTCCAGATCCCAATCCAATTGAGCATCTGTGGGATCTCAATCCAATTGAGCATCAAGTCTGATCCATGGAGGCCCCACCTCGCAACAGGACTTTGCTAGATCTAGTGGAGCCCATGCCTCCATGGGCTTTGCTACATGTCAGAACTTCAACAATGCACATGGTTTTCAGTGCCCTTGGTTTTGCTAAAGTGTCAGACAGAGAACAATTCCTCATCAACATTTCACTTCATGAATCCATTTGCATTTACTGGTTGTAGAGTAGTGATTGGGATGTATCTCTGCTTGCTACAGATGCCCCTCAAATAAAATGCAGTAGGTCCCAAAAGCCTACCCTTCCTCTTTAGCCACATCTGCTATATCTTGCTATATCCTCAGCTGATATATGCTCAAAGGTACAAGTTTTCATTTAGATTGATTGTATCTTGGGAAACAAAAATATGGCTTCACAGTATATTTTTTATTATGTCCAACTGGATTAATAGTATAAAACACTATAGATATGGTTCCATATAATCTGTTTAAGTAAGTGAGGTTTTTAACATCTTGAAAGCTAGTTTATTGGTGCAGTCCATCATTGTCCCTCAAGCTCAGTACTACATTATTAAAGTGTCTTTAATATACGTCATTGACTAAAGCAGAGGGTGACTAGTAAATTATCTACATCCTTAAAACTTTCACATGACATAACATATGGCAGCATGTTGTGAACTTTATTTTCAGATTGAAATATTTATTTCTCGCCCCGTGACAAAGAAAGACATCCCTGCCTGGCCACTTCTTCAGAAATCCTCAGAAGGATCTGTTTTGACATGCTTTATATTTAACGGCACAGAAACTCACAAGGCAACTCACAAACTCATTTCTAACACATAAGCACAAATGTTCTCTATACAAATCAACATACAGTGTTTTTTCTTTTTACTAAATCATAGTGAGAAAATATCATGAAACAACGGCAAGACCAAAGTAGGAACAATAATGAACAGAAAGTAAAAAAGCAAGAGCTCGTTTGCCAAAATTGCTAGTGTGATAACAGAAACTAAACAGATGAATGCATCAGTTCCTCTTTGTTGACCACATGTGTTCAGGCTGTTCGAAAAATGAACGTGTATGAGGAAGCACTCAGTGTGGTCTGATAAATTTGTAATGATTGATGATATGGAGAAACAGATTGATGGCCTATGGTTATTTCCCTAATAGATAGCACCAGGGGTGGTTTCAGGTCAATACAGGTGACAAATCCATATAGAAATGAAAGCACATTTGTCACTTATGTTTCAGAAGAATTTACGTGGAAAATGACTTCATTAGTAATAGGTGTGTTTTATGTTGTAATTGGCTACAAGCATAAAGGCCACAGCATTCTGCTTGACTAAAAACATTTTTCCAGACTGATTACAGGTTAAAGGATAAGTATTTTGGTTATCTAAATAACAGTTGGAATTTACAGGCTACTAACGAATTTTACCTACAACTTCACGTTGATGTGTTTTTTCAAGAAAAAAGCACATAATGGTATCATATCTTTACTGACAATTTTAACTATAATCAAAATACAATGTGTTAGTGAAGAGTTCAACAGTTACTTAATGCATAAATAAAACTGACAATCTTTATTGGCTTTCATCTTAGCTTGTGGTTCAGTTTCATCATATCCTTCTTTAAATGTCAGAAACTGTTGCAAAATATGTTTAAGGGCAGGTGATAGACGCATTCTTTAACCTTAATTATTTAAATCCCAAGTGTCAGACAAAGAAAAACAATGAAATGTACAGTGTCCAGACTGTGGAATCAGTCCTTTTTCTTCTTTTTCTAAGGAAGTATGCTCATCCATAAATTCCCATGAAATAAAATTAATAAAGGCAATAAACATAGACAGTCTCGTTGATTTGATTTGAAAGGCATAAACTTACAGTCTAGAAGAAGAAAAAGAAGAAGAAGACTCTTTTTTTCTTCATGAACCCACTGTGTCAGGTCTTGCCTGAGGAATACTTTCAAGTTTGTTTGGCTGTTTGTAATATTTACAGTCCCAGCTGCAGCATGTTCAGTTGATTAATTCCACAGTCTGAACTAGAGCAGTATAACTTACTCATAAGGATACTGATTAACATAAAGGTATGCATTTTTCCAATATCTTTATCAAAGGTATTTTGCTGCATATAGACTTACTTTGTAATACAAAAAATTCACATGTAGTGAAACTTTACATGTGGTGGCATAGCAATAGACCAAATTAGCATTACGTCAGGGCTGAGTTGGACTAGCTGGTAGATATTAACAGCTTTGACTAATGTAACTTCAGAGATACAGTAACACTGTTCTAAATGAAATTACACAACAATAAAGTAAAAGAAAATCCAAAACCATTATTGACCAGTTTAATCAAGTATTAAGAAAGAAAGAAAGAAAAATCGCCTAACTGGTAGCTTGACCAGCTTGGCCTATGTTTTTAAACTGAAAATGTATTATTTGCTCATATTTAACATTCTTGTTTAGCTGTTAACATACAATTCAAGCTAGCTATTAAAGTTTAATTTTTATAATTGTTCTTTGCATGGGTGGTATGGGCAGGATGGACGGTGAGATGGGTAATGTTGCTGTATGTTCACACCTCCAGGGTCCCAGGTTTGATACTATGCTTGGTATATGATTTTGGTAGGTTTCTCTGGTTTCCTCCAACCCCCCAGAAGCATGCCAGAAGTTAAATTCCTCTATGTGCAAGTATGTACAGTATATGCATGGTATCCTATATTAGCCTGGCATCCCATCTCGGTTGTTCCCAGGACAGGGGTCCAGATTGTGTCTCTGATCAGGATAAAGCAGAAAAAGTGTGTGTCCTTTGCACCTTAATCACATCATTATTAACATGACTAGCTGTCACTTTAGCAAAACAAATGGCAGAGACACACAACTTGCTAAAACTCCATAGTTTGATTTGCATGTAGTGACTTGGCATAACTTTAGCAAGAAGGTTCCAGGGAATGATACCACATTTAAATTAGATATGCATGCTTTGTGGCTTTGCTCGAGGTTAATAAATCTAACAAAGTGAACAATTCCAAAGAATCCTTAAAAAAACAAGCTCTTACTGGTGCCTTGACAAAAGTTAACTTTTTTCGGGGGAAAAGTTTTCTCATCACGGTAGAGCCATGATCGTAATGCTTGCTTCACATTTTAAATGCTGGCCTCCCAGGAACTACTTTAATGGTCCAAACATGTGGAAATGACTTGAAAGTCAGGTTTTTGGAATTCTGAGTTATCCTGTAAGTTATGAATGTTAACAGAAACAACTGCCATTGGCTTCAAGCCACCTTGGCTGGGATCAGGTGGCTTTCTTTAAAACGTTTGTACCATTCACCATTCTTTTCTGTGAGTCTTATCAGTCTACCTCAATTGCAGATGAAAATGCACACAGGACTTTTGCATTATGTTTTATCAGAGTTTCAAAGTGCTACCTTGAAATACAGATTAATAAAGTTACCAGACTAATAATTTTCCTGCAAAACAAAACACACCAAGTTGAAAAGCGATATTCATGAAAGTAAATCAATCAATAAAAAAAATATATATATATTATTATAATATAATAATAATAATAATAATAATAATAAAAACAAATTCAATCTATACAAGTAAGAAATAAAACTAAATACTGACGTATCATGGGCATTATAATAAGGATTTCCGTAGATTTGTGGGGAAGACAATAAAATGCATGTAAAAAGGACAAATATAAAATTGACTCGTGGTTCTTTGAAAAACTTAAAAATAAAATTAGAATCTATGACTGCTAAAAACGAAGATTAATTTTAAATATTTAATTTCAGATGTTTAATCTAAATATAAATTCATTTGTGTTTCATTTCTGCTAAGAATTCACAGGCTGTTATAATTTGAACCCTAGTTATAGGGCAGCGAATCTCTAATTGAGTCTTTTTGGCACAATGCTGCACCCATGAGGAAAAAAGCGAAATTGAACATGCAGCAATAAAACGATCTAAACTTTAGACATAATTAAATCTCTGCTACAGTAAAAATGGGTCTGCCAGACAAACAGCATAATGTCTATAGAGGGAACACAGCTTGGATTTTTCTTCCTGTTTTTAAATCAGGATTTTAGTAAACTGATCACTTAATATTTTGATTACTTAATACAACAACGATACTACCACTAATAATAATAATCATAATAATAATTACTAAAAAAATGTTATTAGTATTAATGATATATGCTATTTGGTAATCTGCTAGATATTATATACTTAAGACATTTATTATTTCATATTCATGGTTATGAACAGCTGTGTAGATTATTATTATTATTATTATTATTATTATTAATAAAACTGTTGCTACTAGCGTTACTGATTTTATTTATTTATATGCTAGATATTATAAACTAAAGGAGTTTATTATTTCATATCCATGGTTATCAACAGGTGTTATTAATAATAATAATAATAATTATTATTATTATTATTATTATTATTACTACTACTACTACTACTACTAATAATAATAATAGTAATAATAATAATTATTATTATTACTTAAAACTGATGTTACTAGCGTTAAAGATATATGCTATTTATTTATATGCTAGATATTGTACACTAAAGGCAATGTGTATTATTGTTATTATTATTGTTAGCATTAGCATTATTATTTTTGAAAATACCTCACACAAACTACAATACCCTTACGTATTACAATCGCGAGTATCACGCGCATGCGCAGTGCATCATCCTGTTTGTCAATGTAGCTGTCTCGAAAGGGGCGTGTCCAGTGTTCAGTAAGACAGGGAGATATTAAACATTCAGTAAACATTAAGCTGGAGTGCAGTGACAGCTGTCTCGGATGGACAGAGACAGCAGATTAGACGCTTTACAGCCTCACCGCGGGCCTGCAAAGACACAGCGCTTGGACTGACAAAGCAGACATAAAGGTTTCAGTGTGCGTGTGTCTGTGGGTCCCAGCAAAAACAACGGTCCAGACACCGGAGCGGACACAGTAATTTGGGCGGAGAGGAAGACAAGGCGTCCTTCTCCAGCCAGAAGCCCAGGGGAGCTCCAGCACGGTGTGACCGCCAACATGGCGCATCTGCAGGGCATCGGCAACCAGGTAACCCCGCTAACTCAGGTCTGAGTGTGTGTTAGTGTATTCAATTGTCTATCTATCTATCTATGGCTGCATACATTTTTCATCAGTGTGCAGAAAACACATGCAAAAATCGAAAAATCATTTTAAAGGTGAGTTTAAAAATTATCATTAATATTGTTTAATAAAATACATCCTAATGGACACAAAAGAAAATATTATGTGTTATGGCATGTGTCTAAAGGGCAGTTACAGGCTTTGTTGTTGTTGTTGTTGTTACTGTATATACTGTACAATGTTTGTCTCTGCCTACTGATTAAGAGATGGTCAAGTTAGCATGTTTATCAGTGTTTTATTAAAATTAGATTGGCAATTTCATAAAAATGAACTTAATTGCCAGTATAATATATAATGAATATATTATGAATGTTGTGAGCTTTGTTGTGATTATTGTTCAACTATTCGCCTTAAAGTATATTTTTACATATCTGTTAAGTGAATAACACAATATTTACATACTGTTCAATGTCAGTGAATCTACCAGGAAAGGTAGTTACAAGAATGATCCATCTTTAAGTTTAAGACATTTCAACATTATTTTAGTTGTAAGAGTATAGAATAACAGTCTTGACCTGTCAGTGGGAGATTAAGTGATTCTCACTTGTGCAACATGCTGTGAGTGTGCACTGCTCTAGCCGAGTACACGACAGTAGTGGCAGGTGTGAACAAGTCAGAGAGAAGATGAACATATGTGTGACAGCATAACATCCTGCTCAGATCTGACTCTGTTCCCCTGAGCAAGACTTCTCAAGCATCCTGGGTGTTGTCGCTGCATGCTCTGCATAACACTTGTGTTAAGTTTCTAAATCTAGAAAATAAAATGTAAGGTGTATTAAACGCTGAGTAATAAAACAGGCTGTGTGTCATAAAATACTGCTTTTATTACATGATTCTTTTATTACATGATGTGTACTAAACATTTAAACTTAATCAAAATCTCTTTATATCATCTTTATCTCAAATCAGGAGAGACCACAGGGATTAAATAAAACGTGCTTCTACCTAAACATGCTGTTTTTCCATAATTCAAACACACTTTTCAAGGTCGTTATAAACCTTCAGTTATTGTACGTTTTAATGTTAAATATTTTTGATCAATTTAATATGGAAACCTAAGGCATATTTTCAGCCAATGTAGCACAAATTGCCTCAAAAAATAATTAATGCTAGAAGGGCACAAGAACACCCAGTGCATCATAGTCTTCTGCACCTGGCGCCCAGCATCCAAATCTAATCTAGCACCTATAGGATGCACTGGACAAACAAGTCCGATCAACACAGGCCGCACCCTGTAACCCATAGCACTCAAAGGATCCACTGCTAACGTCACTGTACAAGACACCACAGAACATCCCCAGAGGTCTTGTGGAGCCCTGGTGGCACACCTACAGTAGGTGGTTTTAACGTTAATGGTTTTAAAATTATGATGTAGATGCGTATACTATCTTTACACTTAATTTATCCATTCATTCATTTTATGTATGGATCAGGGCACAATGCGGAGGACACCCTGGAAAAGGCACACACGATTACACACCCAATCACCCAGGCATTCTCTATATCACTTATTTTGTTCAGGGTTGTGGTAAGCCTGGAACTTATACCAGCAGCCTCGGGGCACAAGGTGGGGTACACCCTGCACAGACAAACACACATACACCCTCACACACTCACATACTACTGGGAAATTGAAAATGCCAGTTTGCCTAAACTGCATGTTTTCGAACCCCTGGAGGTGTGAGGTGGCAGTGCTAACCACTAAGCCACTGTGAAATACTTAAAGACTTAAAATATGGGTTTACATACGAATTTTGCGGTTAATTTGGATGTGTGTTTGGTGTCATTTTAAATAGGACGAAGTGGCATTACATTTCCTAGTATAAAACATTGTAAAAGAAATAGAAGACATTTCAGTTCATTATTTTTAATGTAGACATAATGGCCGTTGTTGGAGACAAGGTCTGAATCTCTGGCTAAACCTTTGCCCTCATATTTTTATACGGTGTTGGACAATCACAGTGTAATGGACAGTGAACGAATTTGATTGCCTCGAAGAGCTTTCACCCTTGGCAGGAGCTTATCTTCTGAACTTTGAGACTAACATGAGGTGGTGCTTTTTGTTTGTTTCAGATTGCTATGCCTGCTGTCAAAGTCTTGAGTGATTCACCGTTACTGGAAGTGTCTTGTTCCATTAGCTATATTAGTTTATATAGCATGCAAAATATTCATCCCACTAATGATTTACTGTATTTTGCATGATAAGATTACAGTGCTACCAAATGAAATCTGATTTTTTTCCCCCCTTTTTTTGTAAAATCCTCAGTGATGTCTCCTGCTAAATCTGTTGCTTGGTAACTGTCAGGTTAATTTGTGACATCCTCTTTGGCTCTAAAACTGTTACTCCCTCGTTTTCTGAAAAAGTCATATGCTGTATTATGCAATACAGAACAGATTGGACGAGAGGCATTCCATGAGTGGTGATAATGGCGTTAATTACACTAACAATCAGTCTTAAACATGGGGTAAGCAAGTAGGATGGTACGGTCTTCAGCACTGGAAAGAGGAGAGAGAGCAGCTGAGTTAGTTATTCTGAATTGCCTTCTTGTTTTTGTACTTAAGACTAAGATAAGCTACAAAGCTAACTAGCACAAGGCTGAATCTCAAATCCCTGATCAAGGGTACTTCTTGGTGTGTGGAACAAGGAATTGTACACCGCAGTACACTAGTTTTCCATTTAACACTGTTTGGGATTTCACCCCCAGAACCCGGAAGCTAACAGAGCTGATATTCTAAAGTGGAAAAAGTGGAAATATAAAGAGAAAGTTAGGACATTTACAGCACTGTCTATTACATCCATGGTTTATTCCCCTCACCTTTGGCTACATAGTACTGGTACGAATTTAAAGCTACTTTCAGCCCTGTTAATTACACTAACTGGTCACTAACTCTGCCAGTCACGGTAATTCAGATCCACCGGTCAAGGAAGGATATGTATTGGGGAGCAAAATAACTGGTCAAATAAATAAACAAATCATAACCGGTTGATAGTAAATGGTGTTTGTACAAAAGCAATATCACACTCAAGCTCGTGATGTTGAAAATCAGCCTAGCTGTGATGTCTTTGGCATCACAGTTATGCTGATATCCAGCACAACAACACTCCCTCACTGGTGATATTGCTTACATATCAATTGATGTGCTTAATGTCCGTATGTCTTTTTATTGACCAGAACACTCGTCTGGATCCTGAGCAGTATTTCACCAAACTAGAACGCATTGGCAAAGGCTCCTTTGGAGAAGTTTACAAAGGAATTAACAACCACACCAAGGAGGTAGTGGCCATAAAGATCATAGATCTAGAGGAGGCTGAGGATGAAATTGAAGACATTCAGCAGGAGATCACAGTTCTCAGCCAGTGCGACAGTCCCTTCGTCACCAAATACTTTGGCTCCTACCTGAAGGTCTATCTTAAGTTATTCATAATGTTCATGAATTCCAAAAGACTATTAAAACTGTGCAGGATCTAGCAAGGTTTAAATTCCATGCAAGTAACTGCAGCAGAAAATCCATTTGTATCACTTTGTTAATGTAGACTTACTCTTATTAGGAAATATAGCACAGACAGCTGCTTTCTGTTGAAGGCAAATACTCTATGGGAATAAGTACTTTGGCAAAAACATAGGCTTGTCCTCATGCATCAGAATGTTGAAACATCTGATTGGCTTTCCGTAGTTCAGTGGTTACATACTTTACTCCAGTATTTTCACAGTTTTTTAAACTTCGGCACACTAAAATGCTTTGAGAACTGAATGCTGTGTAAATAGTAACCCTTTGGTCTTCTACCATGTTAGTCAGATGTAAAAGTAGTTTGTTTTTAACCACATTCATGACAAAATGTATCAGACGCTATAGTGAATTCTAAAAATCAGGCTTGTGAAACTAGTTTGCAGATGTTGTACATACATAGCTGTGTGTCTCTTGGCCATTCTAGTAAACAGGTTTATTGAAACATGGGATACATGCAGAACTGTACAAAAACATCTTTACTCATGTCAAGAAATGTTTACTTGTTCGCTCTTATTAGTCTTATTAGTTGAGAAGTTCTGAAGAGTGAGTTGTCCTGCTCTGTTCACTGTAACATCTTAGTACCTGCTAGATGACAAAATAAGTGATAAACAAGCTTATTAAAAATCTCATGAAGCTTATTTCATGTCAGTGAATGAATGTTTAAGATCGTGCTGGTAACAGTAAGCTGTGTATAAATGCAGGGCACTAAACTATGGATCATCATGGAGTATTTGGGTGGTGGCTCTGCTCTGGACATGGTGAGTATTGAGTTTTGGTGGCATACAGACATTTTTGTATATATAGATACTGTATATAAATGAAACTACAAAATTGTTCATTTAATTTTTTGAGTATCTTGAAGACCAAGGTTTGCAACATGGTGTGGAATTTTCTGTTTGTTGTCTGCTGTTAGCTAAAGCCAGGACCTCTGGAGGAGGCCTACATTGCCACAATTCTCAGAGAGATCCTTAAAGGCCTGGACTACCTCCACTCAGAGAGGAAGATTCACCGGGACATTAAAGGTCAGGACTGAAATAGCCTCTGTAGTAATTTTATAGTAATTTTTATTTGTAAAACCTCTGTTGAACATGACGGTAAACAAAAGCTTGGGACCAGGGAACATAAACCTTCCACAACATATTTTGTTGTTTCATTGGTTAGTGTTGCATTAAACTATAAGACTATATATGCTCTAGTCAATATTATTTGTTTTTACAAGATTATATCCTAATTATCACAGCATTTTGCATTTACTGTACATTTATATGAATTAATGTACTATATGGCCCATAATAATTTTATTACATTTAATGCATTGGGCACACTCCCTTATCCAAAGAAACCTTTTTTAACGCTCTTTATATGTGAGCATTTGAGGGCCTTGCTCAAGGGCTCAACAGTGGCAATGTGGTGGTTCTGGGGTTTGAACCTGGGATTTTCCAATCAGCAGGCCAACTCCATAACCACTGAGCTATGCTTTTCACCTTTAGTTTATACTTACTCATATTTAATGTTGAGGAACAGACAGTAAGAAAAAAAAAATCAACCTCGTTTGTTATTGAGAAACTGGAAAGGACAAAGTTTTGTTCTGAGCACTCTACCATGGCAGTATGCTTATTTTTACTATTTAAATTTTTCAATGCTGAAAAAAAAAAAAAAAAAAAAAAGAGTTAATAAAAAAAAATGTTAAAAAAGGTAAAAAAAAAAAAAAAAAGGAGTTAACAGTTGTTAAAGAACAACTTTTTTTTTTACCTATTTATTGGTAGTGAGCATATGCCATAGAAGACCCAACGACTTCGCTGTTACTATGGCAACTGTAATGGTATTAATAAAAGTGCATTGATATAAACCTGTGATGTGAGTTATAGCTGTGATGTGAGTTATAGCTTCTGATCTCATAACAGCACTGTGGTATAAATAATGCTTATAACGTTTATTCTGATCACCAAAAACTTTTTTTTTTTTAATGCAAACAGCTGCAAACGTCTTGCTGTCAGAACACGGGGAAGTGAAGCTGGCTGACTTCGGCGTGGCAGGTCAGCTAACAGACACACAGATCAAGAGGAACACTTTTGTCGGGACACCATTCTGGATGGCTCCTGAAGTCATTAAACAGTCTGAATATGATTTTAAGGTACACTTTCACATAGACACACACATCCTCTTTATTTGGATCATTGGGTATCAAGTTTAAGTCTACAATTCAAGTTACAAATCAACATCTGTAAAGTACCACATGCTTTCTGTTCACTTATGTAAATGATCCTGATGAAACATTTAGGAAGGAACAGATGGCAAGGGTGCTAATGTTGTGTTGTCTCTCATTCTCCTTTGTATTTGCACTTTCTCTTCATCCCAGGCTGACATCTGGTCATTGGGTATCACAGCCATCGAGCTGGCTAAAGGAGAACCCCCGAACTCAGACCTGCACCCCATGAGGGTTCTCTTCCTCATTCCTAAAAACAACCCACCCACTCTGGAAGGCAATTATAGCAAGGCCTTTAAGGAGTTTGTGGAGGCATGTCTTAACAAAGACCCACGATTTGTGAGTGTCCCTCTTGTTAACAAACACAAACAAAGAAAAATTAACAATTCATAGTAAGAACACTTGCACATAGATGTCATTTGATAAAAGTGACACTTTAAAAGTCTCTTCTCTACAGAGACCAACAGCCAAAGAGCTGCTTAAGCATAAATTCATCAGTCGCTACACCAGGAAAACATCCTACCTAGCAGAGCTTATTGACCGCTACCGGCGCTGGAAGTCTGAGGGCCATGGGGACGAGTCCAGCTCCGACGATTCCGACATGTATGAGATTATAATATATACAAGGTGACACAAAAAAAAAACGGGAACTTTTTTACAATCCAATAAAACTAGAAGTGATAAAAGAAATAAATTTTATTCATAGTAA
>JAQMYJ010000037.1:12434523-12444749 GCA_030014305.1 Clarias laeviceps
CACACACACACACACACACACACACACACACACACACACACACACACACACACACACACACACACACACAAAACTTTTCTAGAGGAACAGATTTGGTTACTCACCACTGTGATAACTTCCAGATCCTTCAAGTATGTCCTCTCAGTCATCAAAATCTCTTTGGCAATAAAGTAGGCTTTATCAGTGGGATATCTCTGAAGACAGAGGGATACAACCAAAGTTTTAAACATATAATAATAATAATTATTAATAATAATATAATTAATATAAAAAAAATAATAATAATTATTATTATTATTATTAACGTCTCATCATTATACTTGGAAAATTATACAAATACACAGAAAATAAACCACATGTTGAACTGTAGATTTAAGGATTTAGATTTAAGATCTTATTAGATCCAAAAATAACCTTTATACATGATTAATAAAATACAACAATACTAATTTTCAGTTACATCTCTGCCCTTTGTTTGGTTCAAACCAGTGTCCCATGTAGTGACTGTTTAAATTTCCCTAGACAACCGAGAACAGTATACCTTTCTCCTGAGCTCCTCCTCCTCCTCCAGCCTGGCACTTCCCCCCTCATTGAGGAGAGGACTTGAGGGTGCCTGGCTGGGCAGGCTGAGTGTGGACATCTGGAAGGATGTGGACAAACTGAGGGGACACTTAGACCCAAAGGGAGAGAGCTGGGGACTGTCCATTTCAGGACCTGAGAAGAAAAAAATGCAGAACAGGGACAAAGTTAATACAGACATGAACTTAAAAAAATGAGAGGAGGATCTAACTGGTCCAGAAGTAAAAACATAAGAAACCTACATTTTTTATAGCACGTGAACTAATTCTCATAATACATTGTAGACTTATGATTATGTATTATTAAAACTGGGACTGAAAGTGCTGTACTGTCAACTTCACCAAAGAAATGTGATCAGAAAAAAAAAAAAGCTGCAAAAAAAAAAATAATAATAAAAAAAAAATTAATTGACAGTAGTAATCGCAGCTTTTTTTTTTTTTTTTTTTATAATGAAAGCAACAACATTTCAATACATACAACGTGACAAGAACTCACAGGATGGAAGTAAACTGTGGGTGTGCATTTAAGAAAACCACTTGTTAGTGAGGCAAATTAGGGATTTTCTTTTTTTTTTTTTTTTAACTTAGTTGGACTTTGTACCAATGGACAAAGGTCGTATTGTCTGATGAGTCCAGAGTGACCCCATTTCAGAGTGATGGGTACACCCACTGTACAAGCCTCTGGAGGCAGTGTAATGATCTGGCGATGCTTCAACTGGTCAGGTCTAGATCCATCAATGTTGTGGCAATAAAATTAATTCAGCTGACGACCTGAATAACCAGGTTATCACATCAATGGATCTTTTCTTCCTGATGGCACAGGCATCTTCCAAAACTCAAAATTGTGAAAGAGTGATTCTGGGAGCAAGAGGAATCATTTTCACACTTGAACTCTCCCCCCACATTGTGTGCTGTAATCAAAGCTAAAGGTGGTCAAATGTTAGCGTGCACATGTGTGTGTGTGTGTGAGAGAGACTTTTTGGTGGCCAGACAGTGGATGTTACCGCACAAATATATTGAAGCACACAACTTTGAACCCTTGTCCTGCAAAGATGAATCCATCAATACACACTCAGCTGACATTCAAACACTTGCTGTTGCTGGTTCTACATTTGTGATTGTAGAAGAGGAATAATGGAAACTCCACATCATAGCTTAGGGTGCTGATATGGCACCACTCAAGCTAAGGAGGTTAGCTTTGCTCAAGAGCCCGAAAGTGGCTGATTGGCAAATACTGGAGCTTAAACCACAAAAGTAACCCAAACCCTTTAACACTGAGCTACTGTACCACTGGCCCGGTATAACAGTGCATCAATGTGGGAATCTGGAAAACACACTTAACCCAAACCAAATGATTTTAATTGATACGAATTAGGTCTAATAAAGTTCATTTTAAGGCCCCCTTACAACTCCGGTTAAGATTGGTTTGAATCTCTTCCAGAAAAGGAGTCTGGAAAACAAGGTAGGGGGATCATCAACTGAGAAACACCCTAACAAGAAGGAAAACAGGTTGAACTTGTCAGTCTAAACTAAGTCACATACACACACACAGCTGTGACGAACAGTGCAAAGAAAAAAAAAAAGAAAGAAAAAAAAGACAATGCAATGTCATTACTCATATTATCTTACATTTAATTTCAAACACAAGCCGTTTTCTCAGCTGTAAACTTACACTGGGCGATGCATGTTTGCAAAAAAGTCAGTTTTGGGTGCTTAGAATGTTTAAGAATCCCCTTTCTTGAGTACGTAGTCCAGCGGTTGTATACTGTATAAGCTAAACCCAAGAAATCAAACCCCTAAATATTTGGACAGGGAGCAGCTTTAACTTTAACATCAAGCTCTGACTTTGGCATTGAGGGAAGGTACAGTAGGTTATTTAAATGAAAAAAGAAAAATAAAACAGGTCTGACAGTCGGAACATTCAACTACCAGCAAAGATTCTTATTTCTTAATTAAGACTTTTCAGACAGGAAAATCATGTTTTACACACAGATAAGCAGATTAAAAAGTTCTCATAGCACAAACAGATCTTGGGGGGAAAAAAAGAGGATCAGAAACAGCCTCATAGGAGGGGAAAAAAAACATCGTTTTGAAAAGGGAAAGGAAAAATTTAACTGCATGACCCGGAAATAATTCCTGAAGAGGAGGCTTATCGGGAATGCAGCCAGGCTGGCCAGACGGTTTACAGTTTAACTGCAATGTCCCACTGGGTATGACACAGGAGACGGGGGAGGAGGATAAGACAGTGCTAAATGCATTTGGCCAAAATCCTGCACAAACACAAAACCGATTCCACACCGGAAGAGACGTAGTTGTGCATCTCTCAGTCTCTCTGATCGTAAATCAGACCTTGATTCTTGTTCCGGAAAAGCAAAGGGAACGGCTGCCATTTCACAGTGAAAACTGTACAAGTTATCTAGAAGCAGACATTTTAATTCTGATGTGCCCCCTTACAGTGTGCTACAGTATCTGCTCAAGATGTATGTTCTGATAAAAGAGCACCACTATAAGTAGACACCTATACTTAACTATAAGCAAAGATTAGAGGTTTTGTATATAAAAAAAATTATGTTGATTATGTATAATTTATTCAGAAGGTAAAAAAAACAAGAAGATAATAAAGAAACTGCTGTTCTATAACATCCACAATGAAATGTGTACGAGCGGATTTTGTAACAGAACCATTAGAAACTACTCTAACGACTATTTAAAAGAAACACTATAGTGTGATTCCAACTTTTTGTACCGTGCTTAAGAACGTGCATTTTTCCCTTTTGTATGATCCCGGTTAAGGCAGAATCATTTATCTGAAAACTGAGACTACTCACGAGCAAGATTAATTTTTTTAATGTAAAAATTTAAACATTTAAATATGTGCAGCAGTGTGATGTTTAGCATGTGCCAATATTTTCAAACAAGTGAAAAAAAAAAAACATCTTAACTGGCAGTTATCTGATGTGAAAGATGTGTGCCCACCCATAAGCCCCAACTTGGTTTGCTTAAAAGTCTGGTAAGATCAGTGGTCTGGCTTACTATTCCTCCTGAATGGACAAAACAAAACTTAATAGGTTTATTACTGTATAGTCCAGTATGTCACTGTCCTGTGTCTATAGCACTGTTTTCATTCAACACTTTCTAAATCACAGTGAACAATCCAGGTACAGAGCTGAGAATTGAAGGACCTTAAGGACCAAAACTGGCAGGAGAAATAATTATTGCCATCAGTAGCAGAACAAATTAAAAACTCAAATAATCATCCCTATGCCCTTAATCTTTCTAGCTTATTAAGCATTTCCACTAATGTCTCTGCTTTATATTCAATGATTTTATATATAGTAGTACATACAGTACATATACAGTACATATATACAGACACACACATATATATATATACACATAGGTAGAATTATTTTAGAAGTGACAAAGAGAAATGCCGAATGCTAACTGCATATACTTAACGAAAAATGCACTTCTTGGATTTCATACGACTGGGTCTGAATCATAATTATGCCACAACCAAAAGAGCATAATTAGCCCTGCTCCCTAGATAGGAAGGAAGCTACATAATCACTGGGAACCTTATTTTTTGAGTGCAGGGTGGTGGTGGGGAATGACAATTTTCTTTTTTTTTTTTTTTAAAGTCCTTCTTTGGGAACATTCTCAGTTGTTGTGCGTTTCCTCCACACACACTTTAGCGGCCATCGTGGCACAGGAAAAACAGACGCTGTCTCATCATCATGGCATCTGATACTTTATACTAATAACCCGCCGTCGCTTGGCTGAGAATCTGTGTTTTTTTGCACTTTCACACAGCTGCACAGGGCAGCGCCTAAACCACAGCACCTGGCTGCAAAATAATGGCCAATTATTCCCCAGCCTTTTAATTGCACTGAAAGCATTTGTTTACAATTTCCATGCCACTGGACTGTAATCTTATGAAAGGAAAACTCTCTTCCAAGATTACACAAAGTAATAAAACTAAATTTTACCAAATGCTTAAAAATCCTGATGTGGTCAGGAATTTCAGCATAATTAACTAACACAAATTATTTTTAAAGGCAGTGTATTCAATCACTATATGAATCAAAGCAAGCATGAATAAATATATTAGGTGATATGCAGCAATTTCAGCATTTAAAGCCTCAAGACATTTTAATAGGACATTAGTCATGTTTGACATGTAAGTAAGAATAAAATGAACTGACAATGTTAAGTCTTAAATATCATGTACCAAAATTCAAATTGTTTATTTAAAAGGAAAAAATAACATACAAACATAAGTACACTTTTCACATTAATTGTTATATAGATTAGGCATTTAGGTTTGTAGTGATTCTGAAATTAAGAGCCTTTAAGTGAAATTAAGTGGTCTTTTTTTCCTAAAATTATACCATTATCTATTCAAGAAAGCCAAGAAAGAGGGATGGAAATGAGAAGAGAAAAGGAAAGTAAAACTCAGAGCAAGGAGAATCTTATCTGTGTGTGTCTTTACAGATTGTCTGTAGATATATTTTTATATCTTTCGACTTAATTGATAAAATGATTAAAGACAGAGACAGTTTGGAAAGTTTACATCTATTCTCGGAGGGCCAGTCATAGTGCTCAAGACTGAACCTGGCTCAAAGTAATAAGTAAATGATTTTAAGCTTGTGTTACTAACCATGACTGTGTACCATATTTGCCCGCAAAATTTAATATTACTATTATATTGTTTTCTGATTATGACTTAACCTTTAATGGATTATTTGTCAGACTATATGCAAGACTCTTTTTGGTACCAGACAGAATTTTGTGACCACCTTGCTTTGATTTTACCATCCAAACACGTGTGTGAGAGAAAGCTGCAGGGTTACTGCAAAGCTCTGGGTGAGTAATGTGTCTATGAGGAGAGCAGATGCCCAACCTCCATAAACAAACCTTTGACCATCTTGGGTAAATCTTCAGCTGCAGTTACAGCTTTAAAGCAGCATTAAAACCCCAACAGATGTTTATTGTTACAAAGCCTAGTCAGAGCCATCGGGTTATAAAGTCAGACTGCATTAAGAATTTAAGGTCAACGCAAACAAAATTGCTTCAGTCTATGGACGTGTCCAAAACATAATTGTGAATTTTTTAGATAATTTCAGCATGCCTCAAACTCAACTAATGCCAAAGGGACAAATATCCAAGCTTGTCCAAGGATGGAGTTAAGGTAGTTGGTTGTCTATTCTGTGCCCAGTTACAATGCTCGTCCTCGCTTGTGAGAGTAGAGAGTCTTTTGAAGGAAACACCTGCACACAATTGGTGCTGAACTCAGCTTTGCCAGCTCTCAAAATGACAATGAGAATGAATTCACCCTTAAATTACCCAACAACTGGTAATGCACAGCCACGCTGGGTTTCACTGCAGCTCATTCCCTGTGCAAAGGTTTTTTTTTTTGTTGTTTTTTTGCATTTGTAGGCTTAACTCTTTTTATAGTTCTTTTAAATATAGTTTATCTCTGTGCCATTTCTCAGTATTTTGTACTGAGATAATGGTTAGTTTACAAAACCACAGCTGAAAAGTGCTAGAAAAGATTGCCACAGGAACACAAACCACAAATCTGACAACTGAATTTAGTAGAAAATGGACTGAGAAAAAAAGCGAGCCTGGACAAATTGGCAAAGTGAAGCAGGACAAGATGAAGCAGGAAATTAAATGGAATTTTCACAGGAGACAGAATAAGGACATAACATCACCCAAAGGGAAAACTGCACTGACGGTGCCCCATCTTGTGGTTTATATCTCAATGTACTTATGAAATGCACCACAGCCACGAAACAAAGGCATTTAAAGCAGCCTCGTCGACCCACAAAACAGCATCTGCACCCGACTCACGTTTCCTATTAGAGCCCTATGTAATGTCTAGTACTGTAACGTCAACTTTGTTCAATCCGGTTGGTTTGCCTAAAGCTAAACCTATTTCATTAACTATACACAACTATTTTGAAAAAATAAAAGCAGTAAATAGTAATACGTAAACAGTGAATATTTGGAAGCATGTGATAAACTAAAAAATAAAGCTAGATAGGATCATTTGCTATATAATTTAAAACAAAAGATTAAAATTTAAGAGATAGTCTAAAATTTAAGATGAACTGTACCCCAATCTGTGGCATCATGGAATAAGGCACTTTCAATAAGGTAAGGTCACATTAATCTCATAAATCATATAATTTGGAAGATTAATATTTCAAGGAGGATGGAGCCCATTCTTCATTAAATGGATCTCTGTAGTGTCAAAATAACTAAAGTGAATTATATACATATATAGAATTAACATCACATTCTATTTAAAGGGTCACGAACAATCTCTTCACTGAAAAATACAAGAATGTGCTTACAGACAGTTTTTTATTTGTGCCAAAGACCCATAAGAATCTCTGACACCATGCATGAGCTTGCTTATCACTCAGGGGGCAGGTTACTTTCACACTGCTAGCTTGTTTTGGCAGCACTTTGGGGCATTACATTCTCTGCATTAAGAACAGGACAAAAACGTGCTAAATGTACAATACATTGAAAACAGGTTTGTCTGAAAACGTTAAATTATGCAGCTAAAAAAAGAAAAGATGAGCTATGTATGTAGCAATAAACACTATTGCCATAGAAAATCATCCTTAAAGAAAAAGTGTGTCAAAAATGGGACATGGGGAAATACTGATCAGAAGGGGGCACTGTGGAGTAAATAATTAATGAAATTAACAATACTAATAACAATGACATTAAGCCTTAATCAAACTTTGGTTCCAGGATTTTAGCTCCACTTCCTGACAAATTAACACCAAACACAGGAGTGAATATGGAAATGGTCAGACGTTGGTAGACCAAACGCATAATGTCTGACAAATCAGATAAATTTGACTGGTGGAAAGCATATATTAAAAATCACTTATGTTAAATAAATACAATATTGTTACTGTGGATTCTTTAAAATGTCCATTCTGAGTATGGCTATGTTCTAATTTATGTTTTCTCTTTAATCTCCTGATGCACCATATTTAGGAAACATTAAGTCTCTTAATTTTAAGAAACCGTTTTCCAATGTGCTAGCCTTGTCTTTATTTAACTTTAAAATAGTCGTTGTAGGATATTACGTTATCTTTTATATAATAAGACATTGAGCAAACAAAATATCAGCATACGCTTACTGGTAGCATGGATTTCTTCTTTAGCTGGAATCTTTATACAAACATTAATATTATTATTTTTTTTATTATTTTTTTTAGATAACCAGGTGGCAATATTTGACTATTTCGGAAAGAAAAAACAAACAAACAAACAAAAAAAAACTTCAGGTCACTAAACTCTAGATTAATACATGGTTTCATACTTTACAGTTCACTGAAATATAAACTCCAATCGCATTAAAAAATCCAGCAAATAAGAGTGATGTATTTTTAGACTGAAAACAATACATTCTGATGCCAAATACAGCACTGACAATAGTATAGACTATTTAAATATTATAGAATTTTAATAATGTAATTCTAAAATCAGTTCACAGGTTTGAGAGCCATAATTCTAAACGACACGGTTTCAACTTTCTCCTTCAAAGTCCAACACTGCCTTTAAAAAAATAAAAAAATAAAAATAAAGATATAGTGGCTGATACTATTCACTAATCTTTGTTAACACTATAGACCATCCCCAATATCAAAGAAAACTGATTCAAAACACAAGGCATAGAGAAGCGTACAGAGCAGCAAACAGGAAAGCTGAACCTGCACTTAAACTTGGAGGTAAAATCTCCAATGTCAGCATCAAATCATACAAGAGTGATTGTAGACCCAAGAAGGCATGTCATGACAAGACGCAAGCTTGAACAACATAGCAAACATTTAGAAAATTTGGACATACCAAAAAGCAAGAAAGACTAGTGGCTAAGTGCACTGTAAGATAAAGTTTAAAAGAAAAAGTGGCAGAATGAGATGCTAAAAAGTGACTATTTTGGTTGCTCGATAATTGTGTAGTGGAGAAAAAGAAGTGCAGTGTCATGTTTAGTGTCAAAGATGAAATCATGCTTCACCTAGTACCAAGAGAATGTGTTTTTTTTTTTTTTTTTTAAATTATTATGAAAGTGATGGATTAAAAATAAAAAGCCAGATGGACCTCACATCTGAGAGGGATGAGGATGGGGCTTTACTGGAGCAATTCTCTAGGATTTTTGAGTAAAAGGTCCAATGTAAAGATAAGTAAATCACATACTTAATACTACACATCAAGCTGGGTGGATTTAGGGGGTTCACCAAGGCTTAATGTACGAAGGTTGTGGCACTCAAGAAGAAAAGCTTCCATATCTGCAGTACCAGTAAAGGGGTTGCTGTAAAACAGGTTCTGATCTGACATCAGGCCTCCATCTGAGCCCCAGTCCGAGTCTGAATCAGAGCTGCCATCCCCCGAGCCCTCTGTGCCTGTTGGCGGACAGCTAAGCTGCTCCAGCTGGTCCACAAGCTCACTAAACTGCATAGCCGAACTGGCCTCTGAGCGTGCTGAGCATGGTGGGAAATTGAGCATGGAGCTGGCCTCAGACAGGTTTTCTGAGCCAGGCAAGCGGAGGGATGAGGATGACAGGCCAAGGTTGTCCAGAGAGCTGCACTCTGAGCGGTTATTGACTAGTGAACTAGTCTCTGAGCGGCCAAAGGCACCCTCTGAAAAAGCATTTGGGTTTCCATTCATTTCCCGTTCACCATATTTGAACCTGTCGTCTGGCCCATTAAAACCAAACAAGTATGCTTCAGTCCCACCTGCGTAAAATGACATTTCAGCAGGGTCATCATCTATGAACTCCTCGCTGAACTGCAGTGGGAAAGCAGGGACTGGCCCAGTTTTGCACCTAAATTCTGCCTCCAAGGCCTCCAAAGGACTAAGGAAGGCCTTCCCCTCACCTGAACGGAGGCTATGCGTCTGACCCCGCCCACCCTCACTCAAAGTCATATGATCGCCATAATCATTGCCATTTTGGGAGAAGCTACTCTCTACACAAACGAACGAGGGGCTGCAGTCTCCTGCTGCCAGGTTGTAAGGGGCACCTGGGAAGGCTGAGTTAGATGGAGGGTGGATCTTTGCAGGCTCTTCCTTCACAGGGCTAGGTGGTCTGACAGGCTGCTGGAGAGATGGGATGTGCTGGATCTGCTGGATTTGAGGTTTGCTATTGTTATCCATCCGTACAGGAGAGATGGAAGGGTGGAGAGAGTGGAAGGAAACAGTGGCAGATGGGGGAGAACTGCAAATCTTAAGGCTGTCGTTGAAGGACAGACTCTGTAAGAGAGGGAAACGGGGGGCGAAAAAGCAGGAATAAAGGGAGGGAAAGATAAAAAGGAACAATTAGATTTACATATGTAGTATTAAAAAACAAAAGTTGTGAGATAATCCTAGGATACTGACCTGCTTAGGAAAATCAGTGGCTAAGGAGCGAGTTGACATACGGATTCTACTGCTGTTCCTCCTGTCAAAGAGAATATGGACAATAAAAACAGAATCAATTATTTACTTCCTGTTTCATCATTTATACACATGTACAAATACATACATACATTATATATATATATATATATATTATATATATACACACACACACACACACACACACACACACACACATGTACAAATACATATACACACATATAC
>JAQMYJ010000037.1:12445122-12459699 GCA_030014305.1 Clarias laeviceps
TTTGGTAGGGT
This sequence comes from Clarias laeviceps, assembly GCA_030014305.1. Lineage (NCBI taxonomy): Eukaryota > Metazoa > Chordata > Actinopteri > Siluriformes > Clariidae > Clarias > Clarias laeviceps. The sequence continues at coordinate 12,445,134 of JAQMYJ010000037.1, forward strand.
GTTCTCTTCAAACTGCTGTCTCTCACATACTGCACCAGCTGCTTCTGAGTTCGCCCGCTGTAACAAAACATACAAACTACCTCAAAACTGTTCCAACACACAAGCATTTACATATCCAAAGGCATGGACTTCTCACTTAAAGTCATTATGTTCCACGGCTATGTATATGAGAAACTAATAGAATTTTTTTATACACACACTCAAACATATCTGCATGCAGTACCTGTATCTGAATGAAGATCCCCTGCTAAAAAGAATGGCTTTGGCTTTGGGTTGTGGTTGATCAAACAGACGAAAGAAGGCATGGTGCTCCACACAGCTCTTCCAGAAGATCTTGCACTGATCACGACTAGCCATCAGGAACTCCAGCGTGTCCTGATGAGGACCCTGAAAAAATGCACAGCAAATGATCAGATATGTACAGTCACAAGGAGTTGAATCATAAGATGATGTGGAAAACAAAAACATGATATGGGTAATGTATATTTGCAAAGAAATATGACTTTATTTGGTGCATATTTAGTGATGCAAAATGTCTCTTCTGGTCTTTAATACGCACATGGACCTCGGGGTGCAGCTTAATAAGAAATCTCTTCCTTTTAAAGCTCAGTTTGCGAATCTTGGACCAGTTGAAAGTGTTGATCCTGGTGTTGCCCTGAGAAAGATATTTTAAGTAAGTGCTAAAGTTTCCCACTATATTTTAAAAGACAGATCTGCTTTCACCGACCAAGCTCATACTAATACAAATCTGCTAGACAGGCCATGCTCACCTGGAAGACATGCAGACCCATATGGGCCACTGACAGGTTGATCTTGGTGCCTTCACGGTCAGCTGCAGGGTGGAAACGCACACCATACATCTCCAACTTACGGACAATCTCCAACACTTGGAAATCAGACTCGGCAGGTGTCTGACCCCTGCATTAGGATAAAGAGAGGAATCATGGGTTTGCTGAAGAAAGAAATGTAGTTATCTTAGGGGTACAAAAGATAGGAAGTTAATACTGAAACTTGTAAAAATAGAATTTGGTTGAAAAAAATTACAATGTAATAATAATAATAATAATAACAACAATAACAATAATAATAGATATCTGGTGTTTGACTTCCCAGTTTAAAAAAAAAATCTATTATTACATCAGGAGGGTTCACAAGTAAAGCCTCAACAGTTAAGTGGCTGGGCTACGGACAGGACATCTCAACATGAAAACCAGAGACCAAAAAAGTATGTGCTATTATACCCACATTAGATGATAGTTATCAAGAAATGACAACAAATAACACTATTAGGGGTGTGAATAAGTTCTTATACAAATTAATAAACAAATTTATCATCAAAATATTACGAGTTGATAAATTAAATATCCAAGGGAAAAAGAGCAAGCACTGTAAGGAAATAGTCACTCAAAACTGCTTAAGCAGCACTTCTATCAAGGTAACTCCATCGTAGGTGTTTATACTTGTGTTCTTAGTGAAATGAAAGATATTATATAAAGTACGATTTTAAACATTCCTGCTCAAATATTGTTAGGTTTTAAACTGGTATTAGTTTTGGGAAACACATGACATTAATGAAAACTGATTAAGGGTTCATTTTTTTATGTGCTAAAAAGTGATTAGTTATGGTATAATTACCAAAATAAATAAATAAATAAATAAAATAAGGCACAGACAAGTATATTTCCTAGACAGTGGACCAAGGCTTGGGTAGGCTTATAGCTGCCATTCAAGCTCTTTTTAAGAGCATCAAAGCAAACAGCTTTAAGTGTGTGATTACAACCATGTAAAGGAGGAATTAAGTTTTAGATGAAACTATCCAGTAATGGGCATGTGTATTCCATGCTGAGGCCCAATGCCAGATTATCAGCACACTCTCATTTTGCTCATCCTTTAAGCTGTGAAATCTGGTGAGGCTCCTCCCAGCACCAGCATGGCTAATTAAGGGGTCTTAGCCAGGGGATTAGATACATAGCCTTACAGAGAAGTGTTCTAAACCTTAACCACATCTCATTCAGCCTTGCCTGACTATACACAAAATAATGAAAACAATGATGTAATTTTGATTTTAAGATAATAGCCTCCAATTATTTTTCCCTCAGATCAGAAAGGAAGGTGCACACCCTCAGAGATGCATTCAGATGGAGCAGCTGTCTGATGTTACAGCTCTGTCTAAACCAGATCTGCAAACTGTTCAAACAACTTAAATTTCCAAACATCAGGCTGAGAATAATCAGAGCCTTCATCACCCTTAACGTACAGAAAACAGTCTTTTTGGTATGACTTTTTATTTGATGTCTCTTTAGTAAATAACTTGTAAATAATTAAATTTGTGGATCCTCATGGCATCATACCTAGTCATTAATTTTCTTCCATTCTTTAGCTGTACACACAATGTCAAAAGGCCTACGTCAGAAATCCATTTTTCAAAACACTAAGATATTAGTCATGATAGAGTAATAGTCATAAGCAAACATGATTTGTAGATAGGATATTTTAGTGCAAGAAAATGAATAACGTGTATACCCACAGTATTAGCTGAATAACAACCACTTCCGTATGAGAGCGCGGAAATAATACTCCGCAATTTATTTAAACTTTTTTCTCCGTCGAGAGACCCATTTCCAACAACAACTGCACAACAAAACTTCCTTTTCATACTGGGAACACGTGCGGCTGGAGATATCCCCCATCGACAAACACACGCATGTTCAAGATGTGCGAGTTTCAGTACTGTATATTATGGCGCATACCGTATATGAGTGTTTGTTTTGCTGCTGAGCAACAGAAATACAACCAGCCTACCGTCTATGCTATGCTTTTTTTTTTTTTTAATCTCTGTGGGCACAACATGTTGGAAGCAGCTATGTTCTTTTTTTTGGAAAATTTAGTTTAAGACTAGTAATTACAACATTGTGGTGGCTATCATCTCATAATTATGCAAGAAGGCAGCATGAGTTATGTACCCCACTAAATAGTTTAACCTCCCATTCGCAGTTCCTTACAACAAGCCAAAACTAATATAATGTTTTTCTGTAACCATATTGTGTCTTCCACTGTTCCTGTTGCATATATGACTAAACATTTTAAATGACAAAGATGAACTACTATAGTCTACTTTAATTTAGTTTGTTTAAGAAAGTAGCAATAAAGCATTTAGAGCAGATGTAACTATTAAGAAGGTTTTAAGTTATAATGTAAATCTACTTTAAAACTTAAAAACTTTCTGCTAAAGCACCTGGCAAATAAACAAAACACTCCTGCAAAGAATTACATTAAAAAAGTGCACCTACTCCACTGGTGTGATGCAATGCCACAACGTGTATCTGTTTATGATGAAAGATAATAATAATAATAATAATAATAATAAATTAAATTAAAACAAGAAAACTGCAATAAATGTTAAAAATAAAATAATCTATGGTATAAAGTTTTATTTTGTTTGTAAGTTTGTCCAGTGTTTGGATCAGGCTACTGGAGTAAACCACTGATTAAAAAAAGTTAATTAACTTGGACTTTGTCCTGGAAGAAAGGTTGCCAGGATAAACTATTTGTTTGGAGAAAAAAGACATCAAGCTTCAGGTTTAAACCTTTCATGCTCCATGCACACACCTAGTCTAAAGTTTTCCATCATTTGTGTTTCCCTACCCTACTGTAAGGCTACCAGTTACGTTTAGGTGATTTTGCCCTCAATACAAAAGTATTCCTGTTAAATAGGATCTATTGAGCAAAATTCACTTTTCTATCCTTTTTGACATTCACATGGGTTTCAAGTGATACAAAAAATATTTTCCATTTTTTCCATGTCAGTATACTTATAGATGAACAATGTTCAGAAAGTTCATTTTTTTTAGCCCCTTGCAACAGACTTTAGAGAACCATAGACTGAGCTAAGCACAATCAATGCTCTGTTGTTGGATTAAAAACAGAGAGAGAGAGAGAGAGAGAGAGAGAGAGAAAATGAGGAAATAGTGAGTATTGTTAATGTATTCTTTAAATTTTCTAACAGCTATCCAAAAAGTTTTACTTGTTCCAAACATTTTAAATTAGACTGTTTATTGACAAGAGACAGTTCAGACGGGCAGACAGACTGGAAGATTTAGCTCTACGTCATTTATGTTTTAACTTTTATAGCATAGTACGTTAACATTGAGGATGTGCAAGTCAATATCTATGATTATACACACATAATAAATCAGTTGCTCCTGAAACCCATTTTTGTTTTTTATTTTAGCCATCAGAAATGCCTGAAAAAGGGAGAGGGGAATTGTCTGAAAACAAAAAAAAATGCCTTTAAACTGTCTGGGAAATAAAATGTTCCATGCTCATTTCACAGAAGTCCCATTTCCTGTGCTCTAATTGGCTAGAAAAATACATTCTGCAAAGTGGTGTGGCAGGCAGTTCAACATTAAGTTATTTCAATATTAACACACACTTTGTTGCATGTTACCCTGTTAAAGTTTAGTACATTATGGCACCTTGTTAAGATGTTTGTTGTTTGCTAGTTATAGTGCATTGATATAAATTATTGTGCAAAAAAACAACACACACACACACACACATTAAAGGAAAATTTCAGGAAGCTGCTTTCCCTGGTTATACAATGAACAAACTGAAGATTACTGAGGGTCTGCGGTATGCGCTTTCCTTGTGCAGGACCCATTAAAACAATCCCCCCTTTTGAATGGGTTTAAAAAAAAGCTGTGCAAAAGCCCACGGAGGGACACAAGCCAGAGTGTGATGTGTACAAGGAAATATAAAACCTGAAAGCACTCACTGTGTTCAGTAAAGGTAAAATACTCAGGACCAGTATTATTTGCATGATGTTATGCACTGTTTCTGCTGTTTCTATGTGAAGTGAAAACAAGAAAGGTCATGGTCTTACACATGTCTGTGATGGAGCTCCATGATCTTCTCCTGCAAGTGCTCCTGGTGTGGTAGCAGCTTAGTGAGCTTCAGATACTCCCTGTCTGCAACATCATCATAGTCTCCAATCTCAGCTAAGAAGGAGAAAAAAAACAAACCAGATGAGGGAGAAAACAGAATAAATTAAATCCTCAGAACAGAACAAATAATTTCATTATCACATGCAATTGCACAGGATCTATATCAACTGGATTTAACCTCCCCACCCCCCCACCGAAAAAAGAGGGAGGCGAAGTCAAAGGCAGAATTCTAAAAAGTCATTAAGTTTCCTACATCACTGTCCTGCCATAACCCTACTTTGGGATTCGATGGAGTAACACACATAAAAAAATGAGAGTTTTCCCTTAAACAATCAATCATATTTCCCTCAATTAAAATGAAAGATCCTATTTTTTTAGCCGTCAAACCATTTTCTTCAGCTAGCAGTTCTGAAACTCGCACAAAGGAAAACACACATATGGAGGACCTGGACTTTTTCATAAACCGGTATTTATTTTGGGTCCATAGTATATAAATACTGGCATGGCTTGCTGGAGCTGTAGAGTTTTGTAACGTTTCGCCAGTAGCTAAGGAAGAAATGCATTTTGCTCACATCATCTTCGCTGAGTTACTAACAAATGTGCTTGTAAATGTGTGTAAAAATTAGCTTTATAGGAACACCTTTCATCACATTTACTTAACTTTTTTTTTTTTTATTAGAACTTAGTACCGATCATAGTGACCAGACAAACATTCCCAAGCTGGGTAATCAGTTAAACACCTCATAACCCCCAACATTAGGGGGAAGTAGGTTCTGTGATGGGCAATCTACATATGATACCATCTCATAAACAGACCGATTGCTGAACTGATTTGGACATTCTGGATAACAGATAATTCATGTTCTCTGGAAGGGCTGAATGACAAAGCATAACTTCAAAAGAAATAAACAGAGGCTATACACAACATTGGTCAGTGATAAAAATAAAATAAAAAGAACAATTAAAAAAACTGCTTATACAGAAGACCTGCTGAGGGAGACTTTAGACATCAAACTGTGCATTTGGTTCTCTGGTGTTGCAGGTAATTCCAAAGCTATCGTTACTTTTAAAACACGTAAATTTTACAGATACCAGAATATGGGAACAACAATGCAAAAATGTTGATCTCACCAAATGCTCACAATAATAGTAATAATAATAATAATAATAATAGTAATATTATTGCGTCATAGATATAATTGAAGACAACCATAAAAACAACCATGTGCATCAGTGCTATTTCTTTGCCTATGGGACCCATTGCTTTTTTTTTTTTCTCCTTTGCTCACTCCTATTTGTAGATTTGGTTAAAATGAAGTACATTTATTTCATCATATTGCCTAGGTTGTGCCAAAAAAACAACAAAAAAAAAAAAACGTACATCAATCTACACACCTTCATCTACAATCCTACACATCTATAATCCTGACACCTATATATTTAATAAAACATACACTACCAATCACAAGTTTGGACAAACATTCTCCTTCGGTGATTTTTCTTTAATTGTATTATTTTCATATTGACATCCAAACGATGAAAGAACATATGCAATTATGTAGCAAACAAAAAAGGCTATGTTTTATATTTATATTGTCCGAAGTTGGTAGCTTTCATGACAGCTTGGCACGATCATGGCATCCTCTCAGAAGGAGAGTGATGGAATGCTACATCAGATGACCTAGCCTCCACAATCAACCAATCTAAATTCAGCTGAGATGGTTTGGGATGAGTTGGACCAGAGGGTGGAAGAAAAGCAGCCAACAAGTGCTTAACAGGACTGGGATCTCCTTCAAAATTCTTGCAAAACTATTCCAGGTGACTACCTCATGAGGCTGACTGAGAGAATGCTGAGGGTTCAAAGCCATCATCAAAGGAAAAAAGTAGCTACTTTGACAAATAAAAAATATAGTTTTTATTTGTATTAGAATTTTTTTGTCATATCAGCTTCCCAGGCTATTTCATAGCAGATTCATATCAAATATTAAGCTGGTTTATTCGAATCAATATTATATTATGTTATAATGTAAGTGATTTAAAGAGTTGTGGGAAAGTAAAAAAAGAAATAATAATAATAATAGATAAAAATGAATAAATCACATTATAGCATGGCCTTGGCCAGAACAACAAGATTTTACATTAGATTCTTTAGGTGCACTTATGATAGAAATTGTAAGAGTTTTTTTGGTTTTGTCTTGCAGGATATGTTTTTTAGGACTTGTTCTGGTAGAAATTGTTTTCTTACGGTATAAAACTTGGGCAGTCCAAAAGTTTGTGCTTTATGGTTAGAGTAGTTCTACAGCGCTGACATTTTAGAGCTTCTTCATCCTTTAATAAATATGCATGGGTTAAATTTGTATGGCCTATACGACACCTTGTATATACGACCCGGTCGTGTCTTGATTCAAAGGGGTGATAGCATCTTTTTCCTACCACTGGGTTTATTTCTAATAATTTGTTGTTTTGGTACTGTTCCCATTTTGAATGACATTTATTTAATATATAATGATTTATCAATGGTTTGAGGTCAGAGGGTGGGATTTGGCATACGTTAATTGTTTCTGTTCATTTCCCATAATTCCACAATGTCCTGGGATCCAGTAGAAGATAATATTGTGATGGTTCTTCTGTAGTTGGTTCGCCTTGATTAATACATCAATAATTATTGAATAAAAAAATATAAAACATATTCATGAACACATTTTTGTTGACTACATAATTCTATATTTGTTCTTTCATAATTTCAATGTCTTCAAAACAATAAAAAAAAAAATAATAACCCACTGAGTAAGAAGGCGTGTCCAAACTTGACTGGTCCTGTAGTAATGCAAAAAATAGCTAAATATGCTCTGGGCTATTACTTTGAGAATGACAAGAACTAACTTGCATTGCTGATGTTGCACAACATTACATGCAAATGTGAATGAATCAAAGTATGTTCTTTTTAGAAGAAATAACCAACCTTCGTTTCAAATTTGCTACCACCACACCACTCCATGCCAGAATTCCCTCAGTACTATAAGGGCCTGGTGAAGAATGCTTTATTTTCCATTCTCCATCTTTCTGATTAATGAATAAAATATTCTTTAGAACCTTCCCTGACACACCTCTCAGGAAGTGTTTTGCCTTTTGTTTATTTAAGTACAATGGGAAACTGAATCAAGCCAAATGGCAAAGTATTAATTTCACTAAAAAAAAAAAAAAAAGAATATTATTTAAGGAAGTAAACAAAAACAAGTGCAATATGTACTAAATAAAGAGATTAAATTGCTAGTGCCATCTGTAGTAAGTAATAAACTGAATGAATAAATGAATGAATTAATGAGAGAATGACCGAATGAATGAATAAGTACAAAGTAAGCAGTCATGGTATAATGAAATGAAAGTAATTATATTAGTCATTGTGTATAGTAATCAGTGGACCTACACTGAACTAGGTGAGAGGCCAGCAGAGCCGCTGTGTTTTCTGAGCAGTTTAGCTTGCCTTCCATCAGATCTCGTTTCATCTGCAGAGAAAACAGGTACCTGCACCAGAAAAGGACACAAACACACACCAAACATTAATCTATGTTCCTATAACCCTGAGAGTACAAAAATTCTGCTTGCCTTTATAACTAACCCATAAAATCAAAAGCACCTGCATCATTAATTACCAATATCTTAGTATTATTTTAATAAGATTAATAATAGAATATTCTGCTTGGTTAAATCTTGTTAAGCATAAATATCTACAGCAGCAAAATGCAGCTGTTAACTCTTTGAACCCGTCACATACCTAGTGAACTCCTCCTGAAGCTGGCCAGGATCTGGTGGGAAGAACTTCACTGACAACCGAAAGACTGTGTTCGTTGGTCCTGAAATACAACACAAACAGTCACATAAATGCTCACAGATCTTTACAAAACGTACTACAATATTTCGAAATCTGAGTGTGCACTTACGTCGCACTTGTTTAACGATGAGCTTGGTGGGCTCCAGCCAAACCTATAACCAAAAGCAATGGAATTTAGAAACTTCAACACGGAGAAACGACACATGGCCACCTCAAGGACAGATAAACATTTCTGGCTCACATGAACCCAGCTGAAAAATTTCACTGCTGGTACCTTGTACTAAAACTATCTGAAATATTCTTTAAAAAATTATATATTCTTATGACATTAATAAACACATGACTGTTTAAATTGCTAAAGTATTTGCAATATAGCTGTGTGAGATCTTCAGTTGTCCTACAGGGTAATCATCCTTTATCACACACATCTGGGACTGATTGTAAGAGGAATGCACTGCTCATTGCCACACCTTTCCCCTACAAAGATTTGCTCTTGTCCAGACAGCAGATATCACTGTTCTCATGCACCATGAACTGCAATTTCTGTATTTTGCAATATACAATAGCTTACTAAATCTGCAATAGTTGTTGTACAGACACTCCACACAGTTAACAGTTTAGGTACTCCTTCCATATAATTCAATTAGCAGTTATTAGTGCAAAGGGACCCTCACTCACTTGACTATTCTCAGGGACAATGACTTGGTATAGACTTATAGCAAATGTTTGGACACCCCAGTCAAAAGTTTGGAAACAAAAGGATTTATTTTCAAATTTTTCAAAACTATGAAATAACACATATGGCATTACATAATTAAGTTACTATTTTAAGACATGGCGGTGAGCTGTTCTGCAGCAGTTCCTGCAAGAACAGTATTGTACATTTGCAAAACTCATCAAGAACCATGATGTAACTAGCTCTCATGAAGACCATCCCAGGAAAGCGAGACAAAAACTTAAAGTTCATTTATTACCAGCCTCAAAAATCACCAATTCACAGCACCTCAGATTAGAGCCATTATAAAGCTTTACAGAACATAAGTTGCATAAGACATGACTTAATAACTGTTCAGAGGAGATTATTGCATATTTTGGATGCCTTCAGCATATTTTGACAATGTAGAAAGAAATTTAAAAAAATTATAATCTGGAAATACCATGGAATTAGAAGATGTGTCAAAACTTTTGACTGGTCGTGTACAGTAGAACCTATTTAAAGGTCAAAACTTGTACTTTGTTTATTTCTGATGCTGCGTGCAGGCATGTTGATTGGACATCGCCCCTGTCGATGGAACCCGGAAAAGGGAAGAAAACCCCCAAGCTGTTACGGTGACATTTAAAGTCCTGAAAAACATGCTCTTCGTTTACTTATTTGAGAGAGAAGGGTTCACAAGAGTTGTGCAAAAAAGTACCAGTATCAATACTGTTTCAAAATTGACATTAAATATCCCTTATTTACAAGAACAATTGTTCGCACTTTAATCTGCTATAGTAGAGCTGCAACTGTTCTTAAACAACATAATGCACCTAGACAGTTATGTTTTTTAAGAATGAATGAGGTGCTGTTTTGTGCCAAGTTAAATTCATAATATATATATATATATTTTTTGTCCACATCACTGTACAGAGAAACATACCGAACAGTGACTTCAAAAGCAAGGTATGTACACCAAACCATGACATTCATGTACCGTTACACCGGTATGAGTTCCATGATTTTACGTTTTTAGACAGACAGCCAGGAGCTAACTGTTTACTGCGTGTATCTTTTGTGCTCTGTCTAAAATGGACTTTGGGCAAAAGCTGATTGGCAGGTAGCTGAGTCTAGTTGCGTACTCATGTACTAATTGTAGGAGTCCCACAATCTGCTGCACAACAAACAATGGCCAAGGCTAGACCTAGCTAATGGTGAAATAGTTTATACTAGGTGACTTCGTGAATGAGGCCCACGCAAGTCTGCTGAAGGGACTCATAAACCTTCGAAAATTTTCTTCTAGCAACTGATCGAAATTCCTTTGCATGCGTTTGTTTTTCCCTATTCCAGCTCCTGGTGCTGTCCGTTTTAGATTTATTTCAAAATACATCCTAAACTTATTTTATTCAGAGCCAGACAGGTCTACATCTATAATTGTCAGAGACCACCAAGCCCCTGAAGCTCAAAGGCAGAACACAGGGTGTTGTAAAACTGGAGCTGAGGTTATGGAGACTCGTTCTCAGTCAGCATGCACAGTGGGGCATTGTTCAGCACACCCCCACCTACCCAGTTCATCTGCACATTCTGGAACTCCAGACCAAAGTAATCGCTCTCGATAAGATTTATCCGTTGATATACGTCATTAAGAAGGGTCTGTCCATCTGCTTTAGTCTGTAGACAGAGAAAGAGAGGGAGAGAGACAAAAAACATTATGAATGATATCAAGTTATATATAAGTGTTTTTCATTATTAGATTTTTACAATTTCCCAGACAACCAATATTAAAGATTCTATAAAAAGAACTGCCTTTTATAACACTATACATTATAATGATTATCCAAAACAAATGTACCCACTAAAACTATCACTTTTCTTGCTTTTTTTACTTTCTAAATTACATATATATGTAATCATTTAATACTGTGGCTGTGGACACCAGCAGGTATATGTGAATGCAGTAAAACTATACAACTATCTCAAGTCTAGACACTGAAACAAAAATGAACACTTCTTGTTGACACCTATGATATTCCAAACTCCTCTGGTCCATGTCTGTCTGTCTGAGTAGGGGATTATGGGAAGTGGCAAGGTCTGTGGCGTGGCATGGCATGAAGTGCATAAATGTTTGAGGTTGTTGGCGGTCAGAGAGAAATATGAACAGGTTTAATGAACAGAGATAACTGGAGAAAAGAAACTGCCCCAAGCTGAATCTCTGGGAGAAAGTCGGCATGCGGAGAAAGGCCACGCAGCTCCATTTTCAACATAAGGGATAAAAACGTATTGCGGAACATTTGCTTTTGAAATGCCCTGGGCTTTGCTTTCACAAAATAAAGGACTAATTGCTATGTAGCGAGAACACACTGCAGTTTAGGTTTTGGATGGCAGTCGGCAACTTTTTGAGAAAATTACACAGCAAAACATCTGTTTGCAATGTTGAGTGTATTTTTAAAACCAATGCAAGGGCAGGGCTTGGTTTTGTTTTAACTCTTTAACCTCTTAGGGTATTATCAGTGCATTACTCACTTATTTATCATAAAGCATATTATTTAGTAAATATTACAAATTATTCAGCAACTATAGTGAAACCGAGTTTACACTGAGAAGTTTAGGGATAGGATTTTAAAGGATTAAACACAAATCTTCAATTATCGTTGTGTAGGCTGTTGTAAACTGTTGACTATAGATCATTTTAACAGATTAAATAAAACAGCAAGCATAAGAAACATTCTGTGTCTATGATTAAAAGTTGTCCAGTTCATTATGGTCTCACAGTCCTGATCTGGACCGCAGGAGTGTGTATCCACACAGGCATGGTTATGTGCACATTTGTTGCGATTTGTCACTCATGTACAAGGATCTATGTACTTTAATTCTCTTCATCCTCTTTCAATTCTCTTCACACTGTGGCCCCTCTTTGGACACTGCTCCTTCTTTAATGTGTAATTAACATGCGGGTTAAAACTACAACTGCCCTCTAGTTGGTCCGTGCATTAGTAATCCCACAGAGGTGCCCCTTCCATTTTCCACATAAATCTTCATAGTTAAAAAGAGTCTGTACAGTTCATGAAAACATGCTGGTGAGATTCTGTGCTTTTTAAATAAATTAGTAAAGCTTAACTAAACTACACAACAACTTTAAGGTTAATTAAGACCCATTAGTTAATTAAGACCCATTAGTCTTTTAAAAAGAGCCTCAATTCTATTAGTCGAGTTATTGGTAAAAAGGAGCTACTGTATGTATCTGCCTCTGTCTCCATTCTATCATTTTTAAGATGTGGAGATTTTTTTAGATGTAAATTTTTATGATTTTATTTAGTTACTTTGGGACCAAGGGAATCGAGATGCTCCGAGAGAATGTTCTCATATGATTTTTTTTTCACTGACCGTTCTACTAGTTGTGAGGTTTCACACCAGCAGGTTTATAACATGAAATATAACTTCAAATGGAGTAACAATATATCAGTGTGAGCAGTTTCACACTTAACGTAGGTAAAGAATAATGAAAGGGACAAATTAGCATCCTGGAATGAGCAGATTACGTGCCTGTGCTAAATTTTTATTTGCCAAAAGGACAGGTAGAATTAATAGGCTGCTCAATAGAGCTGCCAGCTGTTTTTTTTTATCCCTGTCAAAAACCCTACAACCTACTAATAATCACAAAAGTTTTAATTTGATATGCAGGTCTAAGTTATTTAAACACAAGGTGCATTGCGGTAGGGTGATGCATGTCAGTGCTGTAGTATATATAGTACACATTGCTGAATCCTACAGCACTACAGGCATTGGCTGCGGCACAGTCTGGCTGCTGGTTGGGAACTATTTTTACTTAATCTAATTAGCTTCACAGATGACAGAAACTTTAGAATCAGGAACTCTGTTGAGAAATGGAAATACTAACAATGCCAAGAAACATACAATGCAGTGCAAAAATCATAACTGTACTGCTAGAACAGTACACAGTCAAATTGCATTTAAAACCTATCAAGCAAACAAGCAAAAAAAAAAGCAAGAATTCTCTTTACATGCAACACTAGGTTACAGCAAAATATACTGAACATACCAAAATCTGTTGCTTTCTTTTTGAGAATAAGAAACATCACCACTGGAAAACTATTAAGTTAAATATGTTAGCCACCACTGAGATTTTATAAGTTGTCCACCCCACATTGGAAATACTGATGAGAATAAGAACTATTTATTGAAGTATTTATGTCATGTCCCCAGAAAAAAAAACTAAACAACCAAGATTTTTTCGCTTTTGTTATTAGAGAGAAACTGGTTTACAAACTAATTGAATTAAAATCTCAATACTTTGAAAATTTCAAGAAAAAAAATTTATAATAAACAATGCAAAACCAATGTTTTTTTCTCTACACAAAATAAACTGAATAGAAACAGAACTAACCGAACAGAGATTTAATACTGTAAACAAAATGCTCTTCAGTTTTTTTTTTTTTAAATAAACATTTTGATTATCTCTTTAAAGATCTCATCACATGAACAAAGTCTCTGACCTGCATGCTTTGAAAATAAAACACAACACAATGAGCCATGCAGCACAGGAGGAGTATTTTGGCCAGAAATCGAGCTCCAAAATTAGCTAAAATTGCCATCTTCTGTTTAGTCTATTCAGGCACCGTGTATAAACTGAAAGCTAGTGAAGAGTTTTCTTTATCCTAAATTACAATAAGTCCCCGATTTATAAATTAGTTCCATTCCGGGAGCATGTTAGTAAGTCGGATCTGTTCATAAGTCTGGCAAAGTGAGTGTTTGACACAAATATGCAATGTAAAGCATAAAAAAAACACAAACACACAAGTTTGGTGTTTTGGTTCTGCATTATACTCTGGCGAGACTCTGACTTTAAATCACGAGGGGAATCCCAGTGACGTAGTGAGGTCAGCTGACCAGGTTTAAATACAACCTGGGAAGACATTGCGGGGAGGATAACGCTACATAGTGTTTACTGCATTAGGGCTGAAACGATTCCTCGAGTAATTCGATTACAAAAAATGATCGAGGCAAAATCTTCAGCCTCAAAGCTTCTTTTAATTAATGTTTAAAAGCTTTTGTTATGTTTTTGCGCAATTATTTGTT
>JAQMYJ010000037.1:12473896-12494659 GCA_030014305.1 Clarias laeviceps
CTGGGGCTCGAACCCCCGACCTTCCGATCAGTAACCCAGTAACCCACAGCCTTAACCGACTGAGCCACCACTGCCCTTAATATATTGATATGTTTATCAAACATAAATGACAGACCTGGCAAAAACTACTGCCAGACAAACAGTATGGAAAAGACCTGAAACAAATATGCACATTTGAAACAAGGCTTGGGCTACAAATGCTAAGTTTAGGCAGCGAGGCAAATTACAAGCCAGCTGACCAAGAGAGGGAGGGAGCAAAATTGTGGTTTTCCCGGTCAGCAGTGGTTACTGCCAGAGTTAGAGCATTGGCATGCCCTGCCCATCACATCAACCCTTTAAAACACATTCATCGCTTCCACTAGACACTTAGTCTTGTTCAAAAGTTACTACAGCCATCCATGTGGTTTCTATACATATGGCTATATATTTTGTATCTGCAAAGAGCTTTAATGTGCATGGTAGATTTAAAAAGTTAGCTAATGACAACAAAAATGTGAAAAGGTGAAAACAAGTTTTATAAACAAAATATAGTTTATAATTTAGTATATATAATTTAGTTTTTTTTTTTTTTTGACCTTTTACCTAAAACCTGTGAAACACTAAAAAGAAAAGAGGAGAGAGACTATAAACCATTAAAAAAAGCTGAGGAAATTCATAAAGAACATAAACAGCCACTAAAACATCACATGTTTAAAGAGACCACATTTCCAACTATTTAAGCTGAAGTATAATATGAGGGAAATAAATGATCTCCTGTTTAGTAAAGGTAAATAAAATTCTCTTATGAATTGGTCCGGGAAGCCGAGTCAAACATAGATGCAAGATAGTAGGATTTCAGAGCACAGATGTTCTAAAATCTCATTCCATCTTGGAAACAGATGTTGAAATTGTGACATCAAACTGGCATCACATCACACACAAACACATGCACACGTTCTTCTCGCACTGGACTCATGAGTGGGGCCAAGTAAACTGGGGTGGAGTGCTGAGATCAATTCTTGGTATGAAAAACATACACTAAGTGGCCAAAAGTATCTGGACATCCAAACAACACGCTTATGTGGAAGATTTCCTTAAACTGTAGCCACAAACTGGAAACGCACAACTGAATAAGAGGTTATTGTATCCGGTAGCATTTACAATTTTTCTTTACTGGAAGGAAGGGGACCAAACCAGTTATGGAACAACCTTTTTTTCAGGGACAACAGCCACTACCTGAAAAGTATTTAATATACAGTACATGGGGGCCTGGGGTAATTTATTAGTTCCTAAGTATGCCTCTGCAATTTTATTTTCACCAGAATTAGAATCAATTTTATGATTTTTTTTTTTCCCAATTTCCGACCTTGCATGCTGACCTCAGCTTCCAAGCAGTAAGCAAAGAAAAGAAGTTCACTATGCCATAATCAGTGTTGGGGGACGTTACTTTTTAAAGTAACTAATTACATTACACAATTACGGTCTTTAAAAAGTAATCAGTTACATTAGAGTGTTACTTTCTGATAAAAGTAACTAGTTAGAGTATTTTTCCCATTGCAGAAAATGAAAACTCCTTTGTCAAGATCTTTATAATTATTCTACCATCATCACCCAGCGAGGTTTGGCCCATAATCTGTTAACTACTAATACCCATATCTCACCTACGCGGTGTGATTAGTTTTTTTTTTTTTGGGGGGGGGGGGGGGGATTGGGGGCGGGGCTTGTAGGATGACTTTTTCCACACAGACAGACAGACAGACAGATAGATAGATACTAACAGATTGGGAATGACTGCTGTCTGGTTTACGGATTACATAAATTGTCTGAATAACGGATTACATTAAAAAAAGAATTTAAAAAAGTAAATAACTGAGTACTTAAATGGCGGACCTAACGCATTCGATTACTCGTTACATCAAAAAGTAATCCAAGTTACACCCAGCACTGGCCATAATGTATGTTTATGTAAGAAACAAATGCTATTAATGGACACTACAGGTCAATCTATCTACAGTTTTCCAACAAACTCAGAGATCTGACAATTTTAATCCTGTCCGGATAGCCATATTTTAGATGCTACTTACCATACTTAGAATCACAGTGTGCATATCGGTGACCCTCCTTCACATTTGAAATATTCTCCAAGTCATGAAAAAAATGGATGTTTTTTGTATAATTTGTGATTTATTATATTTTTTAACTATTGGCTCACTTCAGAGTAAAATAAGGGTCATCATCTCTTCTCTACTCCAGCACCTCTTCAACTACTTGGAAGAGGTACTGGTTGTCATAATGGGAATAGGATGTAATCACATAACCACATGCGAAACATCCAGGTTTGTAGAAATAAAGACTGGCTAGAAACTCACTCCATGTGTTGGTTGTATTGCTGTTGGGATGTAAAAAAATGTAAATCAACAAGATGATGTGTAAGAAAGCATAAAAATAAATAAAATAAATAAATAAAAATAATAAATAAATAAATAAATAAATAAATAAATACACCTGAATATGGTTAATTCCATAATGCAAAAACTGAGGTTGATGAAGACATGGTTTGCCTTTGAGTGTGTAAGGACTTGAGTGGCCTGGATAAAGCCCTTATCCAATTCATACTTAACACCAGGGCTTCTTGTCTAATATCAGCAGCCAACATGAGCACCCAACAGCAGTTCCCAAAATCTTGTGCTCTTGTAAAAAGGTTTACATTACAGGACAACAGGACAGAGATTTTAGCACATTTCAGACCATTGTCCTGTTCTGTGGAAGGAGCAAATAATGACAGCGACTCAACATTGCAGTGCGAGATCCAACCCACATAAAAAGGGTCTCCTTGCACCTCCCCTGCATCCAACACCACACTCCCTTTCCCTGCCGAGTTCAATGGCACAGGCACAATGTTTTATCTGATTTAACAAAATTACATAAGCTATGGTATTCCAGAGTTAGTGTGTAATAAGGCTGTGTTCTTTTTCTGCCACAGGAAACTCAACAAGCACCATCTCTAGTAAGTTTAATTATCAGAACATGCTTAACCCATTTCAAATTTACAATAATTCATTCATAATCCAATCAGTTTTTTGGCTTTTGATTTGAAACATTCTTTATTTGGCTTACACTCACATTATTATTTTTTATATAAATTGTTGTTTTCCCCCCAATTAAACCACATGGTTTTATTACCCATATATCTTTTATTTTATTTCCAGCATTTCATCCCAAATTTTTAATCATCATCATCATCATCATAATTATTATTGTTACCGTTAACCCACTGCAATTATTTTGGCTGAATGTTGGGAAAGAGTTAGTGGTTTAAAGCCTTGTAGCCAAATCCAACACTGCACAAAAAAATAAAGAAAAAGAAATCTGACCCTAAACCCTAACATCAGGATGGCCAGCAACCCAAGCTAATGTTGAAACGTTTAAGAGATGTTTTTCCGGAGTTTTTCCTCAGCTGGAAGGTTACAGCACGCTACACTGGAGAGTTTCATGACTCATAAAGCCACTTCAGGCCAGGAGGAGTCTAGCATGTGCTCGGAGACACCGTGCAGGACAGGCCTGAAATTATCTTAAAGAAGGAGCTCAGTGAGGTGGAAGATGTCACACATCACAGCAACCTCGGGATGAATGTACTCCGTCTTACACTCATTTCCTTGCCTTTATATAATCTGCACAGAAGTGCAAGAGCTCATTGGCACATTGATAAATAGAAGAATAGCCGCAAAAACGGTGGTGGAATGAATTTCCCCCGAATGCCCGAACAACTGAGTTACTAGTGTTTCTTGAACAAAGACTGAAACACCTAACTAATCTCGAGTTTCGTGGTTTCAGCTGGATAGTATTCTTAGTCCCTGAACTATTTTACTAGCATGAAGAAGCATCTTTGATGGAGCCTGTAAATGTAAATTATGGACCAGCATGCACATATTCTTTGCGGTTGTTTGAAATTGTTTGTTTAACTAAATAGTATGCCTCAGCAACTGTCATACAATTTAAGATGGAGCTATCAACAGTGTCACTGCATTGCAGTGTTCCCAGTTACTTAAGTAGTATAAACTATTGTAGACTCACTAAGTTTGTAGAGAGAATTAAAAAAATAATAATAAATAAATAAAAAAACACTTTCACTTTCTATACTGGCACAGAAGCATTTACTGTCCCTGTACACGTATACTGCATAAATAGTTTGCATAGAAGGCAGATCAACACACCCTGAATGCCATCAGAAAATCAGAGACTCACCTCCAGCTCGTAGAATTCCTGAACATCGTCCAGGCCCTGAACACGTATCTGCAGGCCCTTGCCTTTGCTTCCTGTTACAGACGAGTGTAGACTCTGCCCAGTTTCAAGCGTGCTGATGCCGGGGTTGAATTGAGAGCCAAGGCGCGTGCCTGGAGTCTGCAGCGCCCGGTATGTGCCCTCGATCTCACCCATTGCTGCTCACGGCGCAGCCGGGCTTCCTTCTCCCTCAGACACCCTGCAAGTGAGCAAAACATGGAATGGACTTAAATAATAAATCCTGAAGAATTCACGTTTCCATGTCTAGCCACCATCTTTGCTGTCCACCCTGATCCCATAATAGCAGCCTACTGATTGATATATTAGTGCAGCTGTTCTGTTCAAGAAGGCCTGACATCACCTAGTGGAAACACAGCTCACTCTCTGCTGAAAAGTCATCCATCATGCACAGTGACGCACCAGAGAGAGACGGATCCACCTCCAAAACAAACTTGGACTGTATTATTAGTCCATGTTTTTCCTGTCAATCTAAAACACTCTTAAAATTACTTTATGTACTCTATGAAACATCTTTATCTGAAACAGCAAATGCATGTTCATTTTTTGAGTGCTGAATTAGTATTTAGTGGCTTGGGATGGTGCTGATCATATTTACACCAGTGTGCCACAAAACAACAAAAAGACATTACGTAGAAGTAGCTTTAACACAAGTAGGTTTAAATACTATTACCGGTCTTCATACGGATACTTTTGAAAAACCAAATGAAACAGAACCTCTTGGCTTATGGATCTAGGACTTGCAAACAAACAATGTAAGCCAAAAATACCTTCACAGCACTTGCAAATGGAATCTATCCTTTTACTAATACCTTGCATTGCAACATTTTTTGTGGCATGTACTGATGAGGTATCCAAATATGTCACTTCATACAAAATCTTCTGCATTACACACTAGTGATTGTAGTAAAAAGATAAATTTTGCCCTGTAGAGTAAAGAATGTTCATTTGGTGCTGTGACCTTAGACCCAGAAGTTTAAAGGGATCTGTGTTCTGACATGTGTTTGATCCATTATCCAAAGGCAACAATATAGCCTTTCACTTTTCAGACATCATTGTGTTATGATGATACGCAATTTAAGCATTCGGTTGTTTCAGTTTGCATCAATGGAGAACCTGATACTGTTTTTCTCTGGAAACGTGTAATGTAATTTCAAAGATCAGTGTATCAGTAGACAAAGACTGCATCATCCAATAAAAAAAAAAAAACAGAAGTGTGAGATGTCAACAGAGCTCATAGTTTTATGATTAAAGCATCCAAAATATGCACCGAAATATTTGCATCCTTATTTTCAAATTAGAATGGACCCAGCTTTAACCCTTACCTGTTTTTTCTGGGTTCCCTGAGACCCAAGAGCCTCTTTACCAATTTGGTGTTTCAGCAGCTATAAAATATAAATTCATGTAAAAAAAAAATTTTTTTTGTACATTTAGATTCTGTCTGATGTTGAGGGTAAAGCTGATTCTCTTTTTTTTTTTTCTCTCACACCTAAAATATTATTTCTTCTGTAATGAGTATTGGAACCTTTGGTATAGTCTAATATTTGGAAGATGCAACGGTTCATTAACTAAAATAATTAAAAATGTTTTAACAAATGCAACACTGAGGTCTCTGGGACCCCAAACACAAAGACAGTTGCCACAAGATTTAACCATATTTAGAAACAAAGATTTCAAAGAAACATCTGATTTTTAAAGAGGCGGGATTGTTACATAGTCTTGAGGGTGGACAAGGGTTTCAAAAGACAAATAGCTGTGGGTCTTGAAATACCACTTTCTACAATTAACAGAATTGCACTTCAAGTTAAAATAGAGGCTAAAACGAGAATGGAGTCACGACCTGGTCAACCTGGGTCTTCAGAAAGACACCGTCTGCTGTTGAAAATTACCCTCTCTCAAAGTATTAGTAAAATGTTATTTAATTTTTATCAAAAAACTACCGGTGTCCGTTTACCTCTTTCATGTCTGTGTATGCGCTGCAAACTGATAAAAGAGGAAAGCTATGGGCTAAAGTGGAGGGAGCGTGATAGTATGGGCAACCAGGAACAAGGAGGTGTTCTGGAATCCTGCACTGATATTAGGAACTGTCAGATTATAACACAAATTTACATTAGAAGCATTTGTCAGACGCCCTTATCCAGAGTGACAAAACTGAGCAGCCAAGGGTTAACAGCCTTGCTCAAGAGCCCAATAGTGGCAACTTGTTGGTCCAAGGGTTTTGAACCTGGACTCTTCTGATCAGTAGTTCAATGCAACCCAATATACTGTATATATCAACTCTATTCATCTGTTACCTGTGCTGTGTAAGTGGACTAGATTCAGTAAAGCCTTAGTAACCTACTGAGAGAACAAATCTGATTTACTCCACACACACACAGAGAGAGAGAGAAATGGCTACCTCCTCTACACTTTCAAGCTATTATTCTAGAAGCAACATATACCTTTGATGTAAAACACACTCTCTCTTTCTCTCTCACCTGCCGACTGAGTTAAAACTCCACCACTATGAAGGTTTAAACATTGTTGCAAACGGCAGAAAAAAACGAAACTTCGACCTCCCACTATCACGCGTTTTTAAAGCCCCGAAGAAGGGACAAAAAGTGTTTCTGGGTACCTCAAACAACTTTTAAAGTTATCTTAAATAAACCAGCTCGTTAAAATGTAAGTTATTCCTTTGCTTGAATCCAACAGAAAAAAAAACGAAATAGCTCATACCTCGTATTTGTGCGCCGTTTTGTTTTCCTCGCAACTCTTTTTTCGGGAATTACTTGCGACTGTAGTCACAGGCGCGAGCCGCAAACAAAGGCGTCACCTGATTGGAGGAATACCGAAGCGTCCTGATTGGAGGAATCCAGCCGCCACCTGATTGGAGGATGTCGGGCAAAATTCAGTTCCTATTGGTTGCCCCTGTCATACAGGTCTCAGTCATTGGTGGTTGATTTTTGCTTGGTTTAGAGCAGTTTGAATCAATGCCATAATTGGGATTTTCCAATGAAGACACTTTCTTTTAAACTCCGTTGATGTTTTGAACAGGGACAACCTCACCCACTCTGCTGAAAAGAAGAAAACAAAAAATTGGTTCTGGACTTTAGGAGGCAGGCTCCTCCTCCCACCCCTGTCATCATTAGGGGGGCTGATGTGGAGGTAGTTGAGGACTACAGGTACCTGGGGGTACATTGACTGTAAACTGGACTGGTCTAACAACACCAACGCTGTTTTCAAGAAAGGGCAGAGTCGTCTTTTCCTACTGAGGCTGCTCAGGTCTTTCAATGTATGTAGGAAAATGCTGACCATGTTCTATCACTCCGTGGTAGAGAGTGTTGTGTTCTTTTCTGCTGTGTGCTGGGGCAGTGAGGTGAAGACAGCTGATGCAAACAGGTTGAACAAGCTGATTAAAAAGGCTGGTGCAGTCCTGGGTGTCAGTCTGGAGAACCTGGCAGAGCTGAATGAGAGGAGAATGCTAAAAAAGCTCATGTCATGGACAACCCCTCTCACCCCATGCATGCCTCCTTGATGGACCATAGGAGCACACGCAGCAATAGACTCATCGCCTCTAAATGCAGAACTGACCGTCACAGGAAATCCTTCCTACCTGTGGCAATAAGACTGTACAACTCTTCACTGCTCTGTAGGTGATTTGTCAGGACTAATAATAATATTAATACTAATGTTACTTTGTCCTGAGTCAAATCGTGCAATATTACGTATTATGTCAGGATTAATAATAATGTTACTAATGTTACTTTGTCCTCAGTCAAATCGTGCAATATTACACATATGTATGACATTGAATGTTGGTTCCATCCCACTATTACATACTTTAACTCTCTTTATTCATTGTGCACTGTCACTTTTCAGAGCCACTTGCAATAATAGTTATATTATTGTATTTTATTGTTTTTTATTTTATCTATTTTGCACAATTCTAATGTTGTTATTATTAAACTGTACTTATTGTATACTGTTTTATTATTATTATTATTAACTGTACTCCCCCCCCCCCCTTGTTCTTGGCTGCATTGAGCATGTTTGCGACAAAAGAATTTCCCTCGGGATAAATAAAGTTCTGCTCACCAGAATGAAACCACATAATGTACACTAGTGGCAAACAGGTTGCACCAAGAAGGCCAGTTCAACAGGTCAAACAGCCTGAGAGAGGGGCTGTCAAACCAGGAAAATCAACCAGCACTTATTTGCTTAGATTTCCTTCTGCTCTGTATCGTATAAAGCCTTAAAGATTATTAGAGGAAAGCTAATAAAGAAATGTCTAATATTTAAATAGATGGTTAAAAAAGTTTAAAAGCAACATCAAAAATAATGCAGCATATCAGTAGCGTTGCCAACTCGCAGCTCCAAGTCGATCTGTGCGTCTCCCTGTATTTGTTAATGTTTTCCCCAATTCCACGTTGTTTTCCTTCGGGTTCTGTGGTTCCACAATAAACATGTCAGTTAAATTCGTTTAGCCAAATTACCCCTACCTGCTGCTGTAAATTGTATGCATGGCACCTAGAGATAAATTAGAGTAACAGTTAGGTATACAGTATTATAATCTTAACTGTAGCATTCCAGTATAAACAGTTACTGTCAGTCAGTCAATCAATCAAGAAATCAATCAATCAGCCAGTCTGTCAGTCAGTCAGTCAATAAATTATACCACAAAGATTTAATTGTGCTGGCATGGTGGTATAATGGTTAGCACTGTGGCCTCACAAGTCCAGGGTGGAGGGTTCTACTCACACCTTTGGGTATTTTTGCGTTGACTTTGCAAGTTCTCCTCATGTTTGGTGGGTTTCCCCCTGAGTACTCCGGTTTCCTCTGGTTTCCTCCCACAGTCCAAAGATATGCAGAGTACTCACTGTGTGAGTATGTGTGAGTGTGTGCATGCTTTTGCCCTATGAATTGGGACCCCAGCCAAGCCTCCCATGACCCTGTACAGGAGAAGCAGTATGGAGAATGGGTGAGAGAGTAAGAGAGAGACAAATTGGCTAATATTGATTGTCTAAAAGTGAAAGAGTTTATAATTTGTAATGCATACTGCTATTCCAAAGAAAGATTAAAAAAAAAAAATCTTTGGCATATCTTAAAGTATGTATCTTACTAATAGAAATTTATGTAAAGTACAGTCCATACACAAAAACACAAGGGTAATTGCTAATTGCTAATTGCTTATTGTTTTTTTTTTTGCTACAAAAAACAAAAGACAGGCAGCTGTTTTGCCTTTGGGGGTTTTTGGCCGTTAATGAGTTTTTTCAGATTACTGCCTGTTTGGAGTTTCACATGGTTCCCTTATGTCTCTGTGAGTTTCCTCTTAAATCCCAAATACATGCAGTGGATTTACTATGCTAAATTGGACTTATGTGTGAAAGAATATATATATACAGTATATATATATATACTGTATATATCTATATGTGTGTGTGTGTGTGTGTGTGTGTGTGTGTGTGTGCATGTTGGCCTGCGATGGACATGTATACTGTTCACGGTGTATTCTCACCTCTCGCATTGTTCATGAAATAGGCTCCAAAACAGTGTATTGACTGACTGATCAGGATAGTGTGTTTATTGAAAATGAAAGTATGAACGATTAGAGAGAAAGGATTTAAAAAAAATAAATAAATAAGATAAGCAGCACAACTTAAAGTAAATAGTTTCATATAATAATTTTATTAACATTTCATATTAAATACCATATTATATAATAGTATCATATAAATCACACAATAAAAGGAAAAAAAAACAATTAATTAAAATTTCAAAAGTCCAAAATAAAAAAAATAAAAAAAAGTAACAGCTCAACTGAGAGTTGTCTAAGGTTTCAGTGTAGAATAATAAATAGTAGAAACTGTAAGGATCTCCTTTACAATCAATCCCTTCATGGCTCAATTTCAAGAAAGATGCTGAACGGCGTTATTTTCCTCATAATTACTTTACAAAAGCCTAAAAACTGGGAAATCTGATCATCATTTTAGATGAGTCTAAATAAACTTTAAGATAGCACATTAAAGAACAATGCTTTCCATCACCATTACAACAAATGAGAATATTAGTCAGATAAAACCATAATCATAAGATAGATTTGATTATTTTTAGAGATGATGTCCCTGAAGAATGGAGAGTAGGCCAAACGTATAAACACTTATTTTATATAAGACATGCTTTTAAGTGCTTTTTCATTTTTAAATGTGTTTTTTACATCTGCCCTGGGTCTGTAAGCTGAAATATGCAGATAATAAATAATCTAATATATATTAAAGCAGGTAGTCTGTTTGTCCCGACAAAAGTCAGGTTTGTTTTCAGCCGCCTGGAGCTTGGGATAGTCCTCACGCAGTTTGCGTCTTTGCACATGCTCGTTAACAATCTCCTTCACACACTTGGCAGGGAACCAGCCCCTCTTCCCATCATGAAGCCTCTTACCCTCCATTAAACCTGCCAAGAGAAGGAGTGGAGTATGTCACTGGGTTACTTAGAGCTTCTCATGAGGTGTATTTGAGACTTAAGCACATTAGTGTGTTATGCAATGACACCATATCAATCAGTTTCTGTATCTGTTTTGTGCTATAAATACCTGTATTCGGATTTACACCTCAATGTTTAGTTGGACATGTAAACACTTCCACTCTACTAATGGAAACACTCTAAAACAATGAAACGGCATTGAAAAACACTCAGGTAGAACTGGCAGTATTGTCAGCATGGTGTGTGAATTCTGGTCCTGGCAGTTCCTCAGCCTCAGCTACAGTTCATAATTTGTCTCAATTAAATATATTTTTCTAGTATTTATTTATTTATTTGCTTGTTTGTTTAAAGCAAAGTACCATTTTGTAATGATTTGTGATATATTTAAAAAAAAAATAGTTTTCTTAAAATATAAGCCAACTTAATTTCAAACATTGTGACTCTGGCCAGGTAGTTACCAAAAAAGGAATGAATGAAATGTCTTGTATGCTAATCAACATGGTCTTTTTTGTCCTCCATCCTTCCATCCATCCATCCACCCGTGAACCAATTAACCTAATCTGCAAGGCCACAGTACTAACCACTACACCCTATATCTGATTGCTTGGTCACAACCACAAACAAAAACTCCTGCTTGTATGATTTTTCAGTTGTGTCCTGCAGGATCCCATTTCCTATGCTCACCTCACATATGTTTTCACATATATATTTCTATGTGTTTAGGTCACAGTTGAAAAAAAACAAACATAATTACGCCCCTAAAGCAAGTTGTGTTTTAAAGTAAGTAACGGAGATGGATAGGTCAGGCAAGTCACTAATTAGAGAAACTGTGCACCCCTTCCAAAAAAGTATAAATGTATTATCTCAAAATATGTACATGACAACCCTAAGTCATACTGTATACAAAATGTATACAGTATGCAGTGATGTCCTCTATAATAAATTGTTGAGTGCATTATATAATATCTATGAGTATATTAGTAAGGCTTTTTATTTTTTTTTTGCAATTTACCATCAGGTGTTTTTTGGAAGACGTTGATTTTGTCTTCTGGCTGTAGACTAAGATCTCCAGGTTGTTGTCCATTATACGCCTCAGTACATAGCACCTGGGGACAATCTGTGACATAAATTGAACAACATAATTTTAATTCAGTAACACTGCCAGTCATAAATACAAACTGGATTAGCAATAAAAACACAACTATGCCATCTAGTGATCATTTTTTGAGTAGTACAAAATTTCAAGAGTGCACATTATTAATGGCTACTAGTTAATTAAAAGGTTATTTCAAATTAAAGACCACATAAAGTGACTCACATTTTCATAAGAGGTGGACAAAGTATTGAAATATTCTAGTAATGTGAAGATACAAATAATGTGTCAAAATCATGCTCTACTAATAAATACTAATAAACATAAACATATCCAGCAAAATGTACCCAAGTAAAAGTAACAGTAAAAAAAAAAAAAAGATGCTACTTGTTACTTGTTATAATGGTTTTTAGTTTCAAAGAAACTACACTGTTTTGCATGAAAACATAATTCTTGATTGAGTACTAGTTTGAGTACATTGTTTTTTTGGGGAGATAAAAAAAAGACCTCCTAATTTTATGCAAGTCTGTGTTTAGCCCAATATTGAAACATTTTCCTGAGTTAGGGCCAGGGTGCTCAGCCTCATGTTTGACGCTGCAGTGTGAAGGCTTATTCATCTTAAAATACACATGAATAGCACTAACTGTTTGGTGTAGCATGAGAAAGTCACAGCAGATAACAAAATGGCACGATTCTTGAAATTTTGTTTACACTGATTTGATGCTAATCCAAAATTATAGAGAGTAATTTATTATAATCTACAGAGTGGCCCAAAATTGTGAATACAAGATGTCTTTGAAAAACAAAAGAAGATTGACTAGAACCAGACCAAACTCCATTCGACTTTCTTATTAAACTTAACTTAAAAGTTATTAATTCATCAGAACTGGCCCAGACCACTTGTTGTGCTAAAGGAGGAAATCATCTCAACATGATTTAATCATGAATTATGATACATTAGGAGATGTTGTTATTAATAATACGTAGTGTATACCTAAGAAGTCTGAGGTTAATTTGCTGTGAGTTAAACTTCCAAATAAGTTTTTTTGCCTATGGATTCAGACTTATGCAGCACAAAGGCGTACAGGGTTGAGAGTTAGAGTCCCACCTCTACTTTATGTGTAACGAGTTTGCATTTGGAGTTTGTGATTTCTGGGTTCTCCAGGTACTCCGGTTTCCACCAAATTGCCCACAGTGTGTGACTAAGTGTCCCTGTTTATCGAATCAAAACTAGGTTTTAATAAGCGTTCTTACTTAATTAGTAAAGTATAAATCCATAAAAATAATACATAAGCATTAATGCATGGGTTAAAAATAATCTAGATGTATTACTCTGTCATGTTAACAAAATCTTGGTCCCGTGAACAGATACGTCCTCTAAATCTAAGGCACTTACCCAATTCTCCATATACTCCTTCCTCGACTTTCAACACCTTTACCCAGCCATCTCTTTCTTCTCTGAGGACATAAATAGTGGGGATCTTAGCAAATGTACCTGTAAATCACACATTTAAATCTGTACCTGTAGTACAAATATGTATTTTGATTTTTTCCATTATATTTTCATGATAACGTAAATATTTACTGTATGCACCCTGTCACAGTGACCTTTTTCCCACATTATAATGGATACAGGGGTTGTGATCCATTCCGGTGCCGCATTAATAGAAACATGGCAGAATGATTTTTTTTTTTGCCTTGTTTTAGTATATTGGGTACAGCAGATTTTTGGGGGATTTTAATGCTGCAATAACCGTGCATGACAAAAGAAGAGCTACTGTATATACTCTATATTGTACTCTGTACACTGTGTCTAATAAAGTGAACAGCAAGTGTATGCACAATTATAAAGCTCCTGCACCTGATAAGTGGCATTTGGCATTTTATACTTAGTCTATACTCACATTGTAGAAGCCTGTAGTAAAAGTTGGGTTGACTGTCCTCTGTGGCACTTCATAATGGCCAGTTGAAATACTTTACTCACATCATATCCTTCCAGATCAACCTCCACTTCAGCACCCTTCTTGACCTCAGTGAGGGAACGGTGGACATGATCATGCACCACATATCTGTCTGACCTGAATATTGATCAATTTAAAGTACAAATTACATACAAATACATGAAGGAGATTTTCTTTTACTAACAGAGCACAGACAAAAATGGAATATATTGTAAAAAAAACTATACATGTGCAAGAAAAACTGCTAAATAAAATGATATTTTAAAATGATACTTTTTTTTATAAGTTTAAAATTAACTTATGGATCTCAAGACCACGATTTAGACCATAACACATTCTTTCTAACCCTTTATTTGAGGCCAACAGTAGCAAATCATTGAAGAGGATCAAACGGAGAGGGCAGTTTTTCTTCTGGCCAAAAATGTTCTCATTGAGAGCGAGTTGGGTCACTTCACCATCTCTAATTAACCAGCGCAATGGGGACACCAGGGGCAAGGACTGAAAGACAGACAGAAAGAAAAAAAGGAAAGAAAGAAAATAAGAAATAAGAAAGTAAAAAAAAGTAAGAAAAAAGAATGTAACAAAAAAGATATAAATATAATGCAATGCAGCAAATCATAAAAAACTAATTAATTGCTTTCACTCATGAGCATGGAATTTTAATCTTTATTTTTAGATTTTTATTAATTACAGAAAAAAACTAAAATGATTCCTCTAACAGAAACAAATAATTTAACATCAGATTTACCTTGTATTTAAATTCTATTTTGTTGGAAATGGCGACAAGCTCCTTAAATTGTTCCATCTTACCCAGTTCCCTATTGCATATCTCCAGAACCTACAGAAACAAACAGTACATTAGCAGATTAACCAAAGTTCAGTTATAACATGAAGGTGCACCTCAAATATGATCATTCAAAAACTTCCCACATCCTTAAATATCTAAGAAACAATAAGGAAAATGGTGGCTGTTAGAAACAGAGAAAAATGTTGCCTTGTAGCAATAGCTTCATGTTTCCCCTTACTCGTTGTACTTGGGTAGTTTTTTTTGGTTCCACTACCCACTTCTACTGTTTTGTTTTGCTTTCCTCAGACATAAAGTGGTCTAGTTGAGGAACATAAGTATAATGTACTGTATAATGGGCTCAAAGTGGCCCAAAATTTAGGATTTTTAATGGCATTTGGAATCTGAGCCAAAATAGCCCACGCTTATCGAACCATATCAAAGCATATTGAGGCACCTGCAAGGCAGATGCTTGACTGCAAATATCATAAAAAAATATTTAAACTTTTTTTTATTTATTTTATTTTTATTATTGCATGCACATCACTGCTCAGATAGTGAGAATACACAGGGTTAACAGATGTCTGCTGAATGTTAGGTCTAAGTAGTGCATGTATTTTTTTTTTATATATTTTTCATTTTTCTCTCATGTAAATGTTTCAAATATGGGGCATGGATTGATTTTTCATATGATCACATATTCATGTGGTGTTACATGTGTTAACTTGAGCTCAATTTCAAGGCACAACAATGTAATCATCATATCTGTTTATCTAATGTGCTCACTATGTGAAATATACACTGCCCAACCAAAAAAAAAAACATTGCACACTAATATTTTGTTGGACTGCCTGCAGCTTTAATCATGGCACACATTCACTATGGCATGTTCTTACTTCACTATTATAATAATGCATGATTTTTTTTTTCAACCACATTTCTTCCACTAAGTTGATGGTTCACCACTATCACACCCTGTTTGACTAATGTACAAGATAGTTCTTAACTCATTAGAACCCAGTAATTGCAGCAATCTTCTTAGTTGTTTTCTTTGCTTGGTGCAGAAACACAGTAACATCTTTTCTGTGACTACAGATACGTCTTCCAACATGGTTGTTTAAGAAATAAGAAGCTACTTACTGCATCAGATAGAGTTAAAAGTATTGTTGCCAGCTGAAACATATTAATTTCAGTAATTATGTGTCCAATTAAGTGCACATAAGTATTTTCTTATTTAAATCCAAATGATGACTTTTTGTTTTAATCAGGCAGTGTATATGCACGTACATGTGAAAAATGTGAGAAATGTCACATGGCCTTATTAAGCTCCTCAAATGTTTAGGGGTACATCTTCAAGATTGCACATACGTAATTTTTTTGTACTATTTAAGAACATGTCCTTTTTCACTTACAGGACACCACTATATTTACCTCACAAATCTTTGCCAGGGCTGCTTCTGCAGAGGCCTGAACATCAGACTTTGAGGCTGATCTTTTTGAGATTGTCTGCAATGGGAAACATTTTTAGACTGCAGCATGGTACAACATCATGTTCACTGATTCCTATTTTATTTCTGCGCCTTAGATTTTCCTCTCTCACCTCCATTAAGACCTTGAGTTGTAAGATCCTCTGAAATGGCAGTGAGAGAAAAGAGTCAAAAGACAGCCGATTGCAACATGGATCCATTTCAAGCTTGTTCACGATCTCCACAAAGCGAGTTCTCTCCGTCCTGACAAGAAGAGAGCACAAATATGTTAAGGCCTCTAAAAGTAACATGAAAGTACAATTCAAAGTAAATTAAGTACGCCTTATTTAATCATGTTTTCTACCTCAGGATGATGAGTGTGTCTTTCTGGCATGGCATGTTGCAAATGTACTTCATATAAGCACCGAATTTTTCAGAGGCGTAGTGATGCACAACATCACAAATGACTTCACAAAACAACTCTGAGCCCAAATTCTGATCCATTGACTCCAGGAACCTGCAATAAGACCCAATCAAATACACAATCATAAACATAATTCTTTGAGTCATGCACACTGGTTTATTATTTCTCTCTGTGTTTTTAAAAGTGATGACTCACTTCTGGCTGATCACTCTAATTTCATGCATTTTGTAAAAGAGTATTTCTTTGTCTCTTGGAGCTATAGCTGAATTTAGTTCAGGAGATTCCATGAAATGTTTCACAACGACAGATAGTCGTTCAAGATAGGACCGCTCAGAAGTTGCTACTTCAAGAACACTCTAATAAGGAAATAGAGAGAGAGAGAGAGAGAGAAAGAGAGAGAGAGAAACAAAGAAATCACATTAGAAAGAGATGGAGGAAGGTTAAGTATATTTATGGCAAGATTTTTGTAGACTAATTTTCTAGGAGTTTAATACTGTACCTTCTGAAGAAGCTCCTCCTCACTTAGTTTGTCCAGGATTCCACTCTCTTTCACAACACAGCATTCCTGCCAAAGGTCCTGCAGCATCTTCTGGGAATAACTATCCATCTCTTTAGTTTCTCTATTTGATGAGCTTTGAGTTATCTTAACCTTCAAGGAAGATTTCTTTTCTTTTGTTTTATTCACAATTTTTTTCTTCTGAAATGGAAGTAAACAGCATTCGATCTGATAGTCATCCTCCTGAGAGGACTTTATTTTGGCCAGTATTTCTTTCACGGTTATGGGATTCTCTTTGTTTTCAGGTGAAAATATCCAGCATAACTCCTTCATCAATCTTTCCCGGTTAACCAAATATTTAGTCTGCTTCTGAGGGGCCATCAACTTCTTTGCAGTAAGAGGCGGCTTTTTGGAAAGGACCCTCGGGGCATCAGCATTTGTCTCAATTTCATTCCCTGATGGTTGAGATGGAATAATTTTTTTTTAATGAGGTCTGTCCTATTTGTAGTACATTAAGCACCACTGAGCAAGCCGAGAATAGAGAGGCAATGACAAAACTCTCTACAACTTAGGAGAAACTCATTTATACTCATATAAATATACTTATTTTATTTGAAAATTACAGTTCTTTTTTGTGCATAGTTTGGAATTTTTTTCATTAATTTTACATACATCACATTAATGATCCATGTATTAACACATAAAGTGTAATTATGCTATTAATGATGTACTGTAAGTGCAATTAGGATATTATAATATTATTATATATGCTATTTTAATATAATGGTAAAAAACACCAACTAAATTGAAATAATATATAAAAGTATTTCATGAATAGACTTACTTTTAGGTGCTGTGTCATCGTGCTTTGGCTCATCAGCTTCAACATAAACGCCTGCATAATCATTATCAATAGTGTATCCTTCTGTAAAAAACGCACAATATCATTGGAATTTACCATCTGCCTGGATATTTGTATTTGACCTGGTGAGAAGTTTCTCCTTACATTTTTCTACAGTAATAGAATCTTAATCTAAAAATTTTTAATCTCAAGGTCAACTGGGTCTGCTCAGCATTTTTGTACACGCCACAAAGTCAATTTGGATATTACTTGCTTAATTGTATCATGTAGCTGATTATTCAGGAAGCATCTGTACTGTTTTTCTAATGTGTCTTTCATGTTTTCCCTTTAATTTCTCTTTTTCCACCAAAGGGCTCCTGAAAATGTCATGTTCTGCAGCTTTACAGGTTGCGTAGAACTGTATTAACTACAGCTAAGAGAGCAAACACTTTATTTTGGCCATAACATAGCACAGCTAATAACACCCACTTTTTATAATTAGCACACCGAAGTGTGTATGAAGTCTCACCATTCATTAGAGTCACCTGCCATGGTTCTTTGGGAAGCGGTCTTGCAAGTAAAGGTACAAGGATATCTTCATTTTTAGAGCTAATGATATAATTATGCTCATAGTGGGTTTTCTTTGGTCCATCCTCACTGACATTATGACACACACAAGAACAACAAGCTGGAGGAACTAAATGACTCCCAATGGATAGACCTATGTAGGGGGAAAAAGTACTTTAAATGAAAGTTAAAAATTATTCCCATTTGTCAAGAAGGTTTAGACAATAAAATCATAATTAACCTGATATTGTTGACAGTCACTCAAACACATAGGCCAAAGAAAACAACATGGGTCAATACTTAATCAAACAAATAATCAAACAGATGAACAAAACATTGACATACTTGAAGAGGCAGTGTCTGTGTCACAAGAGGGATGATCAGCATTGCCATCTTGGTTCTTTGTCTGCTTTGGGGCACCAAGTTTGTTTAGGCGAGGTTTAGGAATTGGCCTGTTTTGTGCATCCCTTGTTGCGTTAGTGCTGCTGGCAGGAGGATCCAGAACCTTCTGTGGTATATCCCCTTTTATGCAGTTCTTAGGGAATAAGGGAGAGTTGGTCATTCCTACCAATTCAGCCTTCACGTGATCCACTGAGCCCTGCAGAAATAAAGTAATTTTCACACTTTTAGCATCAAATGTCTAATTCTGACTATGGAAAATTAACAAGACAGATTTATTCACCTCAACTCAAAAGTTATCCTTTCCAGGGGTGGAAGATTCTTGATTATTTATACAAAGTAAGTTTCTATGCAAACAACTTAAGTAATCATAAAAAGATGTTTAAACATTAAAAAATAGCTTAATTGCATTATCTATCCAGCCTTAGTGCATTATAAAGCTATGTAGTATGTTTAAGTTGAATTAACCAAATTTCATTTTGGCCATCCCCTGATTCAGATTCTCATTGGTTAACTTGGACAAGACCAGTTTTACTTGGCTACTCAAACTTGTGTGCAAGTTAAAAAACTGAGGTTTAAAATGTAATTTGTTTTTCAGGCAAAAACATTTCCTCAAAAACTTCTAAAGTCTACTTGTCAGGGTTTACAGTCTACTATTTTGGAAGATTTGTGCTCTTCTAAGGTACTATTGAAACTAAATGCTTGTACTCTTACTCAAGTAAATTCCTAAAAGTAAAAACATGCTTTACACTCCTTACATGTTCATCCTGGGGCACAGACTGTTTTTCAGTCCTCCATACTGCCCCACCTGACATACACACCAGAACTGTTGGCTAGGTCAAAAAAGCAGAAGCAACTGTTTTTGCCCTTTCTCAACCCTCAGACACAGGCATTCCTGCCATGCTCATGCCTCTGCATGCTGTTTATTGTCAACATTACCACAAGAACTGAGCCTGAGACATTCCTGCTATGAAAGAAGCAATTTATTGCTGAGCCCAAGGTTGTTCCTAAAATCCCCCTATGAAAACCCCAATCACTAAGGAATGCTCTGGTTCACTAACAGGGAAGGTATGGACATCATGTCCCTGAAGTGGGGAAAAGGGTGCTACCAAAAAGGGTACATATTTTGTACATTTACTCTACATCTTTTCTTTTGGAAACATAAATACAGTATACCTGTAAAAATAATTTAAGTACAGAATAGGATGCTACAAAACACTGAAAAGCTTTATTCTAGCTTTTTTTTTTTTTTTTTTTTTTTAAGCTAATTTAAGCTAAATGGTACACAGTTGATTGTACCTTTCCAGTGTACAATCAAAAATTTAAGTAATTTTAAAAATGTTTCAATCATAACATATGTATGCATAGATGTTAAAGTGCAAGTGAGAAGTCAGAATAAAAATCAAAAATTTTATTTGTCATTTGAATACACCATTTGAAGATACAATGACATTAACCTTAGTGTGGTTGGAGCTTTACCACGGGTCTAAAGCACAGGTGATTTTTTTATTTCTTTGCATTGTTCAGGATCAGTTTGTAACAATAGATTTTGGTGAGGTAGGATGATATGAATAACAACATAGGCAGAAGGCAAAATAAGTAAATGCTACCACACTTGATTTATGCTATAGACTGCTATCTAAGTACAGTAATTGTTTAGAGCAACACAGTAATAAGCAGTACACTGATTTTTTTTTTTACTGATTTCAACCATGAGAACAGAAAGCTGTAGTCCTGTCTAAATTCCAGCACAAATGAATAAATAGATAAATTAAAAAAATATATATATATACACACTACCGTTCAAAAGTTTGGGGTCACTTTCTAACTCCATGAGGGTTCCTGATTATTATTTCTTTCTACATTGTAAAGGAATGCTGAAAGCGTCCAAAATGCATTAATCTCCTTTGAACAGTTAATGTTGAGATGTTTCTGCTACTTATGCTCTGTAAAGACTTCATAACGCCTCTAATCTGAGGTGCTGTTAATTGGTCATTT
>JAQMYJ010000037.1:12501202-12523629 GCA_030014305.1 Clarias laeviceps
ACTAAATGTCACTAACCCGCAGTGCTACCACCTGCTAATGGCTACCAATACGCATTAAAAAAATTCCTGTTATTCTGTGTCACCTTGTATAAAAGAGCTTTAATGGTCTGCATTAAGATACGGTTTAAGATATATTGTTAATGAAATGTCTTTGTTAAAAGTTAAATACAGAGTTCATAATCATAATGGAAACTGATGATTTTGCAGATACAAATATGCATCATTAAGACCAGGAAGGATTGTGCTGAACCATCCATTTCATAAAAGAAATAGGGGAGATCACTTAAACTTTTGGTGAGGTTGCATCATAAAAATGAGTAGAACTCACTTCTATGTTTCTAGTAAAATTAAGAGCAGTTTTACAAACATAATGTAATGAGAATTCACAGTTTTGGGACTAAACAGCTGCATGGCCATAATTAGAACAAGTCGTTAGTGATACTATTTGGAAATAAAGAGTCATTATGGAATGAAGACATAAGTACTGGAATTTGGAGCATTGGAAAAATGTATGTAGTGTAAAAGGGAAATAAAAGCAAAAGTAAAGTTGTGTTTGTTTTTGTTTCATTTTATGTCAGATAGTTATAATATATTTTATAATACATTTTTAAATTATATATATATAGATATACAACTGTATGTTATATATTTTAAGTAGCTTAAAATACAAGCTACTTAATATTTTAATAAAGTTTTTTTATTAGTCTAAAGCACTGTACTTATCATGTAGAAATGTGACTGACGACCATTACATTCAACCTGGCTCTATATCCATAATGATAGGGTTAGCTCAAGACACCATTTATGTTCAATAATTGTTCTGTACTCTTCTGCCAGATCTAAATATCAAGCCTAGTTTAAAGTTTTAGATTTTAGAATACAAAGTATATTACAGTACTTTTTTAACAATGGCCTAAGACACGGACAGTCTCATATGTCTAGGCTGAAAATTTATTTGTTTAGTCAAGTCTTTTGTGACTATTTCTTCCTTAGGTAAAGGAACACATCTGAACTTGGATAACATCTGAATTTGGATAATATCTTCTCCCCACTCACAATCTCACTAATGTTTGTTGATGGCAAAGTGGCAGGCTGCCTTACATCCCAGGAAATCTCCATTTCTGTGTTTCCCTCTGTTTCTCACTTTTAGTTAAATTGTCATTGCTCCTTGGTGAGTTCCTGCTTGTCCATACTTAAAATATACATTGACTTTCTCAATTAAATTACATTGAGCATAATAATTTCTCTCTCTCTATTTGTCTCTTTCTTTCTCTGTCGAGCTACATATGGCACTCCTGTCCAGACCCTGACCAGATCTTTTTGCCCTCTGGACATGCCTGATCCATCCTGACACTCTACTTTGGATTGGAGTTCTCATGAAATGGATACCACTTGCTGCTCCTGAGAATTGCTGCCATATGATCTACTTAAACATATATGTGACTACTGAGAACTGTTACACTTAGAAACCATGAAGAAGACTTAGTTTGTCACAAAGACTTAGGACTGCAATAGCTCTAATAGTTTTAGAACTACAATTGCCAGAACAGTTTTTTTTTTTAAATAACCAAGTCATCATAAATCAATAGTTGCTGAACCTAACAACGTGGGATTTATTTATGGTGAAACTAAAATCTTAAAAATAACTGAATATCATGCAGCATATACATTACTACCAGATTACCTCAAATAATATAGTGTATGATGTTACATGAATGTTCATGTTGAATACCAATACATTAA
This sequence comes from Clarias laeviceps, assembly GCA_030014305.1. Taxonomy (NCBI): domain Eukaryota; kingdom Metazoa; phylum Chordata; class Actinopteri; order Siluriformes; family Clariidae; genus Clarias; species Clarias laeviceps. The sequence continues at coordinate 12,502,946 of JAQMYJ010000037.1, forward strand.
ACAACATATTAATTTATTTGACTAGTACAGTCCTAACGACACTCGCACCATATTTATAACCTTTAATTAGTATAAGATCAGTAAAAGAATCACATGTGGCTGTTAAAAGCATACAGTCAGTGTTTGTGGTAAATGTTGAGTCAAGTTCTTTTTAAGACTTAGCCCCATCTAGTGGATATTAGCTTCTGCCTTTGACATAAAACAGAGTGAGATAGAAAACAGCCCTAAAAAGAAAATTTAAAAATTTAAAAAGCAGATGCTTCCGAAAATGCATTGAATGCTTTGTTGATTATTAAAGTTCACCAATATTAGTTTGACCAACATGCAGTGGGACATTTACAGTACAAGTCAAAGTTTGAACAAACCTTCTTATTATTTTTTTTTATTTGTATTGTTTTCAACACTGTATATTAATACTATACACTTTGAAATTATGAGAAAACAAATATGAAATTATGTAGCCAACGAACATTTGTTAAATAACTCAGAATATGTTTTAGAATTTCATGTCTTCAAAGTAGACACCTTTTAATTTGAGTACAGCTTTGCACACTCTTGCCATTCTCTCAGTCAGCCTCATGGTAAGTAGCTAACTAGAATGGTTTTTCAACAATCTTGAAGGAACTCCCAGTGGTTTTGAGTACTTGTTGGCTGCTTTTCCTTCACACTCCAGTCCAACTCATCCCAAACCATCTCCACTGTCAGAGTCAAAGTCATATTTATAAAGCACATTTAACACAACACAGTAGACCAATGTGCTGTACAATCCTAAAATATATGCAGTAGCAACTAACAGACCATAAAAACAAACAATAATAGGAGAACGAAATGAAATACATTCAAAATAACACAATATATAACAAAACAATGTCCACGCTCATTGCATAAATGTGTGCATACTGTAAGAGTGTCTTCAATTTTAACTACATCACCAACAGCATCACCAGCTGTTCAATCTCTCTGCACCTAACAAAGACACAATGGTTAGAAACAAAAATCTCTAATTTAGACTCATAAAACCAAAGGACAGTTTTCCACTGATCTAATGTAAATTCCTTGTGTTTCTTGGCTCAAGCAAGTCTCTTTTGGCAGACTACTTTGAAGAATGGATGTTGATATACAGTATGTCTGCCACTTGAACTGCACTTGGAGATGAATTCAATATTCTTGAGATGTTTCAGATTGACTGGCCTTCATTTTTTAAAGTAATGATGGACTGTATTTTCTCTTTACTTAACTGAGTGTTTTTTGCCATAATATGGATTAGTACATAAGTTTTAGTAGCACTAATATTGCTATTGACACTGTACCCATCCCTTCCCCTGCACAAGAAAACTGATGGTCTAAAACACAAAGAAAGAAATGTCACAAATAACTCTGGACAAGGTACACCTGTGCCATGAAAATGCCATGAGTGTACAAAGCTAAATGTAGTTACTTTGGATATTCTTAAATATAACACTAATTCTAGGTTTTTTAACACTAATTGGTTTACTACATAATTTGTGTGTTCTTTCATAGTTTGGAAGTCTTCAGAATTAATGTATAATGCTGTAAATAATAAAAGAAAAACCACTGAAAGATAACAAATGTCCAAACATTTGACTGGTAGTGTACATGTCTTGCATAGTATTCACACAATCCTCCCTAGAATTTTTTTAATTACTGATACAAACTGATGATGAAACAAACTTTATGTGGACTTAATATGTACATGTATTTAGAATGATGTGGTGCGGGGACCTCTGAGACAAGATAGCACCAGATGATCCTGGACCAACATGCATTCTGATGTTAAAAAACTTAGTAGTGTGTGCTTATGCTATCAGCAACTAAATTAGAACTTCTATTGGCATGCCAAAGGCCCTGGGTGCATTTAATATATCTCATCACTGACCTCTGAAAGTAACACCTCTAAACTGGCAGTGATTCAGTTCTACCTATTTCAGAGGCTGATTACACCCTTGTCCATGGTTTCTTATGCCTCAATCCATTCCTGGGCTACAGCAGCTGGCTTTCCATCTTACCCTTTTCTGTGACACAAAACAACTATAATAATTGACAGCCATCTCACGACCTGCACATTTGAAATAACAGTTTAAAGTCTACACATGTTGAATCATTATAAAAAGGCACATTTTCCATTATGCAAATCATTTTTTTTCCTTTGTGGTTTTGTTTATTTGTTTACTGACTTTGAGCAGTAGCTCAAATCAAGATTAAACATAAGCCTGTTATCTGATGAAACTGCCCTGGTCAAATGAGAAGTCTGGGTCACCATCTTTTTGCCTGTCACTGATTTACTATTGCATCTACATGTATGTGAAGGAAATCAGTATGATGTTTTCAGGGCTCAAAAAGTAAATTGATTAATACATATACATAAACATAAATGCATTATTATTTACAGTATCCTAGTAGTGTAACATGTTGCTATTAGAAATAATGTATAGTAATTTGTATGACTGACCAGATGATAAATGATACAAAGTAAATATAGATATTCAGATCCTACCCAAAAAATATTTTAAGTGCATTCTGTGCCTTTAAATATGCCACAAGACTTTTAAGACTTGGGAGATATATTTAAAAAGCAAACATACCAGACTAAATAGTTATTTTAACAAACTACTGGGTAATACTCACAGTGCTCAGTTTCACAATAATATAACACTGTTCAGTTACTAATAGCTCACTTAGTATCACATAGTTCTCAGTTTATCAGTGTGTAAATTGAATGTGCCTATCAGTGTTGTACATTTGTTCTTCAGAGAAAGGTCACGCACATACACAAGTTTAAGGGACTTTGCCCCAAAGCTGGAATAATAGGAGTGATCTTAGTCACCTAAACACATCTATGCCATAATCATGCACTAATGTTTATTTATTAATTCATCATGCATATTTTAGTTTTGATATGTTGTGGATCATGTACATAATTAAATTGTAAAACTGGGCCAATTTATATGACTTGAAGGACAGCCTGGTAATAGGATATCCTAATAGCTTTTTTACTCAGAAAAAAAAAGGTACAGTGATCTATGTTGATATATTTCCAGGACCAATTTGGTCTTTCTATGTATTACAATATTTTATTTTATATATTTTATAACAGCATGTCCGGGGCAAGTTAGCGATACTATGAAGTATTTAAATATTTAGTCCACTGAACAAATGCATCAAATCACAAACATCTCACAATGCAGTCTAACTTTTACAACACCCCCAGAGTCAATGGCACATCTCTTAAATCAGTGACACATATATTACATAATGTTAATATAATAAATAAGTGGACTTAAAACCATGTGTAATCATTAATATGGTGAGACTTTCTGTGAGGAGGTGTAGTTTAGCATGTTAGAAAGGAGTCTCCAGTGTCAGAGGTGATCCAGTATCTGTAAAGTTTTTAAAAGTCTCCAGGACAGATTACCTCCTTGCGGTTTTTCAGTAACATGCCTTTCTATTTTTAGCAACATTACTTTCCATAAAGAGGATAAAGACAGGTTGAGTACTGGAAAAAGTGTTTCCAGCTGCTATAATGTAAGTGATTACAGGAACAAACTTGTTTCTTGGATATACCACAACACTGAAGATAACTGTAAACCAAAAGACAACTTCAATTCAATTCAATTGTCACAAAGCAGCTTTACAGAATCGAAAAATATGTCAATGTGTAAATTACAATCATCCTTGCCCTGATGAGCGAGCTAAGGGTGACGGTGGCAGGGAAAAACTCCCTGAGATAGCAGTAGGAAGGAACCTTGAGAGGAACCAGACTCAGGTGAGAACCCATCCTCATTTGAGTGAAGTCAGATAACAGGAATTGATCATCAGCTATACTGTGGTTTAGAAGGCTGGAAGTTCATTATAACAGGAGAGGTGTTTAAATTAATATGAAGTCCCATTTCGTTATTGGAGGCTCAGGTAAAAAACAAACAAAAAGAAGTAAGGCATTAACTTTAATAAATACAAAATGTGATTAGCATTTAGTGTTGTGTAGGAGGAATAAAATTACTTTTATCGTCAACACGTCATTCCATCATTAGGACTTTTCCTATAGCGGCACACCTCGGTGAGTTTGCTTCTTTTCTTATGTCGATTTTTATGGCTTAGCCAGTTTCTTGCCAAGTGTCTTATTCATTCGGTATGCGTTGTACCTTGCGTGTTCGACCAGAATTGCAGCATGGTGCTTGAGCTCATCGGCTGCTTTGCAACTTTAATAAGACGAGTGACGACTGAGAGGTGCCGTGACGTCAGCAGGAGGTGTTATAAGCGTCCGGGCTGCTGTTCCTCTCCTCGCCAGTGGAATATCACAACCAGATTTCTGCACCACACAGGGCAGAGACGGAGCACACAAACACGAGTAAGTAATTTAATATCTAATACCAATCCGTTCTGTTTGACTGTGTTACAGTGTGGACGTGTATATGATCTGATTGCTGATAGTCTTAAGATCTCTACAGGGTTGAGGGAGAGATCATTATAGTCATCAGCCTTGGAGATGTCTTCTGGCTTGAGTCCAATCCAAAATGATTTCTTACTAATGTTAAATTCATATACATGTATATACATCAAGGTTTCCTTCATGATTTCTTCTCTTCTGTACGCATTGTATGTGTGTATATACGTGTGTGTGTGTGTTTGAGAGTAATTCGGGTTTGATCGGTCTGACTTCTCTCAGCGGCGCGAGCTAAATGCCTACGTGGACTTTCTGCGTGGACAGCTACCCATGCTGGAACCTGACCCTTATTCAACAGCTTTTTCACTGTCATCTTTACTATTTTGTTTAAAACCTCTTTATATTACACGCCGTCGCTTTACATCACACCGTGTGTGTGTGTGAGTTTTGTCATTTTTTTTTAAGTTTCTTAATCCTCTATTTAGCCGTCTACGCTAGCTGCTCCGGAGGAGCTACGTGTCACCACGGCGCACGCGCATCACCAAGTTTCGGAGCAGTCAGCTTAGCTAAGCTAGTATGCTAACCAATAAAAAATAAATGCCCATGTAAAGTTTTTAAAAAATGAGCTATTCCTAAGTTAACATGATGTATAGAAGGTGTCGACGTTCACTTCACTAATATCGAAAGACAATTTCGATATTAGCAAGATATGGTGGGGGGAAGTGTTATGGCTAGCCATGGTGGCGAAGCTAGCGCTAGCTTATTAACAGTTGACGTAGCACTAAGACAAAATCAATAAGTACAGAAAACTTTTCTTTCGCATTTAAGTTGCTTCTTATGCTTTCACAAACACGTTCTGAGATAGTCTGGTCTACTTTTTGTGGCGTAAGGACATATTTCAGACATGTTAAAAGAGGCTTATTTGTTCTAGTTTTTTGTAAACTGCCACGCATTATGTTGGCTAGCCCAGTTGCGACATGAGGTGTTTATAGGCCAGCTCATCGTATTACTAATTTATTCCCTCTCACCATTATATTACATCAATGTGGGGATGTTGTTTGTGATGCTTTTACTCCAAGTAGGTACTAATTGCTGTGAAATGCCTAATTCAGTCCCAGTCTGATGAAGATTGGGTTATTATCCGTTCCTACTTTTGCTTTAATTCTTCACTGTTTATGAACACTATAAACGGTATGTACATCAAATGACTGGAAGTTCATATCCTCGTTTAAGAGTATTATGTAAAACTGACACACGTACGAGTTCTTCCCTGTTATTGTCTTACTAGTGCTTTTATCTGTTCTTGGGGAGGTAGGAAAAAAAACTCAATCTGTTTGGCTATAAATATAATTACACCTGGGTGATTATTCACAGAGACCGTTCTCAATGCTTCATCACCTTTTCAAGGGCTCGCTATTCAACTTTGGGTTTAAATTAGACTAGCTCTGGTTTCAAAGCTGTTACATAAGGACAGAGAAACTATTTAACCAAAGCATGTTTTAAATACAACTTATTGAGGAGTGATGCCTCCTGTGATGACTGACTTTCTTTTATGTTCCAGGCTAAAGCTGGCAGGCTGACACGAACAGACAGCTTTACAGGACGGATTATCTGGCAACTGACCATTTAGCTGGTAAAATCGCAACGCTCTTTCATTCATTGAAAGAATAATCTGTTTGTTTTACTGATTCCCGCCACATGGCAAAGTGTGGGCTTCTTGTGATGGTTTAAAAATCCGACCTCATGGTTTAAAAATCCGACAACTTAATTGTTAAAATAATATTGTAATGAAAAGTGATTTGACAGTAGTATTATTTTAAGGTTGGTTATAGGACACCAGATGAAGAATGTCAGTGAGGGTATAATGGTCTGGGTAATTAAGTTCAGAGTGCCATTGTGGTAAGGAATGTTGTCTGGTAGGTAATCTGAGGAATAACTGTGACTGGGTTGAACCAGTCAGATTAATAATCACTGGTGTACTGGTAGTTTCGAAAGGGTTGGAGAAATGGTAGCCTGTTACAGGTAATGAGGATCCCTGTTATTTTATTATTATTACTATTATATATTTTATTGTGACCAGGCTTAAGAGAAATTTCTCTTGGTGAAAATGCCACAAAGATAATCTGATGAAGACTGGTGTACCTCTCTGTAATGATCCACTAGACTGACCAACCTTGTTTTGAGTTGGATCTCATTTAAAGGGTTAAGTGTGCGTGTGTGTGTTCACAGTGCTCTTCTTGTGGGCTTGATATTTCATGAGGCCTGCAACGGAAGAGGCCCCTTCGAGGAGCATGTGAAAAAAGTCTTGTCTCTGTGTGAAGAATATACACTTGAACTAAAGAGTATGCACTGTGCATCAACGCAAAGTTGTTTGCATGGCAAACACTGTGCGTCATAAGTGTCCTTTGGGTGAGAGGCTTTAGGGCATGACGTGTCATGTCCCGTGATGTCAGAAAAGTTTGATATAGCTTTTTTTCCCCTCTTCCCCTATTGACATGGCATAGTTCTTTAACACTCCCAAGTAGATGTATAGATCATAGGTGACATTTCTACAAGCCAGTTTCATTTTTGCACACTTATTAGAGAAGTTGAGAATCTGCATTTTGATGCTTTTTAGAAGTTGGTGTTCCAACAAGTTGTTTTTGTAGAAAAGGCGTGTCTGTTTTCCATTATACACGCACTCTTTATGTAACTGCTCTGATTGCTGACATATGGAATTCTAAAATGTGAATGCAGCAGTATGGGTTATGGTGGAAATCCTCTTAGCTCCAGAGCTCATTCGGCTAGCTCCTAGGCTTAGAATTAGCCTTTCCCTTGGCTAACAGAAGGCCAGCTTTGTCCTTTTGTGTCAGAAGGCATTTGTCTTCATTCTTTATGGGATGCTTTATTTTCCGGATTTGAATGTCTTACTCTGCACATGTTTGTTGCTCCAAGTTCACATGTTCCTTAGAAATACACTGTTCTTAAGTTGGTATCAACTTATCAGCCTAGGAAATGACAAAGTCCAAGTTAAAAAGATAAGAACCTATGACTTTGGTGTTAATGTATACTCTAATGAGCCTTTCTACAAGTTCCCCCCCCCCCCCTTTCTTCTTTTTCTTGAGCACTTAATCAGCTGAACTCTTCTCTTTAGTGGCACACTCGGACTCCGTGTAAACGTGGGATTTCGACCATGAGCTCAGTCGCCGTACTTACGCAGGAACGCTTTAATGAGCACCGCAGCGGCCTACTGCCAGAGCAGGGTGGAGGTAAGGGCCAGAACCAGTCAGATCATTGAAATTGTTTTATATTTTACACAATGGTAGCTTCATCCCTTTCTTTCAATTAAAAGCTGTTGTGGCAGGTTCCAGTGAGGCAGTAGATGAGGACAACCTCCCTACATACAAGGATGCCTTCCCTCCTCTGCCTGAAAAGGCTGCTTCACCTGAGGGAACAATGGAGCCTGGAAATGCTTGGACATCAAAAATCAGGCCCCTCAAGTCCTCAATCATCACCCAGGTATGAATAGGCTTAATGTTGTAATTAAGGGCCTATTTCTTTGTTTGCAGTGTTTACAGCCTAAAAGCACATATGTAGTAATTATTTATGATATTGTCTTATTTTTAAGCGTTAAGGTCAAAGAATCAAAGTTTGTCCAAATTAACGTTGCTCATCCTCCCCTCTTCCAGGTGTTCCATGTGCCTCTGGAGGAGCGCAAGTACAAGGACATGAACCAGTTTGGAGAGGGAGACCAGGCTAAAGTGTGTGTTGACATCATGCACAAGACCGGTGCACACCTGGAACTCTCCATGGCTAAGGACCAGGGTCTTTCCATCATGGTGTCTGGGAAACTGGATGCTGTTATGAAGGCCCGTAAGGAGATTGTGTCCCGACTGCAGACTCAGGTGTGTATTATAGTTGGAAATGGCTGTGCAGTCAACATCTTGCTTAGATTATAAAAGAGGTTTGACTTGTTTATAGTGAGTGGGTGTTTTGGTGGAGCCATGTTTTAGCTTCCAACTTGTCATCAGAGCTCCAATATACCATCAGGAGAAAATACAAAAGTATCATGTCCCCTATCTTAAGAACTGTATGTGCAGTTTATTTGGGTGTGCCCCCCCCCTCCCCATTCTCACTACCTGCAGTCTCTGAACGCATTTAACCATGAGCTTGAGTTGATGTTTTAAAACAATATTCCGCACCTCAGTTATAATACTCAAATCATTTCCTGTATCTGCATGTCCTAACCTACATTTATGTCGCAGGCTTCAGCTAATGTGGCCATCCCCAAGGAACATCATCGCTTTGTCATCGGCAAAAATGGGGAGAAGCTGCAGGAGCTTGAGCTCAAGACTGCCACCAAGATCCAGATCCCAAGACCAGACGACCCCAGCAATCTCATCAAGATCTCTGGCACCAAGGAAGGCTTGGAAAAGGCCAAGCATGAGATCCTTCTCATTTCTGCTGAGCAGGTAAAGAACAAGGCTCGAAATTAACGCTTGCTCAGGGGAACCAATCTCTGGGTTCGAGCCAGTAAATTTGTTCATCCAGTTGGCAAATGAATAATATGGCGATATCCCCAAGCATGCTCTCTACCTGGCTCATAAACAACCTGTCAAATCTCGAGTGACACAAACAGCTGACCGTTAAAGTATCATACGAGGTGACACAAAAAAACGGGAACTTTTTTACAATCCAATAAAACTAGAAGTGGTAAAAGAAATAAATTTTATTCATTGTAATTGAAACCTAAAACTTGTAGAAATACTAAAGTATATTTAACTAAATGTCACTAACCCGCAGTGCCACCTGCTAATAGCTACCAATACGCATTTCAAAAATTCCAGTTATTGTCACCTTGTATAAACATAAAGCATGTAAACGGCCACACTACTTGTTCAGATGTTTAGCCGAAAACGCAAAAAAAAAATTGCCGACCAGTGCAGAAGTCCGTAAACGCTACATTTGTTTTACCATTTAAAATATTTTACTTGAAGTGTAAAGTCTGTTCAATTGTTAGACAGCTATCAAGCAGTAGAGCTTCTAAACGATGAAACCCTCAAAAGTGTAGTACAGAACAATAGATAAGTGGTTTTAAACATGAACAATTGTCTTTTAAACCTTGTATTTTGCCAGATTAAAGGTGGCAACCTGCAACCCTGACCTTAATGCCTGGGAAATTAGGTATTTGGTTGAATAGAAAGAGAATTACTTGTGTGTTTTTTTTTATTTATTTTTTTATTTTTTTTATTCCCCCCCCTTGACTTGTCTGTTGCTGGTGCAAAAAACAAAAAAAAAAACTTTGGTTGATCTGTTGCAAAAACCAAATTGTTGCAGTAAATCCTGCTGATGGCTAGCATTGTTTGGCTGACATTTTTGATTTGTACAGTAGTCACTCATTCTTTGCAGGACAAACGTGCAGTGGAAAGGCTGAACATCGATAAAGTGTACCACCCCTTTATTACTGGTGCCTACAACAAGCTGGTGGGAGAAATGATGCAGGAAACTGGAGCCCGCATCAACATCCCACCACCCAGCATTAACAAAACTGAGATTGTCATCACTGGGGAGAAAGAGCAGGTTGCTGTTGCAATGGCCATGATCAAAAAGGTCTATGAAGAAAAGGTAAGCTTTTCTCAGGAAGCATAATTACTGTCTAGTTGTTAAGAAATGCATGTCTGTGTGATGGAAAACTATCAGGTGGTTGATGTTTGCTGTCATAATAGTTTTAATAGTGCTAAATATGCATATGCAGGATGCTTATTATTTGTAGCATTTGCCACTGGGCAGAATGGCATAATGCGGTTACAGTGTGAGCGAGCTGAAACGTACAGGTAGGGCTAAAAATCATGCAGACGTCCTGTTAATATCTCTGCCTAGAATTGCTTCTCTACGTCAAGATGTTTACAGAAAAGAGAAACGTTAGCGGCCACCACACTAGCTTGCTTCTAGTAGAGTTTTTTTATCCACATGGATTTATGAGGCATTAAATTTAATTTAATATGGTTGATTTTGTTTATCCGCAGATATCTTATTTTTATGTAGCTTTCAAATTTATTTATTTTTTTATATAAATTTGTTTTTTTAAACCATCTTCTGCTTCTTTCAGAAAAGAAATGTCACCACTATCGCAGTGGAAGTTAAGAAATCTCAGCACAAGTATGTGATTGGGCCTAAGGGCAACACCCTGCAGGAGATTCTGGACAGGACTGGCGTCTCGGTCGAGATCCCACCCCCTGACAGCAGCTCAGAGACGGTCATCTTGCGTGGGGAGCCAGACCGGCTGGGCCAGGCGCTCACTGAAGTGTACGCTAAGGTAAATGAGCTTTATTGTTGAGTAAGTGTTTAAAGTTTTGCATTTGTCTCTAGTGCATGTTAGTTGTCCAAATATTGTTTTCTTTTTTTTTTTTTTTCTTTTGTTCTGCTATTTAAATCAGTTATGTACAAATTATAAACCAGAGGTACATAAATATTTCAGAATAATATATAATTAATAAAAAAAAATTCTACGTTCATCGTTCAGGCCAACAGCTATACGGTGTCCCATGTATCAGCTCCTTCTTGGCTTCATCGGTTCATTATTGGGAAGAAGGGACAAAATCTGGCAAAGATCACTCAGCAAATGCCCAAGGTATTTTTTTTATTTTTTTATTTTTTTTAATTTTTTTGTGTGGTAATAGACATTAATAGACATGCATGTTCTGTTATTGAATCCAGGTGCACATTGAGTTCACGGAGGGTGAGGATAAGATCACTCTTGAAGGACCTACCAAAGACATCCAGATAGTGCAGAGTCAGATTGAAGCCATTGTGACGGACCTGGTAGGAACGGACATTGACCATTTCATGATGGCAGGTTATCAAAGGTCAAGTGGAGTACATGATTTAATGTTCTTTGTGTTTCTAGGTTAGCCGTATGGATTATGCAGAGATCAGCGTGGACCCAAAATTCCACAGGCATTTGATAGGGAAAGGTGGTGCCAACAGTGAGTGTTACATATTGAACTATTTCTGAAGCAGATGTTTAGTATGAATTAGAAGTCTTCAGTGACTGGAATCCTGTCAAACCCAACTAAAAAAAAAAGTTTACTGTAGTTTTTAGCACTGTGGTGGCTTTCACTCTTTCATGTGCATCCAGTAAATGTTTTATCCTGGTCAGGGTCAGTCTGGGCTAAATTACTTGTTTGTTTTGCAAAACAGGACTATGTAATTCATAAGAAAATGGGTCAGTACTGACAAAATAATTGTGGTTATTGCTCATAATTCTGTAAGTAGTTGGTGAGGATGGGATTAAAGAATAATGTTCTAGTAATTATTGATTTGGTATTTGTTGGTGTTTCATGTTGTTCTTGCCTTCTAGTCAACCGCATTAAGGACCAGTATAAAGTCTCGGTGCGTATTCCACCGGACAACGAGAAGAGCAACCTGATCCGTATTGAGGGCGACCCCCAGGGTGTTAAAGAGGCCAAGAAGGAGCTGCTGGAGCTGGCGTCACGCATGGTGAGAGAACCTCACCTTACCATGTCATGCATTAGGTTTCTTATTAGGTAGTCTAATGAGTCCGCTTGTTTTTAAAACTTGACTTATTGGTCAGGAATGAGGCAGGTGTTGGTTATTAATTGTGGTGCACTGTTCACACTGTAATCCCAGAAGGGCTTTTATGAAATGCCTTTGGGCCCTGAGGAGAGGTTGCTTGGCAACAGGTAGCTCAGGAGTTCCTTAAAGCTGCTTGTGTTCCACAGGAGAACGAGCGTACAAAGGACATGATCATCGAACAGCGTTTTCACCGAGCCATTATTGGGCAGAAAGGGGAGAAAATCAAGGAGATTCGTGACAAGTTCCCTGAAGCAAGTGTTTTTTTTTGTTTTTTTTTTAAATAAAAATTTCCTTCTGTTTGTGTTCACATGTTAAAGGTATTGTGCATGTGTGCTGCTGGTCTAAAATCTTGTCACATTTTCTCCAGGTCATCATTAATTTTCCAGACCCTTCACATAAGAGTGACATCGTACAGCTGAGAGGGCCTCGGACTGAAGTGGAGAAATGCACAAAATTTATGCAGAAGATGGTGGCTGAAATGGTAAGCAGTAGCACATTTCAACTGATTTGGCAGATGATGGTGGTAAAAGTTCATTGTTGAATGTATGAGTGGCCAGAAAATGGCCTAAATTCAAAGAAACTTTATTTATTTATTTTTTTCCCTTCAGGTGGAGAACAGCCATTCTGTTTCAGTCCCCATCTTCAAGCAATTCCACAAGAACATTATTGGGAAGGGGGGTGCAAATATTAAGAAGGTGTGTGAGAAATGCAAAAAGGAGAAACTTGAGAGTGTTGCATGGTTTTTGTTCTATGCTACTCGTACCTCCTCTCCCCCATAAGATTTCTGAGTGGGCAGTGGAACATGTCATAACGTGGTCTTCCCTTTCCCTCAGATTCGTGAAGAGACAAACACTAAAATTGACCTGCCTGCTGAGAATAGCAACTCTGAGATGATCGTCATCACTGGGAAGAAGGCAAACTGTGAGGCAGCAAGAAACAGGATTCTGGCAATTCAGAAGGAACTGGTAAAGTCTTCACTGGGACCCCAGTATAACCAAAGTTTAAATAAATAAATGTATCTCATTTGCCTTTTTGTTAATTCTGTTTTAGGCAAACATTACAGAAGTGGAGGTGTCCATTCCATCGAAGCTCCACAACTCCCTGATTGGCTCTAAAGGACGCTTTGTGCGTTCCATCATGGAGGAGTGTGGTGGCGTGCACATCCATTTCCCCACCGAGGGCTCTGGCATTGACGCTGTGACAATCAGGGGCCCAGCTGAGGAAGTGGAGAAGGCTAAGAAACAGCTGCTGTCCCTGGCTGAAGAGAAGGTAGAGGCTTTTGCAGGAATTTTTTTAAAGAAATATTTAGCAATTTATTATTAATCTTTCTAGCAGCACTGACTACAAATATTCAATTTATAGCAAACTAAAAGCCACACAGCTGAGCTCCGTGCCAAGCCTGAGTACCACAAATTCCTTATTGGGAAAGGAGGTGGAAACATTCGGAAGGTACGTGACAGTACTGGTGCCAGGATAATTTTCCCTACACCAGAGGATAAAGACCAAGAACTGATCACTGTTATCGGCACTGAGGAAGCTGTTGCAGAAGCCCAGAAAGAACTCGAGGCCCTCATCAAGAGCTTGGTAAACTACGTTTATCTATTTTAATCTTATCAAATAAGTTTTAAGAATAGTTGTTTATTCTTTTACATGGATTCATATCGATCAAATTTGTGTAATAACTGTTGGGCATCTCCTGAATAGCCAGGGTCTTTTTATATGGTTGCTATAGCCTTCAACTGATCTGTAGGAGTGAGGGAGCCTTGAACTTGAAGTAGATCAGGAGTCCTTGAGTTGCTTAATGCTTGCCACTGTTTCTGGCATAGATTCAATCGTGTCTCTGGGTGACAGAGCTTGCTGCAGTTATTACTAATGCAGGGTTGCCATAGTGAGAGCATGTGTTTCACTTATTCAAGTAGTACCCTAATAAGCTGGTTGAACAGACTATTTATTTTCCGTTTCAGGATAACGTGGTGGAGGATTTCATGAATGTGGATCCCAAGCACCACCGTTTCTTTGTGGCACGTCGCGGCCAGGTTCTGAGGGAGATCGCAGATGAGTATGGGGGTGTGATGGTTAGCTTTCCCCGTACGGGCTCTCAGAGTGACAAGGTCACACTCAAAGGGGCCAAAGATTGTGTGGAAGCTGCCAAAAAGCGCATGCAGGAGATCATCGAGGATTTGGTAAATATAAACGGCCTTGAACATACTTGCATTTGCATGGTTGTTTCAGAGGGCTTATAGTATAATGTGCCCTCCCACCTCTATCTGTCTCTATGGACTTGGGTTGTTTCTTTGAAGATCAAGTTATTCTCAAGCACGTTCCAATTAAAGATCCAGCAATCAAGTCTTATAAATGCTTTCTTTTCAAACATTTGCCTATACCATGTCATGCAACTTCTTAAATAGTGTATACTAATAGAATTGGGGAACTCCCAATACCCCTCTACTGGAATGATAGAGAATATGTTAGACACTAACATGAGCTGTGCAAGTTACAGCATTTATAACATTAACCATAACTTTATCTCTACAGGATGCCCAGGTTACCATGGAGTGTGTGATTCCCCAGAAATTCCATCGTTCCATTATGGGACCTAAAGGTGCTCGCATTCAACAGATCACCAGAGATCACAATGTCCAGATCAAGTTTCCAGAGCGGGAGGATGTACAAGGTGAGCACTAACTGCTGGGCAGGTGTATTGTGTAAATTTCAAAGTCATTTAGTTATTGTCCAGCTTGTACTTAACTCAGTATTTTTCATGGGTATGAAATATATTTGTGGTCAGAATGGGCTGGCATTACCTGTCAGCACTATAAAAGTGGTCTACTATGTACAACAAATTTACTGTTTTTAATACTTATATAGGGTCAGATTTATCTATTTATGTGCAATTTAAATTTTTTATTTTTTTTGGTTCCCCCCCCCAGCACTACCTAGGAAAAATGATTAACTGAATTTAATTCCATTTTATCTAATTATACAAACATTGCTTAATAATAATAATATTTAAAAAAAGGTCACATAGGCAAAGAAATGGCACAGTTTAATAAGATCATGTGGTTTTTTTTTTTTTTTTTTTTTTTTAAGTTTGTGGTTTTGAATTGTAAATTTCTGCGACGTCATTCCCAAATTAGGGAAGCAGTTGTGCACGTGTTTAAAAGTAATAACTTTAGTTTTACGTGACCTATCTGAAAACCCAAATGTGCACACCATGTATGGCTTCTGTACAAGCGAGTTTTTTTTATTTTCTTTTTTTTAATCGGCAAGAGGTGGTGTACGTTACTAGTTAATTGATCGCGGATGGCATCATCCTCCTGGACAGATTTTTTTAAATGTATTTATTTATTTATTTTTACTATTCCAAACACTGATTTAACTGCTTTATGTAGAACTTGTCCTATTGTAAACTAGGAACTAGGTTGCATGCCTTGCATTTGTCTTTTGGAGAAATTGTGGTTTGGATTCATCAGTCATTTGTACTTGGCTGAAGAAAAATTTACTTTTGTGAAGGTTTATGATTAGATTTTTTTTAATTGCTAATGTACCTTTTTATCAATAATTTGTGGTTTGTAATATTTACATTTGGTCAGCTTCTCAGGCTGAGGCCCAAGTACAGGAAAATGGAGAAGCAAATGGAGAGGTTAAGGAGATTGCTGACCCCACGGTCCCAAAGAAGTGTGATGTGATTGTCCTTTCTGGTCGTAAAGAGAGATGTGAGGCTGCCGTGGAAGCACTGAAGGTCTCTTTGAGCTTTTAGGACTCCAATAATGTTTCAAACAAAAGTTTTGTCAGAAGTCTAATTTATTTGCTTTCTTTAGGCTCTGGTTCCTGTAACCATTGAAGTGGAAGTGCCTTTTGAGCTTCATCGCTACATCATTGGGCAGAAAGGAAGTGGCATTCGCAAAATGATGGATGAATTTGAGGTCAGTTCTGTAAATCTTTTTAGCATTTGTAGTGTCCATTGCATGTGTTGATGCTTAGACGTTCTGCAGATCAGGAAATGTGTCGGTAAAACTGTGTTCCAGGAGTAGTTGGTAGTAATTACATTATTGTATACTTAGTCAGTAGAATGAGTAATTCTGCAACTCTGTATCTGATCTGGGTTTTTAAGTGTCAAGAGCTTTTTTTGGTCCACTTCCAGGTCAATATTCAAGTGCCTGCTCCTGAGCTGCAGTCCGACATGATCTGCATTACAGGCCTTGCCACTCACCTGGACCGTGCTAAAGAAGGGCTTCTTGAGCGCGTCAAAGAGCTGCAGGCTGAACAGGAGGATCGGGTATGTATAGCACTGCCAGAGTTTGATATATTTTCTTAACAGTTGTTGTTGCCTCATGCCAAGGAAGAATTATTTGGATTTTTTTTTTTAAAAGCATGCACTTCAGCAAAGGCAATTTTATGAACCATTCACAAACATTTGCAAAAGACTTGACCTCAATTATCAAAATGCTCCATAGTGTGAATGCTATGCAACCAATTACTTTTTCCTGGCTAGAACTTGTGCATTTGGTTTCTTGAGTATGGTCTAGTATTTTGACAACATGTATAGGTTGGGCTGTTTAGTTAAAATATTCAAACTAATAACATGTCATCCAGCTGTCAACTGTGCAGTGTTTTTTTTTTTTTTTTTTTTTTCCTTCCTCTTTGTCCTGAATGCTTATGGACTTTTAAAAAATTTTTTTTATAAATGTGTTCTCTTCAACAGGCTCTCAGGAGCTTCAAGTTGACCATCACTGTGGAACCTAAATATCACCCCAAGATCATTGGTCGCAAGGGTGCCATTATCACCCAGATCCGTACTGACCATGACGTCAACATACAGTTCCCAGAGAAAAATGATGAGAACCAGGTAATGTTTGTCAGCTACTATATGTGAAGGATGAAATTGTTGGGAGACCTCTAACAATGTCTTAAATTTCTTGGTGTGCTCAATTTGCATAATTTCTCATTGTGTTTAGGATCAGATCACCATCACAGGTTATGAGCAGAATGCTATAGCAGCACGCAACGCTATCCAAGCCATTGTTGATGAGCTGGAAGAGATGATATCTGAAGACATAACCTTGGACAGTAGAGTTCATGCTCGCATCATTGGTGCTCGTGGAAAGGGCATCCGCAAAATCATGGATGAGTTTAAGGTGAGAGCGGTTTCTTGCAAATGTTAACAGTATATCTAACGTATAAAAGGAAGAGCAAGTAATTTCTAACTTGTTACTATACAGCAAAATTCTGTTAATGTTCATTAAAGCCAGTTAGTGTTGATTTTTCTCATTGAAACAGCTTAACTACATGAAGGGTCTTTAGTTCATCACACCATGTTTGCTGTCTCCAAAGGCTGGGGCACATTCTAACATGAAAGATTTCTGTCCAGGTTGATCTTCGGTTTCCTCAGAGTGGAGCTGCAGATCCTAATTTGGTTACTGTAACTGGCCGTCCGGAGATGGTCGATGAGGCCATTGATCACCTCCTGAACTTGGAAGAAGAATATGTAAGTAAACTTTCAACTGCCTTAAATCATTTAAAACTCTAAATGGTTGTCACTGCACTTCTGGCTTCATCCCATAAACCCCATAAAGACCAGTTCAAAGCAAAGTGCATTCATGCCTCTCCTCCCTTCTAATGAGGCATTCAAATTCATACCGACAGACTTTTGGCTTGCAATGTAATTGGTTTTCATTATTTAAAATTCTACTGGACAGTTGTGGCAGTAGTGTGTACAGAACACCGATTGGACAAAGTTACTTCTGTTTTTTCTGTCCAGTAGTTTGGTATAAATTATTTTTGTAGGTCATGTACCAACCTGTGCAAATTATTATTCCCCCGCCCTTTTTTTCATACCCAAAAGATGGCTGATGTGGTGGAAAATGAGGCCAAGATGGCCTACATGAAGCCATCTGGAACTGCAGCGGCCAATGCAGAGGAACCTCGTGGGCCCTCCAAGGGCTTTGTGGTGAGGGAGGCACCCTGGGCTACCAGCAGTGAGAAGGTGAACCTAAGGGCATTTTACATGGCTTCAGTTGTCCCTTTCTGGAGTACTGTTCTTGTTAAACTAAGAATCTGCTAAGTTATGCCACAGCTGAAAGACCTAAACATTTTACAAATTAATGCAATATTGGTGCAGTTGTAAATTGTGTAGATGTCTTGCTGTCTTCATCGGTCAGTAGCACATCTTTGACCATGCTAACTTTAGATAAAATCTAAAGCTGTAATATACATGCTATAATTTGCTTCTCCCCCCCCCCCCCCTTTGCTTGTTTAGGGCCCCTGATATGAGTAGCTCTGAGGACTTCCCCAGCTTCGGTGCTCCTGTGGCTGCTGCCAAAGCTTCTCCATGGGGACCAAAGCGATTTTGAAGTGACCTGCGGTCGATGGTCGTCTCCCCTTGACCCATTCTGCTCTTCAACTTTGACCCTTTGGGTGTTCATTTATTGACATGACCCATATTCCTCCCTTTCTGATCCCCAACCAAAAATCAATTGTGCTGCACATGGGTGTGCATTATTTTTCTTAAGATGACCTCTAATATTTCTCCCAGGTTCACAAAACTAAGGTTCTTTGACAACAAAAAGCAGGAGTTTCATTGTTCACTTCTTGGTTTAGTGTATTTTTAATTGTCATCTGCCTCTGTAGCTGTACCCAATGGTTTGAAAATTTCATCTGATTAACTTGATTGCTTTCAGACCATTGCGTGATGGTGATAGACTCTTAAGTGATTCAGGTCTAAACAGTACAAACCTGTTAACTGTACACTTGAGTGTTCAGGTTTGATTTAAGCTGCTTTGTTTTAGTTGCCTTTGCAGTGGGGGTAGGGTAAAACCTACTGAATACCTCTTAAGATGCTTCAGACTGAAGTCACTCACCCAAAGGAAATGGGTAACTTTTTTTTTTTTTTTTTTTTTAATGAACATGTCTCTCCCTGATGTAACGGTGTATTGTACTCATGTTGCAGACATTTCCGTGGTCTTCCCCTTGTCATGTCTCTTCCCTTTATAACTTTCATGGATCTGGGCAGGAAATCAATGTCAGCACAGCCTTAGAAACTCCAATAGATAAATTATGTTCACTACAGAATTCTCAACCAAACTGCCAGCTTCTTTCAAAGTGCTAAGGATGTGTAGTCTCCTGTGATAGTAGTTCTCTGACTGCGAGGTCCACACTAAATGAGTTAAATGTCTATGCTCTCCCTTTTGATATTCACAATCCTGGTTATGGAAAAAAAAAAAAATAATCTGATCGTGGTTGGAAGGGGAAGAAGCGTACCATTTTGTGCCAATAAATTGTCAAGTACTGTCATGTGTTGCTCATCTTTGCTCCTGGGTCAGTGTTTTAGTCTTCTTTTTTTTTTTTTTTTTTTTTGTCTTCCAGATGCTATGCAGGTTTAATCTGAATCCATAGCAATGGCCCTCTTGATAGCCTTATATGAATTATGCAAACGTGTACACAAATGGATAACACTGGAAATGAAATTATCCAAAAAAAAAGCAAATAAAAATGGAACACCTGAAGAGCTTGCCTTTTTGTTTCTTTCAAACACTAACCAGCTTTTACATTTTAGTCAGGCTCTTTTTTTTTTTTTTTTTTTTTTTGTTTTTTGTTTGTTTCCGCCATGTAAAATTAAATGATACTGCACCCCTTATTACTCACCCACCAGTATAATTAAGTGTCAGCTGAGGCAATCGGCCATAAGATCATTTCCTCTGGTGATGCTTATCCTGATTAGTAGCCCACTGCAAACTACGTACTTACTTGGTGCATTAGTTTTTACTGATGATTCTGGGAGGGAAGCATTATTTTTCACCTAAGGAAAGGTAATGTCATGTGGAGATCTTGAAAGTGAGGTGTTTTTAGCCAAGTTATTGTGATGTTGAAAATCGATTGCGAGAATAGGATTGTTAATTTGGAAGGTCCAGGTGTTCTCAAATATTTACAGAATGTTTTTTTGAGACCGAGGATGCTGTTTGTGTTTACAGTACAAAAGTTAACATAACATAGGAATAAAAACATGCTTATA
This sequence comes from Clarias laeviceps, assembly GCA_030014305.1. Classification (NCBI taxonomy): domain Eukaryota; kingdom Metazoa; phylum Chordata; class Actinopteri; order Siluriformes; family Clariidae; genus Clarias; species Clarias laeviceps. The sequence continues at coordinate 12,522,934 of JAQMYJ010000037.1, forward strand.
ATTACTAAATGACACTTAAAAGTTAGAATAAACATTTTCTTTTTTTTCTTTACTGAAAAATACTTATTTTACGACAGCACATTTTTATTAAAGCTCTGAATAACACTGGATCCTTACTAAGTTTTCTGTGCAAACTGTGTATATTTTAGTTAGACTTTATTGTTAAAAGATTTTAGATTCGAGTGTGATCTGAAAAATGATCTATACTGTGAATCATCTGACCAAGTGAAAGACAAGAAAATATTTAACACAGGGAAAAATTCTGACTTGTTTGATGTGACCGTGGAAATGAAAGGCCCAAAAAATCTCCTGTTATAAAAGTTTACAGTATCATTTAGGATCTGCTTCTGTCATCAGGGCCGGACTGGGACACAATTTCAGGTTGGGAAATCTTACACCAACCCAGGCCATCCTATGCACCCAAAAAAAATTTAAACAACGGATGGCCTTATTTTTTCTCTCTATACAGCTGTCGCAGTTTGAAAAATAATCAGTTTTTTTTTTTCTTACAGGTGCATGTATTGGTGAGATGAACAGTTTTTTTTAACTGCTGACAATATTTCTCTCTGTCTGAATCTGATGTATGATCATGACACCACAGCTAGTGCTAGGCTGGCTGAAAGCTGGGGAACAATAGTCTGTTTGAGGGGGGGAAGAGGGCGAAAAGAAGGGGAAGAAGGGGGAAAAGGGAAAAAG
>JAQMYJ010000037.1:12527880-12549035 GCA_030014305.1 Clarias laeviceps
GACACAATATACACACGCAACGAAGCACAAAAGCACAAGCACACACAGCGCGACCAACATGTTGCGGGTTGTAACAAAGGGCAGAAGGGCTCAGGATCCCATGTAGGAGTGCCATGTGTAGCTGGACACACATAAATAGAAAGAGAGAAAGATAAACAGATAGAATTTACATATCACACTGTATCACGTTATACAAAGAACTTCCCAAGTTGTAATGCTGTAATGGGTTTATCAAACATGTTGAATCCAATGACCCATTTAATCTTAATCTTACTCAGTTATCTCATTATTATTTCATGAAGATATTTAAAATGTTTAGATAATAGGCATGTAAAACCATATCCAGACTATTTATTGGCACAGTAGGGATTTTTATTTTTGTACCTTTCCCCACTAGAACACGTTAAGTTGATGTGTTTAAACCAAATAAAATAAAACAACATTTTTAAAACTAACGACCTGTTTCACACATTGCAGTAATGAATGTAAGCACTAATATATGTTGTATAGCATTTAACCTACAATTAAACATATTTTCCATATTTATGGAAAGAGATAATTCAGCAAGTAGGCCTATATATTTAGCACCAGGAGCCAAACTTTGGTCTGTGCACTTCTGACAGAGTTTACTCCCTCACACACACCTATACACTCTTCCCATTTCCTTCTCAGTGCTGCCTTTTGTATTATTTATTTATTTCTTTTGCTCTCACATAAGCTTAAAGGCATAATCATGGCACAATTAAGATAATTTCAGCACGAGAGCTGGTGGGTAGAGAACTAATTTTCACGCCTCCTAATCGAGGAGGCCTGTCAGATGAAGATAGAGAGATGATTTGAGGGAAATTGTCTTGCCTGAGCCTTTGGAGTGTGAAGCCCAGGTGGCTGCAGGTATCTGCTCGCCCGTGAGCAAATTTGGGTTTGATTTGCCACACTGGTGAGATGACTGGAATGGCAGACTTTCCTCTGTGCTTGTCTCTTGAGGGGGGATTTTTCAATTTATTATCAACTTTTACTTGCCTTCCACAGCTGCTGTGCTCCTGGATGAAAAAAAAAAAAAACTAGACATATCCTCACACTTACAACCTCCTTTCTCTCTGTCAACTTGAGCTCATTCATTTATGAGTACCACACACACACACATCTGTCAGATCGTGACAGGAAAACAAACATTTCAAATGAGATCAGGAACTATCAATTTATAGACCATAAAATGTTTCTCTTTCTTTCTCTTTGTTGTTTTAAACATCTATCGCATTTCAAAGGCTTTAGTTCATCATATACAGTTCTTGTAAATAAGCTAAATGAATGCATAAACAAGCAAATAATAAAAAAAAAAAGTTGTATCAATTTAAATATTATTATGATTAATATCAGAAAAAAATGTGGTCAAATAAATTTTATATTAGGAGCTGAGGTTAGTTTTTTAATCAATTAAAAAATTGATTATAATTTAAGAAACGTCTTAAAAGGGACATATTAGAGTAGGCAAATCTGTAATTCTAACTATACATTATAATTGGCTTATTATAAATACTATAAATTGTTCTGTAGTATTACTTCTATTCAAACACTAGATGGCACCACACCATCAATATGTTTTAATTCTCGATGTTCATATAATCATTTAGATGGCTTCTAGAGGCAGCCACAACTCAGTGTTTTTTATGTTATAAATATTGTTATTTATTGTGTTTTAAATTATATTGTAGTGGCAGACAGTATGACCTTGAAACTCATGTATATTAAGGTAAAACTTAATTCATCAATGACATAATTGCTATAAATATACAATAAGAAAGCAAGGTTACTGTGACAATTCCTACATATTTACATGAACAACTGTACTGTATGATTATCTAGACATTTGATATGGATATAAAATCAGATAAAAATCTGATGTAGCAAACCAACCCTAAAAGATTACTCTAAGAATAATCATACACATCAACCATCCTTATTTACTGAGTGGTCATCTTTGAGAATACTCAAAGTCTGTTAGAAAGATCTCTCAATGTCTTTGCTTTCATACCTTTATTATGTACAGTGCCTGCGTAATGTGCAGAGAATTTCATATTGTAATGATGCAGAGGGAAAACAGACAACGGGGTCAATGACGAGTGAAGCTGCAGTATCTCTTGTATCTGGCTGCATGGACAAAACTCAATCAAAAGAAAGAGAAAACCTATTCAAGAAATGAGTCACTCTTCAGGAGGTGAGTTTGCAAATACAAAGTCGTCTGACCGAGGCATGGAAGAAGGCTTAATCATTTTAAATGCCACTGAAATTAAAAGGCCCTGAACAATAATTATCCTTCGTGCTTGTTGCCCAGTTACGCGCCACACGACTTGACCTAAGGTCAAGGAGGGCACATTGGTGTGTGCTGGTTATTACAAAAGCACCATGTTCCTACCATGTTCTCCCTCCTTTTTAATTGATACTCTGCATTTCTTTCATCCCAGACCTCCTGGGTTTCACTTTTTCCCCCAGAGTAAAACTTGACAGTGATATTTCAATCCAAGCACCTATGGTGTGTTAAATCTTTTGCTTTCATGTATTCAGTTCCTGTCATTTTCTCACTCAAACACACACTCATAATGTTCCAGTCTTAAGAGTGTGTGATAAGGAAAGTTCCATAATAATCAAATAATGTTTGGCCTTGATTTTGGATGTGATTTCTTTCTTTCTTTCTTTCTTTCTTTCTTTCTTTCTTTCTTTCTTTCTATTCGTAATTGCTTACATCAAACTTGCAGGTGCATTTTATGCAAAACTGTTTGCAAGGTGAGTAGCAGTTCTTGAACACTAAATGCATAACTTTTATGCTCATATGTGAGTTGATTTAGTTCTTCCTCTCTTCTTTTGTGATGTGAGATAACAGGTTCTGTCTGTGAGCTGATGTTTTTCTGTCTATGTTTTGGCCTGGTGTGCTGTGCTTCACTAGGCTGTGACACAGGAGTATGATTCAGAGCCAAAGCGTGTGATGAAACTATAAACACGCCCTTGTCTTGCTCATTGTACCGTGTGCTTCCAGCTGTTTTTGTGTGTATGTGTGTGTGTGTGTGTGTGTGTGTGTGAGAAAATAAAATAAAATAGCAGTTCTGTGCACGATGTTAGGTAATGAAGTTAACTTCAGCACAGGTATACTTACGATATGTTTGATAGCTAACACCCACATCTATGCCTACTCAAATAACTACAATCAAAGTTTTAATTACTAGCAGATTAGAGCAATTAGAGGTTATTTATAATCATTTACAATTAAGTGTTTTATCCAGAGCTGGATGGTTGGGATGCCAGTCACCATGCAGACACATTTTCACACACTCATAGCGTCATATAAAAGACAATATACATAGATGCATGTCTTTTGACTATGGGAGGAAATGAGACAATCTTCAGAAAACCAGTATGAACATAAGGATTTTTGGATAAAATCAGGCACAAAGTGTTGCTGTGTTGCTCGTGTATGTTTTATTTAAAAAATGCATTTATAAATACATTAAGACCATAGACTAACACAATAACTTTCAGCTAATTAATTTGCACATTAGTCTATAAGTCTTCTTGTGCCTGTTTAATAATTAATAATCTCTTAGGATCTATGCAGAATATTAATATTCTCAGCCTGTAGCCTCCTAGTAGTGCCTGGTCCTGTCACTGGAGTATAGTAGGCAGAATAACCTGCATGGCAGATATTAGGGCCAATGTCATACCCTTTACTTATGCTTTTCAGCTTGAATGACGAAAGAGTAGCCATTTTGGTCATGTTCACTTTCTCGCTCTGAGATAGGACATATAACTTGTGATGGTCCACAGTCCCTGCTCTAAGATCCATGGTAAACGGTTGTGAAATAGCTGGAGAAAAGGGGATTTGGGGAGATGGACCAGCACAATGACGTTGTCTCGAATACAGCCCCTCAAGTCGCCTGACTTTGGTCAAAAGCCCTTCAGTATTTCCTGTCAAACTGAGCAATTTTTTTCTTTACTTCTCCTTAAGTGTCTAGACAGTGCTTTTCTTGCTCCGTTGGTTCTCTTGGACAGAGACCAAATCTCCACTCTTGGATGTGATAAGAGCCGTTTTATCGGTTGAGGCGAGTGTCACTCAGGTGGGATATGTGGGGATGTGAGGGCCCCTCCTCTCTCTTCTTGATGGGAGAGTAACCTTGACCAAAGCTCACAGACACTGTACACTGCACGCTGTATATGACACATCAGCGCATTACCAGAACACAAAGCTGTGGGTCAACAATTGGTTGAAGAATGTTAGCATTAACACCTTAACACTTAGATTCTTTCCAGGAAAAAAAAATGAATAAAACAATAGAAGAAATGACTCTTATAATTTTCTATTTACTAAATATTTTCTAATAAACTAAACTCATATTATCGACTGAGGAGAAATATTTATATGGTATTTGTGATCTGAAACAAAATGCTCCTTATAATAAGTAAACCAATAAAACTATTTCTAGTATTTGCCATTATTACTTTTCTTGCTTCTTTCTAGGAATACTTTACATGCACATACATAGTCACAGTTATCTGCTAACAGAAAAAGACAATTAAAATTTTTAAATGGTTGCATTTTAGCCTGTAGACACTGTTAAAAATCGTCTCTTGGTAATCCCAATCATAGAGTTCATATTAGCAAAAACAATATTGTTGCATTTAGCCTATGGTTTTAGCTATTTCCTATGCTAATCCAATCTGGTTAGCACTGCTCTGGCACCAGCCACTTGTCCTTCTTACTGGGTCCTACCTTAAATTATTCATTAGCTTTTTGTAGAAATCCAACCCTTCTCAAAACTTAATGTTAAAAATAGCCAGTAGTAGTTGTTAATCTTGGGTTTAGAACACTTTAGTCGGTCTGAATGGTTGTGTATTAAAAACCGGTTTGTGTTACGATTTTGGTTCTTAAAAGCTTGGTTTTTATTTGGCTAGTTAGTGTTATTCCTCTGTACAGTTTGCCAGAAAAAAAAAAACAGTATCTGACTTCCACACAGAAAAGTTTTCTTTGCCGTGCAAAATAGCTCAGCAAACATTGTGTGATAGTCACAAAGCCACTCTCTTTCCTCTTCACCGTTACAATGAAGTACACCAGAGATAGAGGTTATCCATTGAGGTCTGACAGCACCTATATTCCCTTGGTACAGGGCACTAGGGTAATGCATCGCACATTCACACCATTCACAGCTTTATGTCTATCTTCACGGAATATTGTCTGTCTTGAAAAAGTCTTAGGTCCCTGAAGTAAAAATCAATCCACGAATTGTGCAGTGTGTCTCTTGTTTGGAGTCTATTGTGACTTTATTCCCAAGCCGGGTAACACAAGAATGGCCCCTTTCTTCTGGGCATAGTGGATCCACAATATTGACGACTGGTCCTTAATTCGTTTCTATGCTAGCAAACTCTCCAGCTCCAAGTAATTCAGGCTTCTTTCTTTCCACTCTGAATGGAGCACTTGCGTTTTGAAGCAGACGGGGATTTAATAGATGTGGATGATTTATTCAATGGAAAGCAACAGGACTTTGGTATGAGATGCATGGCACTATTCTTTCTTGAAGGACACACGCTCGTTTTCAGGCTGCCCTACAAGAGCAGATTCTATACTGGATTCAATATATTCAATTTTCTTTTGTTTTCTTGTGCTTGTATCATGATGGCACACAAACTGAACTGATAGGTTTTACCTAGGAAATTTTATCTGAGAAATAAAATGAGACCAACGTGTCATTTATATTGCACAAATGTGTTATGTTTCCATGCCTGGAGTTCTGTCTGAATTCAGAAATAGCTGAGGTTTTTTGAGTGTCAGTAGAAACTGTCAGACTTCGTCCTGGATTAGGAGCTGCATCCAGCAGACATGTGTCCTTTTTGGTAGATTTTTTTTTTTTTATCAGGATGAAATATAATTTTTATCTCAGTTCATTCAGAATGACAGTTCTTCAAAATCACTGCACACCAAGGGATATTCATTACTTTTTGTAGACCTGCCTGGGTAACCCGTCAAGTTTTTCATCTCCTTCCATCTCTCATCTATTTCACTCTCCCAGAAAGTCCATTTTTTTCCTGGCAATTTTCCCTGCTTTACTTTGCTATGACCTTCCACTGTAAATTGCTTGGCTTGTGTTATTCACAGTTTGAGATTTACCTGGAACAGTATTTCTTCTGTGGATTTCCTGCACTCTTAGGTGCCCAATAACTCGTACTGATAAAGCCAGTACATTTGCCCTGGCTCACTTATTCTTGCTCTCTACAGGCTCACGCGTTTGGGCTCAGTGAAGATTTGTTAGGGTTTATTGTAAATAGCATAATCAAATTTGCGATCTAATGCATTGGTAGGGCAGGCTGACAAGATGAAAGGAACAGATATTTTAAACTATTAACGACTGTTAGCCCTTTACAGATGATGTTAGATGTAATTGAATAAGTTTGAATTTCATAGAATTTATTATTTTTCAAATAGTTTAAAAACTATTAAATTATAAACAAATAGAATTAGAATTTCAAAATGTATTTAGCCACTAAAATGTAATAATTTATTGGGTTATATTCATTGGGTTACTATGTCTACATATGATTGGCTGTCATTGTTTTTAATTTCTACCTGGGACCTCTAAAGAGCCTTATTGAATCCCAACTGAATAGGACGAGCATTAAGTTGATCATTCTATGCTGAACCCCCTGTCTCTTCTCAACTCACTCAGGAAATGGACACCCATTCTCTTGTTTTTACCCCAGCACAACAGAGACAAAAGCTGCTGCTCTTAATTTGCAGGTAAGCCTTTCTGCACTGTTACTGCAGCCCACATTTAACTGACAGAGTGACTTGTAGCTTTTGCCAGGGCTCATTTTGGGGACATAATGGCGTCTGGCTCTCTCTCCGAGCCCATTGTCGAGAACAGGGAGACGTCGCGATCATTTAGAGAAAACCCCTAAAAATGTCCCAGAGGGCTTTAATCTTTCTTCATTATTTCTCCATTATGGATAAATGCTCTCAGAAGGCCTCTCTCCGGTTATAAATGAAACACTTTGACTCTTTCTCCATTCCTCATTCTCCCGCCTGTGCACCTTTCACCCTCTGCTTTCATCTTTTACACTGGCATGAGTGCGTCAAAGGGCCGGCCATGTGTATTCCACTTGCAGATAAAAGGATAATTGAGTTGATAAACACAGGGGTCACGGTGAGTTAAGTGTTATGGGAGTGGAGAAGAGCTTTGTTTTGCAAAAAGGGATGCACTGTACCACATTACACTACACATTTTTAGTATGTTACTTAATGTGAGCTGTTTGCTGATGGCTTCCTGACAGGAAACACAACCATTTGGATCAATAGAACAATGAGAGAGGGTTACTTACTACTTATAAACGCTCACCAGCCACTTTAATAGAAACACCTGTACACTTGCTCATTCATGCTATTATCCAGTCGGCCAACCATGTGGCAGCAACACAAGGCATACAATCATGCAGCTACAGCTGGGTCAAGACGTATTGTTCACACAAAACCCTGTTTTCAGGGTTGGTAGAATGAAATCTCAGTTACTTTGACCCTTTTATGATTGTTGGTTCCTTTACAATATGTAAATTGTTAAAGATTGACACATCATACGAGGGCAAGTGAAAAATTAACTGCACTCTGGCTGTAGAATTTATTTTAATAAAAATTTTGAAAAAGACAAAATCTCCTTGCTTTTCAATATACTTTGTACATTTCTCAACAAGCATTCATATTCCATCATTAAAAAAATGTGTTAAGCCGAGCTGTAAGCCACAAATGCACCAGTGTCTTAATTTCTTTATCAGAAGTGAATCTTCGTCCTCATTGAGCTGCTTTCAGGAGACCAAACAGGTGAAAATCCGAGTGAGGTCAGGACTATGATGTGGATGCTTCAACACCTCAATACGAAGTTTTGTGTCAACAGTGTGGGCAGAAGTGAGCGGGCGTGCATTATCATGCAAGATCACAATGCATTTAGATAGCAGTCCTCTGTGTTTAATCCAAAGTTTTGACTTCAGCGCATTAATAAGCATTTTACTGCATTGTTGAACATTTTTCCTGATAATGTTCCATTACTGGCCCTTGAGATTCCCAGAAAACAAGCATAAATTTTCCCAGCTGATGGTTGATTTTTTTACTTTTTCTTGTATGGCGAATCAGTGAATTAATTTGAATACTTTTTTAAATTTGTATTCAGCTAAAAACAATTACTCAAAATTCATAGAATCATTCACATAAAAAAAACGCCTTTTATCAGTGTTCTCGGTGCAACAAACTTATGCTTTCTACAAGTTCTGTACATTTCAAAGACAACTGCAGATACATTTATGTTTTGAATTATTTAAATTTTTGGAATAAATTATTTAGGAGAAACTGGCATTATGGATTTGTCATTTTTGCCTTATGGCTGCAACACGTCTGAATCATTTCTTCATAAACTTACTCACTAATTCTCTATACCGCCTTTCCAGGTACTCCGCCTACTATGGAGTACCTGGAAAAAAACCCATCAATCAAACTTTGCGAGACAGGAATCGAACCCTTGCTGCCGGAGGTGTGAGGTCACAGTGCTAAGCCCTATACCACCATGGTTAGTCCCTTCATAAACTATATACAGAAAATGCTTAAATAGTGAATTTTTACATGAAACATTCCAAATAGTAATTTTTCTGTGGCCTTTCCTATCCCTTTCTTTTTGGTTTTCATTTTTTTTTTTTATTTCATACCTTTTTGTGGCTTCACTTTCAGTATGATTTGATAGCAATCCTAGAAATTAAGCCTGCTTCCCCCCGTGGTAAGTATGGGGTATAAACAGGCATTTCCTTGCAAATGTCTTACTCACTCACAGGGGCAATTAGCCTAATCTGCATCTTTGGACTGAGAGTGAAAACTGGAGCACCCAGAAGATACCCACCAAGCATGTGGGGAACATGCAAACAGACCCAAGGTGGGAATTGAACCAAGACCCTGAAGGAGCAAGGCAACAGTGCTAACCACAACCACCGAGCTACTTATAATAAATGTGAGCTGCATTTCTCTCTTATATAATACAGAAGATGAAGCATCTACTTTTTTCAAAAAAACAAGCAGGAGACAAATCCAAAACAGGAAAGTGCAGACAAATGAAATGTATTCATTAATTTATTCAATTTTAAATAAACATTTCCTTAAATTTATGATTAGACATATTTGTTGCATAGCATGTTTTAAATGCATATATTATTTGTCTTAGATTATGTGGACTGCCATTTGCTAATTATTACAGAAATGCTAACACGATATGTAAAAACAATTACCATAACTGCTGTTACAGAAAAGTCTTCTGCCCAATCAGAATAGATTTATCAAATTCTATTAAAATCTAAATGTATTACATTTATTCAGTGTTAAAACTTAACATTCAGCTGAAACATTTCCCTCAGGAAACACAACCTTACATAATATTAAATTGAAAAAGAATCCAGGTTAGCAATTTTTTACTACTCGGGAATGCTGGTAAAACGCATGATCCATTAGGATGCGTCTAATTTTGTCACGTGATTTAGTAGTCACTAATGATCCGGCCAAATGCATGTTTCTGCAGGCAGCACTCATTCGCTACCACAGAGAGTTTGTTTTGATTGTAAGGATAAAATGAAAGCCAGAAAGCTAAGAGAAAGGCATGAAATGCAACTGGACTGAGTAAAGCTCTCAAAATCCGATAATATTTTACACCTGGGATGTCAGGTAGGTTGGCTGTCCTCACAACAAACACTTGCTGCATGGGAAGTCAACTATAATTAGCAATGGCCAGTGGGTTGGTCCTAAATAATTAGCTAACTGCTGCTGTTAATGATAAAGGAATGGGTCTTTTTTGTAGAGTATTTATTGCTTGTTTAGGACAAACACAAGTACAGGACAGCTATATTTGCTAACTATTACTGTATATACAGTATATTTGCTAATATTATATTTGCTAGTTTATTTATTTTAGATTATTTGATGTGGTTGTTTCATTAGAAATTAATTAGTGGTAGATCAGTTAACTTTAAAATTTTCCTTTGGGATGAAATCTATCAAGTTGAAAGTAGTAATGTTGCATTAGTGCTGGGTATGTAAATGGCATTATTTGGGTCTGTGTGTATGACTTGCTGCTTAGTAGCTGTACTGTACTTGTTTTTCGCTTTGCTGTGTGTTGGTCCATGTTAAAATATATAGTCTGATTGTGTAAAATGGTCTTAAGGGAAGTTATGAATCAAATGAAGGCTAATTAACTTTTATTAATAACAACTATTTTTAAAAAATTATTAAATATTCTATAAATCAACATCATGGGAACAGAATTACATTTTAAATAACAGTTGGTGAACATCTCCTCCAACCTCAACCACTCCATTGTTCAGAAACTCTGCTTTAACTGCACCAATAAATCCGTAAACAGTGGAACAAATGCTTGGTAGACTACATTTCGGGGTTTCTTCTTGACCAACAACATTTATAGTGTTCGTAAAACAACGCTATTTAGAGTAACTTCAAAAGTGCTTCACACCATTCAAATTTTTCATTGGACCGCCAGTGGCTTCATTATGGTAGACATTCATTCTGGCTTAGTTTTGACATCATTATGCAATGCCATGACATTTATTTTCCTCCAGAGTTGCATTAATTTTCCACTAGAACTTTCCTATATTCCTTGCCAAAGATCTCTGGGTCTGTTATTTACGGTTCCAAACACCTGCTGTTGGAAGCAACATTTTTACTCATACATTTGTAAGGTATTACTTAGTATACAAATATTTAAAGAAAAAGCAAATGGACTAATTTATTCCATTGTGAACTGGCTACAGCTAAAGTCTAATGGTCGAAGGTCGAAATCACCTAAGTGTTGACACTACCGCCTATAGCATGTTTATATATATTAGTGGCCAAAAACATCTCAGACACTAACATTTTTGGACCATCTTTAGCTCTGATTACAGCATAGATTCTCCATGGGACTGTTTGGCAGCCTTATGCAATGGCATGGCATTTATTTCTGTCTAGAGTTGCATTAATGTTTGGCCGAGATCTTCTATGGATCATGAGAAAGTCAAACCATTCCTTAAAGTTGTCATCCCAAAGACAATGCTTTCCAATTCATCTGTGAAAATGATGTTCTCAGAACCACATTTAAACATTTGGAGCCTAATAAATCTTGGCATTGTTATCTCGGAATATGTATGGTGTATCTTGGTCATTCAGTGCATTCAGGTTATCAGCTAACTTTATTTTATTTTCTAATAATGTTGCTGAGTCTAGACCTGACCGACTGTAGCAATTTGAAGCATTTTTTTTCTATCTGCCTCACCTTTTGCCATCTGTTTTGTTGCACTCCTGTGAGTTCTAATTGTGTTTTGTGTTTGGAAATGCTTTTTCTTTCACTATTAAATGTAGATTTGGTTTCTACTGATCTTTTTACGAAGCAAGTGATGTCCGATAATGCTCATTCCTGAGTTTTAAAATGTATTTATTTATTTTTAACCACATTTCCCCTACAAAGTTGAGGATTCAGCATTATTCTTTCAGTTTTTAGTAAAGCATTGGTCAGTTCTTTACACATTTCCAGTAGTTTCAGCAATCTCTTCTCATGGATTCTTTGCTTGAGGCAGGTCAAAACTTGACCCTTATGATACATGGTAACATCTTTAAAATTATCTTGGAACACATATACACTGCTCACTATGTGAGGTTTAACGTATTAATCACTATAGTAATTATTCAGTTCAAAGACTCATGTATTTGCTGTTTTATATCTAAATGGCAATGTCTTTTTTTTCCAGGTGGTGTATTACATTACCAGTCCTGACATAAATTCTGTATGAGCTCCACCTTGTACATTATTCAAGTATGCTAACACAAGCTGTCACTCAAAAATATATTATAAGAGCAGCATTTTCCCCCATGTAAAACAGGATCTAATTTATATGATGAATACTGAATAATTTGCACTGGTATTTTGATCATACTTTAAGTTTGTCACTAATGGAAACTTGCTTATTGCACTGCTGTTATATTATATTTTTGACTTTGTGAATTAGTAGAACTTTTAATATATATTTTGATAATGTACACTTTCCTCAGACGAAAAATCTTGTATTAACTGTATAAATGGTTGTCATTCTACAAGAATTTCATGAATTCTTTTTTTCTCTTTTTTTAAACTATTTTCAGCTTATCATGTTTAGAATAAATGAGCTGTTTAATATTGTAATATATATTGTAATAATGTGTATGTGTGTATATAATTTTTATTTATTTATATTTTTTCAGAAAACATATTAAAATTTCAGGATTTGTTAGAAAAGTCGAAAAAGGTGGACCAGGTAATCCTTACACCATGCATAGAGCATGTGAGCAGTAGTGTGTCTGTGGAAGCAAGTATTCCTACAACATTTCCACATTCTGCAGAAGCCCATAGCCATCTTTCAAACCATATTGTAGTACAATTCTGAACAGCATGGCATTTATAAAGAAATGAACTACAGTGAAATAATTCATATTTTAATGCCAATGCCATCCACAGTTGAAACCTTTATGTTCACTTATGACTAAAGGAATAATCAGGTCCTTTTTTGACATCCTGTGAGTCATGCTGTCTGTATCCTAATCCTGTTTTCTCTCATTCTTTGCTTGGCTAGATGAGAACTGGGGATGAACACACTGTGAGAGCGTTCTGTCCATTCCTTCGTGACTGATTATATTGGGGTCTGAGGAGCAGAACAGTGCCCATTCTTGCCTAGCGCTTAGTCCACACACAGCTGAAAGAAGGTGAGAGAAGGGAGGAAAATGTACGTGTATTTCAAATATCTTGATGGAACTCCCTCTTTTTTTTTCTCTTCCTTGCCCCAGTGCGTATTTATCCATGATGGTGGCCAGCTGTTCCGGTTTGATAAATTCACAATAGGGGCTATTTGAATTAACAGGAGGCCTGTTCACTCAAGAGCAGCGTTCACTGCTAGACCTGAGTGCATTTCATACACTGATTTAATAGAGTTTCGTCTATTCTGATGCAGTATAAGAACACACAGCACGTCAGAATCCAATAACAAAGCCACATCTAGTTTATTTATTTATTTTTACTTTGCTTTGTTAGATGATTTGCGTCACACATTTGATTATTGAAATGTTTGACTGCTCAGGTCAAAACAATTATAAGGTCTACTCAAAAACAGCAGGACCTTATGTTACCTGTCGATGAAGGAGTTTACAAAATTATCTGGAACACACAATCTCCACTCGTGTCCTCAATATGGTCTGACTCAGTAAACATAAATAACAGCACCCATGAATATTGATGTGACTTAAATATTGCAAAAGACTTTGTAAATGACACAGAAGGTCCCAGGTTTACATTCAGACTTTGATACACAATATGCTTGTAGAGCTAGCTGTCGCATCTACACAGTGAATAAGATATAGTTGACGGAGAAGAGTGCTTGTTCTGGAAGATCCTGATTCTTCTGGGTGTGAGAATTTTTTTTTGCCTGGTTCAGCAATATTATCTCACTCAGCCCAACAATGCCAGGCAGAATGCTGTTTATTTATCTGTCAGGAACATGAGCATGGAAGCCAGTCCCAAGAAACACGAATGAAAGCCCTTGCTTTTTATTCACAAAAAAATGCCCGAATAACACAAATAAAGCCAAGCTTATCTGGAAAAAAGAAGGTACATGTGAATTAAATGGGAGATAACTATGATTTAAGGGGAAAATAGCGAAGATTTGAGTCTAGGGAGTATGTGTGTGTGTTTGAGAGAAACAGAAAAAAGAGAGAGAGTGAGAAATTTGGATTAAGCATGTGTTAGAAAAAAAAATCTAGCTAAATTCTCAGGTTCTAATCTCTTGCTCGGAGCAGCGCACTGCTAAGCCCTGGTTTGGATGACAGGTCCCCCACCTGGACAAGCATGGACAATGTCTCTGCGATGTCTCGTTTCTGTGTGAACAGTGTGTCACAGACGGCTAATCACGTCCGGAACCAAAGGCATCTACCCTATCTGCCTCTACATTTGCTGGGGAATCTTTAAAAAGGCTAAACCTCACTTTCATGCTTGTCTTTTATTCGTGGTAAGTGCTTATCGAGAGCGAGCTGTTGCCGCTGCCCCGTGTTCCCTCCCACAAGCTAGGAGAATGCTTGACGTAAGTACCAGCCAATCTGGGTAAATGTGAATCTTTCCTTCCTGTCACTGTTGGCATATTATGTCCCTGAGGGAACATTCTTTTCATAATATCATAAGCTGCTTAGTGGTGTGCTTCTATTTAAGGCATACATATTAATAGCTATAAGTAAATCATATTTCAACTGTTCACTGCAATCAGTGTTTTTCGGATTGTTGTATTTTGTATAAGAGGGTACTAATAACTCGGAGGCACTTAGACTGGGCAGACTAATCCATTTGTATGATAAAAACTTGACATGAGTGGGTGCCAGATCACAGGACAAGGTGCTTCTGAGGGTTAGACCTACACACCAGTCTTTCCTTCCTTTTTTTCCTGTTTTCTTTTTGCTTCTCAGAATTCTGGTAGCACATTGAAGAATCAGACGTTAATCTACTTAAACACCTCATGAATGCTTGACTACTCAGTAGCCACTAAGTGTTGTATCCAGTAAGATTTCCCAATCATCCTTTTCTTTTGCTAAGTGGAAATGAGAGTGCAGCAAATTACAAATTTCCCCAGAATTTTTAGTAGTTTTATGTTGTTGGGTAGAAAACCCTAGTTAGGTGAGGAATTGGTGTCTACTGTACATGCCTATACATCTACTGTAACTCATCCGGCATATAGATTATTTAAATATAAAAATGAAATGATCATATTTCTTCACCAGCTTTCTATCTAATGTCCTACAGATACTTCTAATCAGTAAGTATTTCTAATCAGTCAGACTTACACCAGGGCTCTTCGGCGTCTTTGGGTAAATGGCAGCCAGGCCCACACCCTCGCTAGTATAAATGTTTTATTAATATTTATCACAGGATTTCAGTGCTAATGTGAGCACACCTGCTGCAACACAGTATTAGTGTTCTAGCATTGCACCTGTGGCAATGCATAAATATAAGTTGTGTGTAATGAGACAACAGTATTCCTTCTTTAGGTAGAACTAGTCAAGAAAATATCAACAGATTTAATGAAACGTGTTGCCGCAAGGTTGTTTTGTTTAACATTGTGGATTTTAGCTAGCTTCCAGCATTCAGTGCAACGGACTACCCACATTTTTATGGATAATTAATACAGCATGCCTGGTAAAGGTTTTTGCTACACTGATTTATTTTTATTTTATTTATAAATTTTTTTATCAGATGTGTTCAAGGGGTAGTAACTGAAACACATTATTTTCTATAACCAGATATTACAGAAACCTTACTTTTTCTATCTGAGCTACTGTTTCAGTACTTCTGATTAATTTAGTTGTAATATAAAAGCTGTGATTTCAATGCATACATGACCTTTAGTTTAAATCTGAGACTATAAGGTATCCTGCATATTAGAAATCCCAAAGTATATTGGGTTCCTATTTTGCTATGTAAAAGCCACACAAAGTGATAGTACTTTCACATCAAACATTTTTCACTGACTAGTTTTGTGTTGGGGTTCATATTCCTGCAAAGTCTGCACATGTACAAGCAAATATGTTCCAGCTTGAGTTTCTAAGCACTGGGTTTAAAGTGTCTGTGGATTGGTTACATGGATTAAACTTTCATTTTTATATTATTATAAACCAGTGCATAGCTTCAGTGCTGTAGTTCTAGTTTCGAAAGCAGCTTTCTAGTAGTCCCCCCTAGGCCATCTCCTGTCAATTTTGAATCCCACAATACGTTGGAAATAGAATATGCAGCCAGACTTGTCATTGAAATAACATCTATTGCAAATATATGAAATACATTTTCTACATCCTTAAATTTAGCTACACCCTTAAAAAAGTATTGAGTTCAACTTTAATTTTTAATGTTGTGTGCAGTTTACACATAAGAGAGAAGTTATGTAAAAAAAGAACAAAATATATAATTGTCTGTCCATCCATTCACTCACTCACTCACTCATTGTCTATACTGCTTTATCCTGTATACAGCCTGGAGCCTATCCCAGGAGACTTGGGGCATGAGGCAGTGTACACCCTGGATGTATGTGTGTATGTGTGTGTATATATATGTATATTGAATGCACAGGACCACTCCAGGTCTCTCTCTCTCTCTCTCTCTCTCTCTCTTTACATACACACACACACACACACACACACACTATATATATATTATATTGTGTGTGTGTGTGCGTGCGCGTGTATAGTTTTTTTTCTTTTCTTTTTAATACCAAAGCTTCATATGCAACTCTTGAAACATGATGATTTTAAAATCTCAGTATATATTATCATGGAACAGTTACCCATCATCTTTAGCATTTTATTGACCTCAATTCATTAACTGTATTCCACAAACACCTGATATAGCAGATCTGTATTTCTGATAGTGATCACTATTTGAAGTGTGTCCATGTCTCCACCAGGGGGTGCTGGATTACAGTGTTAAGGGCCTTGGTTCTCCAAGTCTCACAGACTGCCTCAGTAGTGAAGATCTGTTCCTCTAAGCCTCTAGCTGACAGCAACACAGTACTCTTATTTAAAGCAATTTCAAACATGTCTTGTTTGACAAGTTTTAAATCCTACTTAACACTTCATAACAGCTGTGAGTTTACTGTCAGAATTAAAGGGAGAAATTCTCAGGGGGGAGAAATTATCACTTTCATTTTGTTCTGCAAAAGGGACATGGCAGGGGTGTTTACCTAGGGATGAATACATTATTACCCATTTGCAACACAATGCCTTTCAGCGGCATGAAAAGGGCTGCTGGAAAAGTTTACCTTATATTTTAATTGCTGACTTCGTGGAGAATGGAATAAAGGCTGCACACTAGGTCTTGTGCGGCAAAGTAGACGCCTCCGGAGAACAAACGCTTCAGATGTATTTAAAGTGAAACTACAGAAACACTGTTACTAATTGATGTAAACCTGCATGCGTATTATGGTGGTCCAGTTCTCCCTGCTTTGTGGATGGAACAAAAAAAATATGAAGGAGCCGTGTGTCCTTTTGTATACTGGAAACGGTAGCCTTTCTAAAAAAACACATGAATTCAGAATTCAAGAGAGGTCCTGATCACATGTGAGGCTTTATGCAGGAGCAAAAGGCATATTCTAAAAGGTTCACTGCATTTCTCTGGATGTTTGTTTTAAATCAAATTAGTACTTTTTAATAAAGATGCCATTGTATATTTAAACAGTTGAATATTAGGAAAACAAAATATGAAAAAGTAAAAAATACTTAGCTATGTATGATTATGTCTCCTGCCTCCATTCCTTGGTGTTACACACTGATTTCTTCCTCCTCCTCTATTTTTTTTTATCTGCTCCAAGAAGCAAAAACAAATCACCAAATGTAACAATCTTCTCCCTGTCCTGCTCGCTCCAGCATGTGAGGAGGTGCACAGATAAGAAGCACACTACGTGTTGGTGCTGTGTGAAAGACACTCGTTATCTGCGCCTGCCCCCGACTCCTGCTTAGTCTAGTCAGCCCCAGAAATATGTGGGGAAATCAGATAGGGCAAAATCAGCCCATCTCAACATCAGTGCAAGCGCATGCCTTGCCACTGATGTTTACTCAGAAATATGTCAATATTGCGCGCTCAGGCCGGATCCTGCATGCGGACAGCACCTCCGCTGGTGACCTCACGATGTAGAGGGACCGGGCTGAGCGGAAGGGACATTGAAAAGCATAAGAACTGCAATGTGACCTGTTCTCCGGCAGATGCCACATAAACGTGGAATCAGGAATGTTGGCACTTTCCATAAAACCATGCTGATACAGGTCCTGATCTTCAGTTAATTTTCATATCACACATCGAGTTGGTGAAGAAATTTGAGTAAAGTATTTCAGAATGTGCTGATCATCTGAGATTTTCATGCATTGTAGTCTCTGGAGTTTACACAGTGTGTGGTGTGTAGCATTTCTGTGGGTGGTAACACTTTGTTCTTGAGAGGGGTTAGGGGAGAATGGATGGACTGGATTGATTCAAAAGGAAGGATAGAGTAACTCATATAGCCACTCTTTACAAAAAGCATCTCAGAACACAACTCAATTCTTGAAGCAGATGGGCTAGAACAATAGAAGTCAGCATTGGGTTTCACTCCTCTTAACCAAGAACAGAAAACTGGGATGACAGTGGACTCAAGCTCTCCAAGAATGGGCAGCTAAACACATTTTTTGTAAACTGCTAAAACTATTCAGTTTGGTTTGTTTAAGTATGATTTTAACATGAATGTACAGAATTAATTATTGCAGGAAGCAGCAAAACATGCTGTAACTACATTTACTAGCATATAGTATATCACATAGTATCACATAATATTGAAAATGGCCAAACTGTTAAATAACCAATTAATTGTGTAGATACTAAATTGTCCAACAAATGTTATAAATTATAACATCTAGTTTATATAGTTTGTATATCATAATCTTGATGAATCATGACAATTTGCTTTGCATCAGGCTGACTCTGTATCTCTGTGTACGTACATACGCGTTTTCAAGATTCAAGATTCAAAGAACTTTATTAATCCCAGAGGGAAATTGCTTAATTTTTAGTGTTTAAGTAAGTAATATATGTCATCAATGTTTGTATTAATATAATGCTTGTGTGTGTTCTTGTTATTCATACATGTTCATGACCTTTTTTTTGCCATTTTCCTTCACTCAACACATATAAGGAGTTGCTGGGAGCACCTGAACATGGTCAAACACACATAAATACGGCACTGCTTTACACAGACTCTGAGGATAGAGGGATTTGGTTAATTGTGTGCTATACGACAGCGTATGGTTGGCAAAGGAAGATGACCCAGGTCCAGGTATTTGGTCCAGCTTCGGGATTCTGAAAAGAACCATTCATGCGCAGAATAACATTATTCTGAAACGGGAAATGTTTCGTGAATAGCACATTGACTTTGGTCTGAATCATAAGCTTTCAAGTGGGGCGAAGGGCATCGGGTCCCTTCAGGATCTGCACAGGTTGGACGTTTCGAAGCTGATCAAAGAGTGCGAGTCACAGTTCTGCTGGCTGAATGTCAGTGGAATTTTTAGTGGCTGAAATTCATAACACCCTGTGGCACCTCTTGCCATGAGCAGGCATAATGTTTGTTCACACAAAACTTAATTCTCTGTTAATTTTTTTTACATGTAATCCACTTTTGGCCCTTTTCATAATTGACTTGCCAATGTAAATAATACAAAGCATGTGTGTAGAGCAACTCCGTAGAAAATGCACGTTTAGATATTGCGTAAATTCAGCTCATTATCAAACATATGTACAGACTTGTTCTGAACAGGGTTAAGATGAACAGGGCTTGGGGTTAATCACCTAATTTGCAAAACTATAGTTGGAGATTGTGAATGTGTTTTAATTAACAGCTATGTTTTTTTGTTTTTTTTTTAATTATTTTGCGTTAGTTACCTTTCAAATGAAAATTATCTGCTTATTTGACCTGGAAAAGAAATAAAGAACATTTAATCAATTTAAGTAAGCAAAACTTTCCTTTAGAGTCAACTCTTCTACTTAAATGATCCTAAATTCATATGAGCACTCTGTATGTGTCTATCATTGTTGAAGAAAGCAGGCATGGTTGCTTAGTATTTCTTGACCTTTGCCTATTGAATACAAAGTACATACTTGCCTTGTACAGCCTGAAGTGCTTCAAGCGATCTTTCAAATACATTCTTATTTCAAAAGTATTATATCTATAGGTACATCTGTCATTTTATTATAGGAAAAATATGTTTCACTGTACTTGCACTATGTAACTGGTTACTGAGAGGACATTTCTGTTAAGAGATTTCTGTTACGGTTAACAAAGTCTCCAAAGCAGAATATTTCTTTTTTCAATCCTTTTTTATGTGTAGGAAGATATTTCCTTTTTCCTTCTTTTTCCTTTTTTTTTTTGGGATGACCTGCATCCCTTGAGTCAAGATGCTCAGGGAGGTCTCTGTCACCAGGGTAGATACTTGTTGCAACTTAAAAAAAAATAAAAATAAAATAAAAGCCTTTTTTTAAAGGGACTTTGTCTGATTTGTCAGGTGAACACTACCTCGTGGCATGTAGATGGGAGTATCTGAAGGTGAAATAAAGCCAATGGTATCCTGGGTAAATGAGGGAAGATTCACACAGAATAATGAAGGCCAGACCCATTTCTTCATACTTGATGTGTATCTGAAAGGCTCTGTAAATGTGGTTTCTGAACTGAAGGCCTTATCAGTAGATATACAAATCCATCCTGCAACCACATGAGGGCTCGTCACTATCTCCTGCATCACTTTTAGTCTTTACAAGTCTCAGTTTCTGTTCTCTAATGCTGTACCTTTTCCTTGCCTGACCTCCAAATTGGACAGAATAGTTACATTCTGTTCTGGTTTTATATTTTGATTTAGAGCATAAACAAATATGTAGCATTAAAACCTGCTGCTTGGTTTGAAGGGACAGGTTGGGTCTATCTTAAATCAAAATTGAGCTGCATATACAGTAAGTACATTATCATAGGTCTTGGTCGTTATAAATGCTCCTGCTCCGCACACCAACCATGAAGTTTGTCACCTGATATACGAGTACAATTAAAATAATCTGGGCCAAATTCAACAACCCTTGTTCTGTGCAAAAAATTATTAAAGCTCATATGAAGCATTTCCATTGAACTGAATTGAGTTTGGTATAGGGCTGGACAATAATTCGATATCAGTATATATCGCGATATAATTTTTTTCAATAACAGTGATACGATTTTTCAACACATTTCCGATATTTCGATACATTTGAATATATATATATATATATAGCCATGTATCGAAATATCGGAAATGTGATACATTTGAATATATATATATATATATATATATAATATATATTCAAATGTATCGAAATATCGGAAATGTGTTTAAAAATCGTATCACCGTTATTGAAAAAAATTATATACTGATATATATACAGTGGCGGACTGGCTATCTGGAGTACCGGGAGTTTTCCCGGTGGACCGGCCCAGTCAGCACGCAAATATATAAAAAATGACGGAAACCATAATATTGCATCTCTTTCCTACTCATATGGATG
>JAQMYJ010000037.1:12549135-12630732 GCA_030014305.1 Clarias laeviceps
AGGAGGAGCCTGGAGGTATTATAGACTTTGCAAATTCAGTTTGCAGACATCCATTGTGTGTCCTCGGCAGTTTTTTCTTGAGTCTTTTTAATATTGTCCATATCGATATCGAAATTATATCATATCGACTACAATTAAGAAATATACTGTGATATAAATTTTTGCCATATCGTCCAGCCCTAGTTTGGTATCTTTTCTTTCTCTGGAAATAGCTGTATGGCTAGTTCCATTTAGCCATGCAGCAGTTAGACTACACATGGACACTTCATTTTTATTAAAAAAACAAAACCTATCCTTTTAACCATGCTGTTTTAACCCAAGAAAGTATGTAAGTGCTTGTGATTGCATCTTTAAATTTTCCATCTCCATAGATTCTGTCTCGTGTAAGTAAAAAAAATGCAATTCAATTCTATTATTATACTGAATAATATGTGTTTCTATAGCTTAATAGAATAATATTTATTGAACTGTCATACATGTAAGAAGTAAACTGGGCCTTGTGAAAGACATTGTTCTGCTGTTCGAAGATCTATTGAGAACAACCTTCTCATTTAATGCCTAGTTGAGTTGTTGCTCTTAAAGCTATTAAAAGAAAGTCAGTATTTATTCATTTCTTCCATGCTGCTCTAGTGTGAGGTAACGGGGAGTCTAGAGTATATCCCAGGGAACTCGGGGCATAAGGCAGGGGACACATCCAGTCATATTTGGAAACAAAAATCAAACCCAGACAGAGAGAACTTCAAACTCCATACACGCAGACCGAAGGTGAGATTTCCTTATCCATGCGAGCCAACCATGCTAAACACTGAGTCACTGAGTTTCTATTTACTTCTTGCATGTCTCTTTGTATGTGAAGTATGCCTAAGGATATATTTGTGGTTTGAGGATTTATGAGTATGACAATATATCTTCATCTTTAATTATCATATTTCTTTGTTATGCTGTATTGTTCAAGATAATTAATTGTGTTGCTAATCTTGAAATTAGTTTGAACACCAAAGAATGGTTTACTTAAAATATTCCAGCAGTTTTCCTTACCAAGTAGGTGACTTAAATGCCATGGTGTCTGGCAAACCATGATATTGAAGTGTGAATTATCATCATATGAAATATATGATTTATAATGATATATGTGTTTCACAGATTAATAAACTGGCCACATGCAAATGTTTATCAGCATGACCAGAAACAAAGACAGTGTATAATATGGCTATGTTGGTGGGTAAAGCAGACATATCTGAAGATAATTTAATGATTATTAACTTGAAAATGAAAATTAACTCCTTTAAATACACCGTGGATGTGTTCAGTATTCTGTGTAAATATTTAGTCATTTTTCTAGATAGTGAACATTTTGTAGTTAAAGACATTTAGAGTACACTCCCTCCATGGTGATACTAACACAGTGTCTTGGTTCATAAAGTGTATCTCTGACTTAGCACAGTATATCCGTGTTTGATTTATTTATCAGTACAATAAGTTTGTCATGTGCCATATTTCTTTCTTTTTCATAAAACATGATTTGCCATCTGATTATATTCAATCCCTAAAGCAGCCCTCAGAAGGGGAAGGTTTTTAAATAATAAAATGTTTAGTATTTATTCTGCATACTTTATAAGGTAAAATAAGAGAAGTATCTTAGAGAATGACTGTATCTACTATGAGGCCTTGTAAGCTCCTCTTTTTCCTCAACCTTTTTTTGTTTGTTTTTTTGGTTTGTCTTTGGATTATAGAGATTTTCTCCATTTCCATTTCTCTCCATTTGTCATTACTAGCTCCTGTGTGCACTGTAGGCATTTTCCCCTCTGTGTTGTGCTCCATGGCCTGTGAGCTGATATGCTGGACAGGAACAATGTCTCCTCAGGCCAGCTTATTTAATGATAAACTGCACTGCTGCCGTCTCCCTGCACATCATGATGTATGCGGAAAGCATAAGGGCACAGGATCTGAGATTGGTTTTGTGTCTATAAGCAGTGTTTTGACCAGCTTTGCTGTGCCATGGCAGGGGCTTCATGGTGTTGAACTAGAGACAGAGTGAAACAGAGAAATAGGGCAAGGACCTTGACCCTGGACAATGTGATTCTGCTGCGTGTGTGTGTCCGTGTTTGCACACATTCTGCTTGATGTGGTGAAAAAATATAGTTTTCTAAGAATCATTGGAGAAATATGTTGGTGACTGGCTTGTTGCTAAGGAAACAGACTCAGTTTTGGAGTGGAGTTTATTTTTTTTTAATTCACTTTAGGCCTTGGCTGCCAAGTCGAATCATCTAGTTTTTTTTCAAACAGTTCAGCGGTTCAGACCGCAATACACTCATTCCATGGTTTAGGAGCAGTCTAATCCTTTTTTTGTGGACTGTGGACAGTGATTGCCTATTGTAGTTGTCATGTCACTGTGGATGAACTATATCCCCTCGTCAAAGAAGACATCTTGGTATCTTGTGTTAAAAAAAGGTCATGTCCCCTGTACCCTACTATCCCAAATAATTTAATTTAAAAAGTGAAACTGCCATTTATTCTAGATTCATTACATGTAGAGAGAAATATTTAAAACCATTTTTGTTATAATTTTGAAAGGTTGCAAAATAAAACAAATTTAATATCTCAGAATATTCAAATACGTTTGAGTATATTACTATTCATACAGTATATCTCTCGGTCTGGTTCAGTAAATCTAACCACATTCATGGAGAAGACTGCTGACTAGACTTTTGTCCGGAGGACAATTACTGACACCCTGCACCAGGAGGGTATTTATGTAAGCATATATATGAATCATATTCATGAAAAGCTGACTGGAAGGACAAAAGTATGGTGTACAAGCAACAGGGGTGATCACAGGCATAGGAGGATTGTTAAAGAAAGCCAATTAAAATACTTGCAAGAGCTCCATGATACTGGATTTTTGATTTTCATGAGATGTGAGCTCTAATAATCATGAGAAAACTCAGCATTTTTTAATTTTCATAGGTTTTAAACTGAGTGCAGCTGACTTGTATGGTTTTCATACAAGTATTTAGGGCAATCCTTATGTTGTAATGTTAGTTTGTTCTAGTATTTATGAGCCTCCCAAATGTGTTTGTATGCATATATGGAATTTCTGAATGGTTAATGCCATACTTGTAGAACTGGCAGTTCTTACTTCACTCACAATTTGAGTGTTTAATTTCAAATTTGGTGGTGTAAAGAGGCAAAAGGAAAAAAATAAAAACAAAACTCATGGTTGAGTATTTCTGAAACTGCTGATTTACTGGGATTTTCTTGCACAAACATCTTTTCAATGGCAAACAAAATGAAAGCATGGATCCATCCTGCTTTGTATAAACAATTTAGGGTGGTCGTCTAATGCCGTAGTGGATAAGGGACACAATTTGTATCCCTTAGTATTAACTGAGCATCAATTAAATGCCACAGGCTACCTGAGTATTATTACTGTCATGTAGATCAATTTATGACCACAGGATAATCCACCATGCCAGTAAGCTAAAATCGAACTGTTTTTTTTTAATATGACACTGTACTCAAATATGTTCACTGTACTTTTCTTAAATATGTTCACTGTACTCAAATGGCCTCCAGAGTCACCAGATCTCAGTCCAATAGAATACTGCTGGGATGTGGTGGAACGGGAGATTTGCAATATGGATGTGCAGCTGACTAATCTGCAGTAACTGTGTAATCATATCATATATCAATATGGACTAAACTCTCCAAGAAATGTTTTCAGCACCTCCTTGAATCTATGCCATGAAGAATTAAGACAGTTCTGAAAAAGGCAAAAAGGGGTACTAGCAAGGTGTACCTAATGAGTTTGTGTGTGTGTGTGTGTGTGTGTGTGT
This sequence comes from Clarias laeviceps, assembly GCA_030014305.1. NCBI lineage: Eukaryota > Metazoa > Chordata > Actinopteri > Siluriformes > Clariidae > Clarias > Clarias laeviceps. Next base: position 12,552,972 of record JAQMYJ010000037.1, read on the forward strand.
GTGTGTGTTTATCTATAATCTATCTATCTGTGTGTGTGTGTGTTCACAGCATTGGTTTTCTGTCTTTTGCACACACCTGAGTTTTTCTTCTCAGCTGTCACAAACATCAAGATTGCAGAAAAAAAGGAGGAAAATGCGCAGAAGAAAGGTCAACAGGATGAGAAGCTTCTATTATCGTAGATCTTCTCCTGGCTTCCAAAAGCAGCTTGTTTCTAAGCTGCTACCTAGCCAAGCATGAAGGGAGTATAATTTTAGCCAATTCCCTGCTAGCTTGGCTGTACAGAAAGCCATTGTAGAAGAGCAAAATAGCCACAATAGACTCACTGGCCACTCCTGATAAAGATCTGCATAGGTAATGCCAGGACAGCAAGAAATGCACTTTTTACTCCATTGCTTTCAGGGTACACTCACTTCAGGCTCTGACCACTGTTTGTCCCCTTGGCTTTGAAAGTGATGGATAGCATTTTTGTGGTTTATAATTGCAAGGGCCAGGGCATGTGCAGAAATTGATTAATTTCCTGGGCGAATAATACATTACCCCGGACACTTCTTTACTGTTTATCAGGCCACGCAGCCAAAGGCTTTGTTTGCTCTCTTCAACTTTCCCTGACTCCTCCTATCTGTGGCGTTTTTTCGAGGGCTTGCTGCTTTGAACGGCCCCTGGTGTTTTTTTTTTTTTTTTTTTTTTTAATGGCAGTTATGCTATAACTTTGCTATCAAAGCCAGAGGGGAGGGCAGCAAGCAAAGACGAGTGTTGCTTATTGTACATGAACACACAACTCCACAGATAAAACTTTCTACTTTGCATTATTTTAACAAAACCACTGTGCTGTTTGTTATAAGTGCATTCTGAGGTTTTCAAGTTGCTTAATAGCATTTTGCATGCAGAGAGCTATCAGCTTATTCTGCACTGCTCTTAATCCTCCTGTTTGGTGTATCCTCCCCTCCTCTTCAGTGTTTTCCAATGCTTTTTCTTGTGCGCTCTCTCTCTGCCAGACTAATATAGTATATCACACGTAGTGTTTTTGCCTCTAGCTTATTGTATTGATACACTTTAATCCACCATTGCAGCCGAGGACTTATATGTCTACTTGACATGCATTTTTATTTTGGTCCCACCCACCAAAGTGTTTCATAGCGTGTGTAAGAGAGTTTATTTGTGTCTCAAAATGATGGAATTCATGTCAACATATCAGCATGAATATGTACTGTAGTTTTAAAAAAGGAACCTAGAACATATGGATTCTTTTCGTAGTGCATTTAAACAACATTTATAAGATAAATCAAAAGATCCAACTGTTTCTTTTTGAGGCTTTTAAACAGACTAAATGTCTGGAACTAAATCAGTGTATTGTCTGATTTGAGGTGCTGTGTTTTCAGGCTCTGTGAATGTAGCCACAATATACATTCCCATCTCGTGTCCGATCTTCCAGAGAGCAGATGCCTCAACTTGAAGTGGCAAAGCCAATGAGGGACTGGGAGTGCAGATCAAAACAAGTTTTCAACTGGGGGACAAAAAAATGTGTCATAATTTTCACAAAAGAAAAATGAGATTATCGCAGAGCTACATCTGGTGCATTCATCAGCAGTCTTTCACTGTAAGTGGCAGGAGTGACATATGCTAGGTGTTCGAGTTGTGCTTAAGTTACAGAGTGAGTGTATTTATTTCAATAGGGCCCAGCAATGAAGAATGACACTGTAGTACATCGCTGTGTAGTTAGTGTTACTTGAATATAATCTTGAGGACTGTTTCAAACAGGATGCTGTTGAAGGTTTTTTATATCAGAACTTGAAAATACTCCAGTGCAGCTGGTCTATAGGACTGCAGATTAAAAAAATGAATGAAAAATGGAAGAAAATCTTTTTTAGTTAAAAAAAACAAAACTGTATAAAAAATAAAAAATTCTGTTCAAAATGAATAATTTTATAATAACCCTTAAAAAAAACCTATTCAATTAATTGAAAAAAAATCCAAATCTCATTTGTAGTTAATTATCAAGCAAAAATGCAAATTGTAATGCAGGAAATATATGTATTTTTTGAATTCTGTAATTTATCTTTTTTTTTTAAGAGCTTCACAAAAAATTGGATGAGCAATGAGAATAGAAATGCTTATTTTTGTTTTATCTCTTGGCTCTATTTCTGTTCAAGAAATATACTTCCTGTACAGAAAAAGATCTTTTGTTTGTACTGATATTGAGTCTTTTCGAACTCATTTGCTGGAACGAAAATTATTGTAGGCCGATATGAAATAGTTGACATTCCTCCCACTGAAACACTGACCGTGAATGTTCATAGAACAGGTTCTGATGATTTACAACATAAATTAATTAAAAAGCAATAAATGCCCAAGTTAGTGCAAGAGCAAGAAAGAAAAAAAGAGGCATTTTCGGAATTCTTCTATTAATACTTCGTTCATAACAACATGGATAAGCATAAAAGAAAAAGTGAATGAAAAAATTTGAGCCGGAGTGTCAGTTCTAGTGCTCCTATGTAATTTTTGTTTAACTTTTCCACAGTGAGCGCTCAGGTTTTTTTTTTTTTTTTTTTTTTGCAAGAATGGTACACTCGCCCCAGGTTGTCAGGGATGGAAGAATGCAGTGCTAGCTTGGAGTAAGAAACAGCAATTGCCACTTAATTAACCTCTCCGCCACCTCCTGCTCGCCACAATTTTCCCGGTGACTCATCTTAATAATTTTACGACCTTGCCATCAATAAGACTGAGACACACTGAATTGAGGTATGATTTAATTAAAGAAGTGCATATGTTTAAGAAATGTAAGCACACTGCTGTGAAAAACACAGGGAGTGTGCAGAATATGGTGTGACCTCACCGTTAAATATTAAACATGAAAATCTGAAGGGAAGCCTGACTAACATGTACAGCAGGCTAGTGTTTGGCATGGAGGGGAATTTCATAGTTCTTGTAGCACAAACGTAGTGCTTGTTTCTTCCACCATAGGGTGCTAGTGTCCCTCCACCACACCAGGTTTCAATTTCATGGCTTGAAACAGATTTAATAATCTTAAAACACTAAGATGAATCTAAGTGTACAGTAAAAACGTTGAAAGTTTTTAGCTGACCTCTCTCCCATTCTTATTGACAACTTTACCACAATTAGGATCTTGTTTGGTGATTAGAGTGTATTTTAAAGTCTCTAACTTACAATAAAATATAAATTATGGGATGTGAACAAAAAGTTTTACAGCAGGCATTGCCTCCTCCAAAAAAAGAAAGAAAAAAAGGGAGAAACCATAATGATGAATTGCCTGTTTTACTCTTTTAATTTATATTTTTCTGATCCAAATCCAACGTTTAAAATCTGCAGTTTAAGTAGCTGGAATTTCTCAAAAACAGATTTTGTAGATTAGACAATAACTGAGAAAGAGACCGAGCCACATGCGATGGCCTTGTCACACACTGAGCACTCCCACCACTTTCAAATGGCTATCCTGATGAGAATGAAATGACTTTATAATAGTAGGGGAGTTCTTGCATTTGTACACTGATATGATAATCCGTTTTATGTACAATGGTGATAATGATCATTATTATTACTGCCGGTTGGAGGGAGTGAGGGAGTAGTTTGGAATAAAGCTTTTATTTTATAATCCTCCTCCTTTAAAAGGTTAAATACCAATTTAAATATTTTTATAGATTTTTATTACCAGGGAGTAATAGTGCATGATTTAAATACAGTTATTTAATTGTATTTTTCCTTGCTTAAAATTATTTAGCTAGAACATATTATTCTCATGATTTATGACATAGGTGTTTAAAGTCTTCCAAAACTTGATCATGACAATTATGAAACCTTAGCTTTCCGTGTTTCCTTTCTTCATTTCTCCCTCCCTCCCTCCCTCCCTCCCTCTCTTCTTCCCTCAATCTCTCCTTCCTTAGTAATCACGATGTCCTGGTCAATCTTGCAGTGTATCCGGTGTCTATCCCTTAAAGCATAGACACAACCTGAATGAGATGCCAGTTCATCACATAGCCCACATAATACACTCTTTCTCATCTAGGAGCAATTTACCTGCATGTTTTTGGGAGGTTGGAGCACCCAGAGGAAACCCACAAGTACAATGGGAGAACATGTTAAACTCTTCATTGGCAGCAATTTAAAACCCCTAAAATCAGTCTCTCTGTTATGATTAGTCCATGTGATTAGATTGAACAAGCTGTAAGTGAACCAGTCTGTTGGTTTGAAATGTACAGCAATGATTCTGGTGATATCACAACGATGAGTGGGCACTCTTCCCTGTACCTTGAACAGTGGCCAAGTTACCGGCAGGCTGAGCTTTATTAATGGTGTCTTACTTCTGTTTAATACTCTAACTCCTACCAAATTGAGTTTAGATGGATTTGTAGTAGGTGTCAGGTTTTTAAACACCATTGCTGTAGTGTAGAGATGGGCCAGTGAAATAGGCCTACCTGTGACAGTTCAAGTGTGCCCGTTCTGAAGCCGAGAAGGGTTTAAGTGGACTTAAGTGAGATTAAATCCTTGTATGATTCACACTTTGTGAACGCTGCAGCAAATTGGGAGCAGAGCTCAGTGACTCCTTTCCACTTGCCGGGTACTACATGAAAGATTCTTTTCATATAACATAAAAAAAAAACAGAAAAGACAAGAAAGCTGTGTATGCGTATGTAGTAGCTTATCTCTTTTGTGAACAGAGTGAAAAAGATGCGAACCCTGCAAATTAACAAATCACATCACCACCATTAAGAAACATGCAAAATGCTAAAAAGCGCACAATCTGACTTGTCGTCTTAATAGTCTATACAACTTTTTCATACAGACTACAACAATCTGTGGCTGTAGGGTTCCCATTTCGCACTGTAAATATTAGATTTTACACTGTGAAATGCCTACAAAGCAGCACTTTTTTTTCATCACTTATTTTTATTTATTTGATTATTAATTTTTTTACTTGTAGCCATAAAACTTGTGCAAATTGTGCAATAAAACTTAGTATATTTTAAGGTGATGGGGACAAATCTATTCAGTTGCAATTTATGTATCACCATAATGACTCCCCCCCCCCAAAAATACTAATTAAATGTAATATATAGTATTTTTGCATACTAAAATGTTGCTGTTCCTTTACAAACATGCAGGTTGTGTGCTCAAACACTATTCTAAAAACACAGCATCCTGTGTTTTAGGAGCAAATTATTTGATGTTTGTTTAGAATTGTAATGAAATAAAATAAAAAATTGTAGAATATTGTATCGGGGGTCCCATCCCTAATCTTTAACCATCCCTATCCCATTGCTAATCTTTAACTATTTGTTTATCATCCCTGTGTTTCCTGTTGGAATTGCTAATTAGCCAATAGGCTGTTTATTTATTTACTACTCAATAGGCAGTTAACAGTTACAAAGCTTTTTTGTCTTATTTTGTGACATAGTATCTGTGTAGACTGTCACAAATTTAACTAATAAGTACTCTTCTGTTAAACACTAGCATTTAGGACACATGCACTGACTGTCCAACGGCCTTTAACAATCAACACCTTCAGACCACCAGGTGCAGGGAAGCTGCAGGGATGGAGATGAAGGAGTTTTTTTTCCCCCTCATAGGTCTACTCTCTTCACTTTGAGATTACTTTTTCGTTACACATGAGGCTCGTAGTGAAACAGCTTTCTGAAGCATTAAATAAAGTCAAGCCTACTCACTACAGCGCGCCAGTCAGCCAGCTAATGACTGCTGAGGAGAGACGTGGTGAGGAGACCTGTATTCAGTCCCTGTCAGGTCATTGGGAGAGGGGGCTTAAACATACACACACACACACGCACACGCACACATCAGGTGCATTTGCAATAATACAGTAAACACATATGGACCATAATATGGAAAAAACAGTAACAACAGGGGTTTCCAAACTATCTATCTGTGAAGGACACTATCGCATTTTTTTTTATTTATATTTTATTAGAAATATCACAACTTGAAAACTGAAATTAGCACATGCTCTTTTAGTCTTTTCATTATTGTAACATGCCCCACTAAAGATCAACAATCGGCATATGCACATTTTCCTATGCATCTATCTCTATTAAACAAACTAGCCCTATGTCTCAAATTGCATACCGATATGTTTTTCTAGAAAATTGAGTGTTTCCACTATAGTTTTTCTATTACAGTTGCTTTTTAAAAACCTTCCATCCTACCAGAACTACCAAAAAGTTAAAAACTTATTTTTTTTAGATTAGTCAGTACTTTTGAATGTGAGGTCAGAGTTTTTTCAGTCCGATAGCACTCCAAAAGTATTGAAATGGCAAAGGATTTTTTTTTTTTTTGCTCTACACTAAAGACAATTTGTCTTTGAGATTAAAAGATGGATATTAGAAGATGTATTAGCATTTCATCTTTCATCAACTGACATTTACATCTAGATGTTAACTAATGTAATACATGGCACCTTTTGTCCCGATAACACACACACACACACACACACACACACACACACACACACATACATTTTTCAAATGATAAAAAGTATAGCAATAAGTGATGTGCAGGCGTTTCTTGTTGCACAGATGAACCCTGTTAGATTGGGACATTTAGGGCTGCACCTAATTATTATTATTATTATTATTTCAATTAGTCAATTAGTCTAATGCTATTTTTTATGGTTAAACTAGCACTAATATTCTGGTTGGATTATGAATCCCTTAATTAAGTGACTCCCACCAACACTTATACTCTAAACTCACTTTAATACATGCTTGTTTTGAGATCAGAGAGAAGCTCGTACTGTGTGTGTGCATGTGAGTGCGCGCTTTGTTAATTTTTGGGGATAAAGTCTCATATTCCTCCATGCGCCAGCAAAACTGGGGATGAACGTAAACATTGCTACTCATCGACACACTTGTTAAATATTTATAGGCCTGCACCGACGTCAATGCATCTGTGTAGTCCTATATAAACATTTAATAGCTCTGAAAGTCTATTCTTGGTTTGAGCCCTGTGTTTCACCTGTGGAGACTGCTTTTGGTCTTAAAAAGGATAAACCAACATGAAGACCTATCTATGGGAGAAAAGTGAGCTATTTTAAAAAGGAGAAAAAAGGGAAATTGGTCAGAGACATTGCACAAACATTGGGTGTAGTGAATAAAGCAATTTAGAATGGTCTAAGATAGAAAGGAACCACTTGTGTACTTACAACCTACAACTTGTCATCATACAGGGCAGCCAAGGAGAACACCAGACATTGTTGAAAAAAAACATTGAAAGAGCTGTAAAGATAGCTCCGACTTTAACAGTCAGGTAATTTGCAAACAAATTTAAAAGGCCCCCGAAGGTCTCACAATCCACTATTTGAATAAGACTTTGAGAGCTAAAATATAGAGGCTATACTTAAAAGTGGCGAACTACTCAGCAACCAAAAGAATTGGTGGGCTGGATTAGAATCAGAATTAAATGTGAGGAGGCACAAAGCCAAAGTGTAAAGCAAGGAAGGATCTGCTTATGATCCAAACATATGAGCTCATTGCCCAAGCACTGTGGACGATATTGTTGATGATATAACTCGTGATAGTAGCACCAGAATGAATTCAAAAGTCCACAGAAACATTGTTTGCCAGCTTCCAGATCTTAACTTAAATGAGCGTTTATTTCACCTCCAAAAGAGTAGACTAAAGGGAGAAATCTACTATAAACAAACAACTAAAAGACATTGCATTGCAATCCTGGAATAAAAGCATCACAAGAAAAGAATGCAACAGTTTTTTTTAACAGATCTAGAGGGAAATATCAGGAAATAACTGAAATTGAGATTTTGTCTCATATTCATCTCTCACGTCACACTCAAGTGTCTTCAGTGTACAGCAAAAACAAAAGAATTGTCCTTGACATTCAGATGATTTCAGCAAAGACTGTAGGTTATTCACACATTGTAAAATTTTTAAAGGTTAAAGTAGTCCTAAATTCTAAATCTGGAATTTAGAAAAATGTCAGTGGTTAATGCCTTGGTGGGGGTGAGGGCAATTCATAATATCTATTTTGGTTGCTTTGCTCGAAAATTTTTTAAAACCCCTGGGTTACAGTCTAGCATACAGTATGCCTGAGAAAGCACACACAACATCCATTTAAGAGAGAAAGAATTGAACTGTTATCTTTCCTCCAACAGCAGTAAAAAAAAAAAATCTGTTATACCCCATCTCACCACCGCGGTTTTGCGCGGTGGCCATAAGTATGGTTCATCATGATTCACCGCGAGTTTTGGCGGTCTGATTACGCGCAAATCTTTCTATCTTTCCGCGCAAAAAATTAAACGTTTAATTTGTTTTGGCGGTTTTCATGGAAGCTTGTGGACTTCACGGAACTTCGGCGGGCAATCGCGGCGGCTCACAGTGCCCAACACCACATCTCACCGCAAGTCAAACCGCATAGGTGAGATAGGGGTATTACAGACATTAAACATGACATACTTAGCTGCAAGTTAGTATGTAAGGCAAAGGAATACAATTTAATCTATGTTAATAAAGAAATTAAAGGTTTTGTCTTTACATTGGTCAGAAAAGATATATTTACGTTTCATACATTGGAGGACCCCAAACCAGTTTTAGAAACATTTCTATGTCTGTCTGTCTTTTGTCACAGCATGATGCAAAACTGGCTGGACAGAATTGAACAGTAGTATTGTATTTGACAATTTGTATTTTGACAATTTGCTGCACCATAAATAAAATCATAATATTGAGTAAAAGTGAAGTTATGAGTTATGCCAGATTATGTCACAGTATCTAGACTTTTTTCGGACGCATATAGTCCTTTTCCCCCCCAAGGTGGGCGTGATTTATCGCATATAGAGGTAAACTGTGAATAGACAGAGTATGCAGAAGGCACATAAACAACCGTAATGCAACTACTAGCCGCGCAAATGATCACGAAACTGAAACAAAAGCGCCACACAGCATGGCTTACTCCAAAAAAGGCACTATGAAAACTGAACCTTCAAAGAAGAATGGACAGATCAATGTATGTTTATTCTCCCTGCGGAAAGTTTAAAATCTGTTTGTCTCATATATTCTGAAACCATGTTACTAATACAAAGCAGTGAAGTGCCACTATGAGGTTTACCTGGTTGTTAAAGCTCTGTACTGACAGCCCAGTATTATGAGTTAAAATTTAAATGTTGAGTAGAACTGAAGTTATGAGCAACTATCTGCCAGATTATGTCATAGCATGGTGCAAAACTGGCTGGACAGAATTTAATGAATCTTTTGCAATACTTAGATATCTGCCTGAGGTTTAATCTTCACCATAAGTAAAATCAAAATTTTAAAAATCAAAAAATGATGTTATGAACAGGTTTGTGGTTGGTTTAATAATCTACTTCAAAATAAGATACTAATAAGCTGTTTGCTTAATTTAAACAAGCACCTGCACCAATAGATATTAATTAGAAAATCTTAATTCAATATTTTACTCTGATTAGTTAATACTTTCACTGCTGAAATAACAGTGCTAAAGTGGTATAAGTGAATTTTAATGTGACAAAACTTAAGACAAATCTTTGTCCAATCTACTTTTTCAATTTCTTATCTGTGATTCACTCAACGATTACTAAACAGGGAGTGCATTTGGCTTATGACAAAAGAAGTACAACTTGGCATAAACAAGGCATAAGATACTTAACATAACAAAATTTAATTTCTCTGAATTAATAAGTTAGGTAGAGAGTTCTACTATACAGGAAGAGAGGCAGAGATGTACGTGAACTTTAACCAGAAATAATAAAAAATAGAGTCTGTTTGTTATAGACTGATGGCAGTAATGTTACCTGTACTAAACCACAAATACACACCTTAATGGAAATGGAAAAATGCACTCCCACAAATAACTGCACATGGTTGTTTTACTATCTTTTCGAGGACCTTTTATTGACATTAAATGTGCTACAACTAAATGCATTACATTGAATTTAGCAATAAAGTTGAATCTCTTCTAATCTAATATAACCTAATCCTTAGACCCAACATTTTGGGTCTTTTAAAAATGTTTTTGAAAAAAATAAACCTTTTTTTCTTGTGATGACCAATCTACATGTAGGTCCCCACAAGGTCAAAAACATCAAATATTGTTGCTCCCCATCCTGATTCAAACCTCTCACAGCACAGAGTCAGGTTCAGGTACAGTACCAAGCCTTTCTTGCTTGCCACTGTCTCCAGTTCTTGCTTGTTCTTGAAGCTACAGTAATCCTTACATTGTATAGCCATGTTGGATGCAAAAATCCTCAAATTAAAGCTAAAAATCTACACATTATTTAACAGCAAGATATATTAAAATAAGTAAAAATACTTATGCACTTGACCCTATTTTGAAAGGAATACACAGCTCTCGCAAATGCATGTACAAAATCATAAACACAAATGCATTTATACACTTATATACCTAAACACGTACATATACTGTAGAAACAGACTCACTCGAAACCCCAAACACAAGTATATCATATTATTCTTAATAGCCAGAAGAGTTGATGGCAATTAAGAGTGAGATTATTAAAGATTACATGGCCTGCGAGCAGTGCAATCAGCTGAATTGGTTTCATAATGGAAGGACACTATGCCAAAAAGTGTTATATTGAAACCTGCCAGACGCACGCTCCGCTGATTGATATGAAATGCATCATTTCAAATGTGATTAAGAGGGGTGGCCATTTTCCTGTCTAAAAAACTCATGTCGGATTTCCTAAATCTTCCCTTCATATTCGCCGGCTCATTCAGGCAGAGATTATAACACTTATACATATTAATAGCAGATTTACTCACAGATTTCTGGCGCCATATGCGGGCTCGCTGCGGCTGGATGGGGTTATGACTGCTGCAAGGCTGTCAATTATTTTCCATTTTTTCCCTTCAGGTAGGGATTTTCAGCATGCATTACTGTGCACTTGACTGTGTTATATTGAAGTAATGAACAGAAATTAAGTTTTTTTTTTTTGTTTTTTTTAAGATGCACCAAAAAGCACCTCAAAAGAACATTGGGCATGCATCTGCTAGAGATGCACTGATATAAGTGTTGTTTTGGGCATTCGCACTGGTAATGTAGTTTTTGTTAATGCGTATACAGAATGTTATTGTTATGTTCAGAAAGAGATTACAGTAGCAGGTGAGCTGCATTTTTTTTTTTAACAGTATACTGCTCTTTTTATTGCGAAAACTTTAACTCGGCATGATCTTGACTTTGATTATGATTGACTTTAACTCAATCCTTCCCATGGATTGGCACCCCATCTAGGGTGTACCTCGTCTCATACCCTAAGTCTCCTGGGATAGGCTCCAGGCCCCCTGTGACCCTATATACAGGATAAAGTGGTATAGACGAGTAGGAGGAAAGTTTCAATTTTACAGGCCACTGTATACACAGCAGACAAATATGTCAAGAAATTACTGAGGATAAAATATTAGGAGACCTTGATTAGATCAGAATGAAAAAAAAATGTTTGCATGTAAGAACTAAATACTGTACTTCCTGTGTACATGGAGAGATTTATTAAAATATTAGAATTTGGCTAAGAATTCAGTTATTGCTCTTTTGGCAGTGCCTTGCTAGAGATATTCATCTCTATTTGTGCTCTCTGTTTTCTCGCTTTCTCTCTCTCTCTCTCTCTCTCTCTCTCTCTCTTTCTCTCGCTCTCTCTTTTTTTTTTTTTTTAAAGGGATGAGTGGGTGGAGACCAGAAAAGAAAAGAAACAAACTTATTTGTCCTACTGAATCTGTGTTAGAGCCCACAGCAGGCTAGAAATAACAAGTTAAGTGGCATAATGAGATTTTCCCTTCCTTTTCAGCCACAAAGAATTACTGGGCCTGAAGCAGTTTTTCCTCCGATCTGGCCAAAGTACTCTGGGCATTGAGGGTGGGAGTGAGTGAGTGAGTGAGTGAGTTTGTCAGTGTCTTAGCATACAGAGAAAGATAGAGAGGTGGGGATTGGGGGAGAGATGAAAGACTGAGGGGGGCAGTTAGTGCTAGGTTTTGCCATCTTTTTTTAAAACACGATTTACATTCTCAATGTAATGTATTAAAACGTTGACGGGGCAAAAAGGGATTCACAAGATGCTGCATTAGAAACTCAATTTCTATGATGAATTGCCTGAGGCCAATGAATCACAAACTGTTCTTGCAGCTTGCAGGTTTTTTTTTTTTTTTGGTCCAAATCTTCTTAAACCTCTCTCTTAATCTGATCGGCTGAATATGAGAGGGTGAAAGGATTTTCAGACTAAAAAAGCACTCATTTTTTTTCTTTGACATGCTTCGTATTTTCTAAATGCTGGGTCAGTAATATTCAAAAAACTGCTTAGCGCTCATGCAGTTGTGCCTCTCCATCAGGGCTCACTGATGTTCCTTTCTCTTGTGCTGCTGCTGTAAGCTGTTGGCTCTTAGCTGCTTTTAAACACACTAAATCCTAAGAAAAGATGCATTCTTCTACAAGCACTGTTTAGACGCTATGGCAGTGACATCTTATTCACCCGCCTTAATTATATACTAATGCTCTCGAACATGACTGTAATGACCATCGTGCTTTAGAATTTGTGTGTTGCATATTTGTGTTATTTAGAATATAATTCAGATCCGCTTTCCCACAAAGGGAAGAAGAAAATGTCTAGAAGGTTACTTTTCGGTGAAAAGCCAGTTGCCAAATTGCTGACGAAAGATTCAAGTGGTTTAGCCAAAACTCAACAACGTGTGTGTGTGTGTGTGTGTGTGTGTGTGTTTGCCTTTATGTGTGTGTGTGTGTGTTTGCCTTTATGTGTGTGTGTGTGTGTTTGCCTTTATGTGTGTGTGTGTGTGTGTGTTTGCCTTTATGTGTGTGTGTGTGTGTGTGTGTGTTTGCCTTTGTGTGTGTGTGTGTCTTTGCCTTTGTGTGTGTGTGTGTTTGTGTGTGTGTTTGTGTGTGTGTGTTTGTGTGTGTGTTTGTGTTTGTGTGTGTTTGTGTTTTTGTGTGTGTTTGTGTGTGTCTGTGTGTTTGTGTGTGAGATGGATGGTTAATTCCCTTTACCATCTCAGTGCCAGCGGTGGTAATGAGAGAGTTGTTGCAGAATGGATTTCTTCAGCCAAAACAGCTTATTCTGGCCAGTTTGACTACTCCAGCTTAGTTGTCTATGAAGAGGAATTGTATATTGCTTAGGAAAGCTTTCAGAGATTGAGTTGCAGTTAATTCACCCACCTATATATTCAATATAATATGAAGATGTAATAAGACTGTCATTGGCTTCCTGGCATAATAAGCATTAACAGTGGATGTGCTTGACATAATTTTTAGCCACAAAACAGTATAAGTATAAGGGCTATTGTTGAAAACATAGTCTTAATTCATGAACTTCCATCATACATGATACGTACAAGGGGCTTTCAAGTCAAAAAGGGACTTTTGAATGTGCAAAGTAACAACACAGTTGTGAAAGTTACTTTTTAAACTACTTTTATTCCTCTATATAATCCCCAGCTACACTAATGCACATATCCCAGTATTTTACTAGTGCATTAAAAGAAAGTTTACTCAATATGAAGGAGTCATGATCGGACTGCGTGCTTAAAATCTGAAATACTGGAATCCACAGGAACTTCATTATTGGCCAACAAACTAGTAGGAAGTGCTTGGAGAGAGGTCAGAACTGTACGAGGATGTGGCAATAACTGCAAGTGGTGTTTGTGAATGATTGTTATACAGTTCTCATACACACACTTAAAAAAAAAAAAAATGTATAAGGATCTATCCAAAGATGGAAACTACAAAGCACTTTTTTAAGTCACTCTGGATAAAAGCGTCTGCCAAATGCCTAAATGTAAATGTCTTTTCTGCAAGTTGGCGACAAGTTACCTTTTGATTTTTTTTTTTTTTTTTACATGTTCACATGTTGACTTGAACACATGTCATATCCTGCAGGGCACGGGATTCAATTATTTACTTGACTTTGTTTTTACTTTCATTTAAATCTTTTTTTACCAACATTATTTGCTTGACTCTCAAATTGTATACTTAGAGATTTAGGGTTAAAAGTATTTCAAATGGAGGTGGGTGTATATTTAAGCAAAAAAAGAGGGACATTGCTTTATCTCTTATTCACACATCAACGTGATAACACATGCTTTCTTTCCATCAGATTTATTTCCATCAGAATTGTTTATATTAGTCACTACAATGTTACTGTTGGATTCCCTAAAAATCTAAACACATGCTGTGGGACAAAGTGACATCGGATGGTATTCATGATTCAAAACTGACTTGCTCAGCTGGTCCGGAGGGCCATCATCATATATATTATATACAATATGGTCATTACGTCTGTGTCCAAATTGTTTAAAAAAAAAACATAGGGGGTTAAAAAAAAAAAAGTGACTTCTTCTTTGATTTTGTTGTTGTTGACACCTGGAAGAGGGAATGAACTTGACACCAAGGAATAAAAAGTAGGGCACAATAGACTAAGTTTTGGTTTGGGAAAATCGGGCTGTCCTACTTGCTCTTTTATTCATTGGTTCTGCCATCTATTGCTGCTTTGTAGACCTGCATAAATTTATGTTTCTGACCACACACTACTGAGTGACAAAAATATCTAAATATAACACATAATAGCAAATAGCACCATTATAGCAGATTGGACATTAATTTTTCCAGGTGCTAGTTACCAAAGGTGTGAAGCTTTATGAAACAAAGAAATTTCCATCTTAAGGTTCCAAGATGTCAAGTCACAAAACATGTAAAATAAGTATTATGATAAAAGGAACTGTACTATGTATTATCAGTGAGAACAAATCTGATTAGTAGCTGAAGACAAAGTAAATGTAAATAAGTCTTTCTTTCAGAGACTCATGTGCATTGTTCATTTGGACTGGTCTCTTTAATTTTGATGGTGCCAGCTGGCATGATTTCACCTCTTTTGTCTTTGTTTACAACTTACAATGCCATGATTTTACTGGTTTACACTGGCTAAATATGGAGTGAACATGTTGTGAATGCTCTTAAGTGAGCTCAGCTGGGCCTTTTGTTTGATGGCTGGCTGATGAGAAAATGCAAAGGCCTGCAACTCTCAGCTCAACAAAGAAGCTATTTCTTTGTTAGCATCTTTGCTGGGCTGGATTGGAAGAAAAGAAGGAGAAGAACCAGATATCTTTTTTTCTAAATGTAAAATGGCATGATGTAAAATGTCTAACCACAATGCACCTTGCTGAAATTACACACTGAGTTATCAGGTTGGCCATGCAATGCCACTGTCAGATATGTCTTTGAAAAGAGAGCGGATAAAACCATCTTTATTTAGCATATCATGCTTCATTATACTGTACTTGACCGAGTTAATCTTTGGGGATGCAGCTTTGGATTTGAGGCAAACATTTTGAGGCACCATGGTTTTACAGAATGCAATCGGTTGAAATAAAGGTACTATACATGAGACATTACGAAAATCACAGAACAGAGAAATAGTTGGATGGTAGACATGATACTGTATCAGGTTGTTTATACAATAAAATATTGTACAAATTCCACAAATGGCATGATGATGCCGATGCCATGCTTTTAAATTCCTGTGACAATCAGCACAAGCCCATTCATGTTATATAACATATTTGTTCATAACCTTCATAGTTTTGTTGTTTTTGTAGATGTTGATCAAAGTACCAAAGCATTGCTTTTGCTATCTCACACTTTCAGTTATGCTACTGTGTGGGCTATCAGTATTTTAGCCCCTCTGAAAGAACTTGACTAAGGAATGTAGTAATCCAAGGAATGTTCTATTACTAAAAGCATGAATGTGACAGATTTGAAAGTGATTGATGATGGCAGGTCATAATGTTGAGGGCCATTAAACACAAGTTTATAATTCATTCCTGTCAAAAATACTTTGTAAGTACTTTTATTTAAATGTGTAGTGGTGGTCTGTTAAAAAAAAGAACCAGAGAAACATCCATTGAATTAAACATATTTCACAAAAGCTGAAACACTGAATGTAGGTGTTAAAAGGTGGATAAAGTACTTCATTTAAGTCCTTACCTGAAGTACAGTTAAATTCAACAACTAAAATAAAAAAAAAATTCTCAAGCCTTGGTTTTTCAGTTTACAGACATAGTAATGAAGTTATGGTACATTTTAATTTAATTTTACACTGTAGGAAAAAAACTAAATAAGCATTTGCAAGTAAATTACTGAAAAGTGATCATTATTAACACTGGAAGTTAACAGAATGAGTTAGCAAGATGTGAATAGAATGAATAGATGTAAATAGATTTTCTTTATACATGAGATTAACTTTAAGGTATGCATTTCATTACTTAATGAGTATGAAAGCATTATTTAAGTGTAAATATGTTTTATTTGTGGACCCCATAACGGAATGTTACTTTTTGTAACAGTAGAGTTCAGGCTTAAATCTGATTGGCACCTCTCATTGTGTACAACTGACATTGAATAACTAACATATGCAACTAGTGACAACCCTACCAAGTATGGTCATAACTTATTGAAAAAGATGTGCCTTTGTCCTGGACACTTTAGTGCTTTATTTGTAATTTTTTCAACAATGATAGAAACATTAGTCTCAGGGGCCTGTTATGTTACTGTCATAAAGGAAAGGCTATTCTGGCATTTTTATTTCCTAGAGGCAGGCATCTATTTGTTTTGAAACCACTTTAATTTGTTACGCATCTAGTCATATGGGACTTGGTCTTGCTCCTCTGTCACCTCACTGTGGGTCCCAGTGCTAAATATGGGGTAATGTTGTTGCTCCTCCAGCCGGGGCATCTAGTGTCCTTCGAGCATACTAATGGCATTTTGATAGGCTTAGGGTCTTAAAAAGGATGGACTGCATCATTGACCCTTTAAGCAAACAAAGTCAAGCTCGTTTAAAGACTTAGTCCTCGGATGCCTGTGCTGTTAAATCTGTTTGCCCCAGATGACAGAGATCTGGGGTGTTAATTTAAATTTTGCGACTTGTCTAATGTAAGAATGAACAAAAATGTGAATTATAGAATTAGAAATTGAGAATCAGGATGTTTATTCACAAAATGAGTAGGGTGTAATTTTGATATTAACCACCCATCCTTATTAATCTACCTACTGTAGCATGTTTTAGGAGGTATTTGGAACCTGAAGTTCAAATAGACACATGGAGAAGCATACTTTGATTTACCTGAGCTTGGGTTTGAATCAGAAATCTTGGCATTGTGGAGTGAAACGCTACTTGCCCCAACCCCCTGTTACCGTTACTGAACTAAAATAATCCTAAAACTGTAAAACATACGTAGTAGTCATAAGAACATATAGGAAATATAATCAGTAAATGTTCTGACTATGTTCTGACATCACCGCTTGTGCAGCAAATATTATCAACATACTGGATACATCCTAAGATGAAGGATACAGAACAGTATATTGCAATGTCTGCTGTACGTCAGTATTATCTAAGTTAGTTTTTGGGTGAATTGTGGAAAACTAAAGCCTTGTGTAAGGACATGGACCAAACAAGTGGACATTTGTGTGAATAACTTGGGTACAGTGGAACCTCGGATTGCGAGTGTTCATTAGCGATGTTCCTTGTTAATTCCGATAAAACGGTCGTTCCGTTATTGTGTGTGTGTGTGTGTGTGTGTGTGTGTGTGTGTGTGTGTGTGTGTGTGTGTGTAAAATTCTAAGAGAGGAAGAAGGGTTACTGTGTAAGACGAGAAGAGGGGAGGGTCTGAATCCTCCTCTCCTCTTACTTTAGCTTCACACACATACACAAATACACACACATACACAGTGTCTGTGCGCATAAACAGAAACACGTATCTGTCGGGATTTATGTTTACTTTTTTTAAAGGTAAAGTGCAGGTTAATTTTTTTTATTTATATTTTGTATTCATTATTTTTATGTATTTATTTTTTGGGGCTGTGGAACGAATCATTTGAGTTTCCATTATTTCTTATGGGGTTGGTTCCAATGTACTTAAATGCAGTACAAAAAACATCAACTATACATCTGCAACATGGATTTTCAGTGGCCAGAGTTGCTGCCTCATACTGTAGCTCCAGGTTCGAACGCCCAGAGATACACCATTATGTGTATTGACTACTGTGTGGATGTGTGTGTGCACGCATAGTGCCCTGTCTATTGTATTCCTGACTTCTATTGTTCTCCATTTAGACTCTGGATCCTAAGCAACCCTGTTAATTTGAATTGCACGCCACTTGTTTCCCATCTTGAGTGCCAGTGTTTTAATAGTCAGTCAGGGTACACATGCTGTCAGCAGCTCAATGTATGCTTCAGTATGAAGAACTCCACTGGGAACCCCCAGGGTCATTACCTCTAAATGCCACTTTCTGCAGCGAGACCCCTCTCTCTACTCCATCCTTCCATCTACTCATCAATCTATACATGTGATAGTAAAACCATAACACACATGATGTTCTCAAAATCTAGAAGCAACATTTTTTTCCTTCATCCACAGAGCTTCAGTTATTTCAATTACATTCCCGTCAGTAGAAAGACCTGATGAGTGTGAAAAGGGTAGTGTGTGTATGTGTGTGAGGCTAAAACACTGCAGCCAGACTAAGCGATGAGGCTCATGATGAAGACAAGGGGTGGACAGGTCATATGGCCATGCCCATCGTAAATGGTGCTATTATTGATTTTTCAGCTTCCTCGAGGGGAATGAACAAATGGGGCAGCTTGGCAAAAGTTGTTTCTGTCAGATGTCGCTGTATGAGTTTAAGTGTATGTGTGGTTGTATCCCCTTGAATGCTGTTAAAAAAACTGCCTGACAGAGTCATTTGTGGCCATAATTACATCTGAGAGAAAATGGCCATCTTGTGGACGTGCTAATGAGCCCATGGGGAACAAGCCCACATCCTTTGCTTTATTACTCAAGAATGTCTTACAGCAGCTAGTTTTGTGCTTCTGTGTGTATGTGTATAGATATCTAGATAGATGGCCATGTTTTTCAGCTCTGTAAGAAGTTATCATGAATGGCCTGGGTTTTGACATTGTTGCTTAGTTAATCCAGGTTTTTCACTGTTGAAAACAGTGTCATAGTCTTATAGTAATTTCATAATAATTCTAGCCAGTTAAAGAAGCTATATTAGATTACAAGTGTCCCACAGTCTTATCCACACTATAACCATTTAAACCTTTTTATACCCAGTTATTTGTGCTAATTCTTAATAATAATAATAATAATAATAATAAAAAATAGAAGCATGAAGAGTAGCTTAATTGATATGGAAACATCTCACCATGTACATCTGATAAATCTGTCTAGCCACCCTCACACATGTTGACCATCTTACACTGACCCCAAAGGTTATCTTAGTAAAGCTTTGACTGGTGACTGAGTCCACAACCCTGAGCTGCAATCTGTTACATAGTGATTTGATTTTATCAGGTCAATCTGAAAAGCTGCACCTGCAATAATCAGCTTTCATCCCTGCATCTAAATATTTAATAGTTAGGATCCTGATTTAGTGCACCTACTTACTTACCAGTTCTTAGAATTTCTTCTTAAGCAAAATGATTGTGTACATGTGATATGTATAATGTTTTTTAACATGGGCTTCTTTCTTGCTAATGGTGGTTGTTCTTGAACTTTTAAAGAAGTATTCTGTGTTTCTTTTGTAGACTGAAAATCAGGAACCATGTAATTGTGTAAAAGGCTGTTATGTGCTTGGGCGTGTAGGAGGTTAGTTCAGATTTATTTATTTATTTTTTAATATTACTGTCCCTCCACTTAACCATTGTGTGATGAGATTTCCATTTAGTACATTGGCTCAAAATGCCCACATGCATGCCAGTGAAAAGGGTCTTGGTGAACAAAAGAGCCACTAAGAAAGCACAATTGTATGTGGAAGTATAGGACATTTCTATGAAACATTTAAAGGAAAAATATTACCATTTGAAATGGTCCCAGCTGTTGTCTGCTAATTAGACGTCCTTGGGAGAAGAGAGTATTTTTTTATTGTGTACAATGGGCCCTTTCAATAGATTTCTGTGGCCTTGCTATTTAGGCCTTCTCTGTCAGACTATTCGACATGACCAATGGTGCTTTTTAGACTATAGGATATTTGGCATTTTCAATTCAGCTGTTCTTTCTCACTGTGATGTTAACCCTATGTTGTACTTATGTCCGGTGGAGACTTTTTATCCTCTGTAATTTGTGAATGTTATGCCAGTATTCAGCTATTTTGAATATTCATGCATATGTCTAGGAGGGTAAATTGACTGATTTTGTATTAACTGACTGATGTTGATCCCTAACTGATGTTGCCCCCAGAGCCAGATTGCTGCTGTGGGTACATTGGTTTCCGGATGTCATTTTTTTAATTGTCTCCAAGCTTGGTAGTCTTTGGTTTTCATAAGACCTTCTCACACATTGACTGGCACACATTTTCTTCAGCGCTGTTTGATTGATCTTCCACTGGGTGGGTCACTCTCTCCAGAGAAGTCTGTATGAAAGCTGGCGACAAGTCATTCGGCAGACATAGCCAAACCATCACAGTTACTGTTTCTGGATCAGTTCTTCTATTGTTGGTTGCTATTTGCGTGTTCCTTGGATGATTGCCTTATAAAGAAGATCACAACACAAGATTCATAGTATCTGGTGTAGGCATTGAATTTGGAAGACTTCAAGTTTGTTTAGATCTGATTTGCGCAGGATCTGTGTTTTCGATGCATAAATGAGAAAAGGAAGGTTTAGAAAAGGTGCTGTCAACACTTTGGTCTTGTCAGTAATCATTTTCAAGCCGTACAATTTGAGTAATATCGTAAAGTATGTCTGGACCCACGGCATGGTTGTCTGCAAAAATAGCATTATCATTGGCAGATGTGAGGTCAGTCATGAAGTGGTAATTGTCATACTGTATGCCCCATCTGTCCTGGAATGCTTTTCTCATGGTGGTATCAACTAAGATGTTGAAAAGGAATGTTGAGTCCATGGTAAACTCCTCAGACATTTTCATTTAAAAAAATGTCCCCACTTTACAGGAATTTAGTTGGTGATGGTTCCACCTGCATTTGTGTTTGTTAAATGACAAAATGTAAACATAAGGCTGAGGAGAAAATTTCCATATTTACATATGGACACTAGATTCCAGTGAGTAATCATTTCAAAACTGTTTAGGGTTGTGCCTGATAGAAATGAAACATATTTTGATTTGTTGTACATTCTAAGATGCTTTTCTGCTCACCACAGTTGTACAGGGTGGTTATTTGTAGCCTTTTAGTCTGGCTATTCGCAGTTGACCCCCTTAATCAACAAGACATTTTCATTCTCAGAACTCGACAGATGTTTTCTCTTTACTGCACAATTTTGATTAAAGTCTTGAAAATATTTAGAAAATCTCAGGAGACCTGAACTGAGTTATTGACCTTCTTAAGCCAGCCCATCAGTAAACACCAGTCACCCGGTTCCATTGGCAGCACTGCCTCCACCATAATTGCTAGATAATGTATTATGCTTTGGATTCTGGGCTATTACTTTTTCCTCCAACTTTCCTCTTCCCTTTATTCTGGTATAAGTAAATTTTGGTTTCATCAGTCCAAAGAATCTGGCAGACTTTACTGGTAAGCGTAACAAGTAGTTTGCATCTTGCTGTGAAGTTTCTACATTTACTTCCTAAAGCTGTCTCTTGACTGTAGACTTTGACAATGACATACCATCCTCCTCAAGACTAAACTTGAGGCTTGGCTAGTTGTTGTGAGTTCATCTTCACCATGGACAAAATTTTGTGGTCATCCACTTTAGTTGTCCTCCATGGTCTTCCAGGCCTTTTGCTGTTGCTAAGCTAAGCTTTCAGAAAATTCCTTCTCTTTAAGAATTTTGTTCTTATTAGTCACTCGCAATGTTTTGCTATCTCTCTAATGGGTTTATTTTTATTTTTCATCTTAAGTGTATATATAGTCATGTTAAAAAGTTTGTACCCCTCTTTAAATTCTATAAGTTTTTGTTTTGTGCAAAAATGTAACAAAAATCATCTTAGTGTAGTCGGTCTTGGTATTCAGCAAGAAGAACAACAGCGTATTGCTGTTTTCCACTATGCGATTATTTATTCAACAAAAATAAAGGCGAAAAAATGTGAGGGCAATAATAAGTACCCCTTACTACTTCCTCAGGATTTAAGAGGGTAAGTTGCAGCCAGGTGCTGCTAATCATCAGCCCTTGATTAATTGCTCATCAGAAGGTGTGCAGACCTCTATAAAAGCATATAGACACACTTACATTTCAGAAGACAGAATAAAAAAATACATATTGGTGATTTTTCTTATTTTGGACAAATTTGAAGACCGTATTACATCTGTACTTGTCAGTGTAGGTTTATAATTCTATCCGTGATATCAACAAATGTTATAAAAAATGATTAAAGTATTGTGGTATATAAATTAGGACATAGATATTACTATAACTAATTTACTTTCTTGCAGTCTCCTCTATTATAGAGCCTATCTGAAAAATGAAATCAAAGTGATCTAGACTTTTAACAAGGCACAAATTTATTTCTTTATAAGCTCAGCTTGGTTTCCTTCTATGCTGAGCATTCACTAAATAAAAGCTAGGTACAATTTATTTTGCGGGAATGAAAAGGATGTTTTATTTGTGTGGGGGTAAAGGAGGTTAATGAAGCTCCTATTCTGGGTGGAGTTCAGTAATTTCAGCACTATTGATGTTTCGGTTACTGGCAGCAGCACTAGTGTATGTGGAGTGATCAATAATGGCACATCATCCTGACACAGCAAAGACCTTTAAAAGTGTTAATCAAGAAACAGGGTTGTGAAAGAGAACATCTATTTAAACCCAAGTGCTGTTAACAGTGCATCAGCTTTTCAAATGTTTATAGCCATGAAAGCTTTTTGCAAGAGTTTTGCATAGTGATGGGAAGCTTCATTATGTGCTTGCCAAAGTCCAAACTTGTTTATAGTGGCACAACCATTAGTTTAAAAAATATCACTTAATGCTGGATCCTTATAGTAGAGTTTTGTTAATAGTGTGCCACTGATCTGATCCTATCCTGTTAGTGCATTTTTTGTGCTCAATAGATGAACAGAGATAGAATGTGAAATTTAACCTTGACCTGTAATAACCAAAGGCATACCTTTGATGTATGTATCACTCACATCTTGATCCTCTCTATTTAAAACATATCATGTGGTAAAACATGTCCACAGTTTGATTCTGCCTCATTCGTGAGTAGTACAGTACATGCAGCTTGGATGCAGTAATGACTGGTGAAGCCATCATAACTGTCAACATCATATTTATTGTTAACAGCTCTTGGGATCATGTGAGAAATTAACTCTATTAAGATCGTTGAACGGTTATTATAGGTTTCGTCCTCTATATTTTTCGTGCTGCTCTTTAATTACTATATCATGCTCTGTTCTGCCGGTATTCTACAGTATATTTGGTCTGCTGCCTTGAGCAAAATGATGAAACCATGTAACCACCACCTGCTAAAACCTGCTTAATTATCTCAGAATGTCTTAATAACATAATCACGTGAGATATTTTACACAGATATTTCATGGTCTTGTGGTTAGATCAAACTGATCTAGGTACATACAGTACATCCATACTTGAGTACGTTTTACTTTTTGTTGGCATAATGTCTTATTTTAGCTGTAAACAATTTTCTCATTATTGTAACTTCATGACAATAAAACATGAGCCAGCTTAAAAACAGTTAAGGTTAGCATGAGAGAGGGATTTCTTAGCATGAGAGAGTGATTTGTGGGCATAGCTTTCCTTGCATAGCTTTTATTTAATCAAAAATTGAATAAAATAGCTTACTTGTTAAAATTCCTTCAGATTTGTGTGAGGTCAGGTTGGTTTTTAATGCGGCACATGATAAATAAGAGTGTACTGAAGTCTGTATTGATGTACTCAATACAATTTCTTGGTCTTGACTAGTAAAATATATTTCAGCAGTTTTGCCTTGAAGATAAGGCACGTTTTAGGCACCGTGCAAACTTTTCACATTTCTGTATATAGGTAAATGATGTCTAAAAGATGCTGAAGGGCAGATAGATGAAGAAAGTGGTTGATCAGCAACTTCTATTTGATAGAGAAGGTTTGAGGGGGGCAACTCTCACCTCTCCATTCTGCCCTTGCACAAGACCTATCCCCATACTTTCTATACACATATTTATGCCAAGAAACAGCAATCTAAGCACAAATACGAATTTAAAAAGGCTTTAAGGCCTCAGAATCTCTCATTCCTTCCATTTCCTTGAATTTCCATGCTATAGAACGAGCAGAGGGGGGGAAACGTCAAATGTTTATCTTCCTCGAGCAAATACTTGCTTTATTTCTCTGTTTATTTGAAATCTTATCTTGCCTTTTGGACAGTTCAAGACCTCTTTAAAATAAGCTCTTATTTGCGTCAAATCACATGGTAACTCCATTTCTACAGCAAGTTAAATATCTTTCACTTCTTAATCTAGTCTCACACCTGCCTGGAAGTCAGTCTTTTAAACAGAGGGAAAACAGTACCTCCATTTTATGTTTCAGAATGCATGAAACACATCTTCACTCCTATTTTACACTTGACATATTGTAATAGTTTGATAGTCTTGTGTATTTCTTTTTTACAAGCATATGTTAAATCTCTACTTTTTAAAAATCTACTTAAAAATAAGGGTTTTGCGCCTAAAGTGCTAATCTATGAATAAAAAATTGTTCTAGGAATTTTGTGAAGACAATCATAAGACTAAAATTATAATTGTTTGGTTTCTGATTTTATCAGTAGACATAAATAGTCTGAAATGTTAATGTTAAAGGTAACAACAGTTCAACTGATAATTGATTTATAAGCTTACAAAATCTTAAACATGTTTAAAGTACTGTAAGGAATAGATCTGTTCCAGTATGTACACTTGAAGATGATAGTTTAATAAATTATCATGAAGAAACATGCTGCACTTAAATTTTTAATCACACTGTTTTTAAAAATCTATATATTTATTATTTGTCATGAATTGAATAGACAATAACCAATGCAATCTACCTTACACACTGTCAATTAGTACACAATGCCTTGTTTCACTTTCTTTAATATTTTCTAATGTTTGTTAAGGGAAGCCATTACACCGTAAAACATTACTGATTATGATAATGTATGCACAGTACAGTTGTACCCTTGTGCGCTTACTATGTGTCTTTAAATGTATGAGTACTTTAAAACTTGAAACGAAAATTTCACCATTTACAAGCAATATATACTGTATTATGCATATACATTTATAGAGAATATAGAGCAAATGTAAAAGTTTATTAACAACAATAACGATACTCACTCACTCCTTCTCTATACCGTTTATCCTGTACAGGGTCATTTCTACAATGGCTATACAGATTTTTTTTAAATCTACATAGCAGTTTCTCCATCCAAATGATATTTTGAAAGAACAGTAACTGGTGATATAATTTACAAAGCCAGCAGAACAGTTATCATATTTAATGTACAAAGCTCTTGGGAAAATGCGCTGTTTTGAGATCAGACCTATTAGGTTCAATTTAGAGTTGTTATATAATTCAGAGCTTTTTGGGTTGCTCTCCAATTTTATTAATTTTTTTATTGGCCTAATTGCTTTCATTCTATGTAATGAAAATATGTAAACATGTGATCTCTACCTGTCACAACATGTTTAAATATCTCAGACTTAAACATTAATTATTAACAATTATTTAGTCATGTGAGACAGACACAGTGGAAACAGGCATCAGCTTTTAAATATATAATTTTAAAAGCTACTGTAAAAAAATTTGAATAAATATTTCAACATAATAATCATAAAAATAATAAATGAGGTTCCTCATAGCTGTCAGCAGTTTATTAAAATGACTCAGTGTAGATTTCATATTAACACACACATTAAAATTATATTTTTAGACATATTAATTTAGTTAGACTTGCTCTTACTAACCCTTTCTTAATCCCTTTCACCTTCTCTTTAAAAATCAATGATCCTTTTTAAACTTGGTGTTGCTTGTTACTTTTTTCTGTCGCATAATATTTACAACAGTTTATAACAGCTTATTTCAAATGTTCTTAATTTGGTAGTTCTGTTGAGAGTATTAAATTATCAGGTTTTTAGTGTATAGTTTTTTTCTATGTGTATACAGTCTTAACCTTCCTTTCCACTTCAGAAACATTTACATTAAAGCAATGCACAATTTATCATTATTTCTGATGTGGTAAAGTTCAGATAGAGTTGATGGGTTTAAGCAAAATAGATCTAATGTTAGTGATAGAGTGATAGTGAGCAACTGACTCTGAAATTGATTTATAGCTTATGATCACCACCTTATGTTTGTAATTATATCTTAATTAAATTTCATGCTGTGTGCCCAAAGATAACTTTATTAGTCTCGCCGTGGTGCTGGTGCTGGGACGCAACTTGACACAGCAGTTTTTTTCTCCCCATTCTTTTGAATCGGTTGGTGGACTGTGTGGGTTAACTCATCCATGAGCCCCTGGGAGATGAAGAAGCATAAATTAATGTGGTCCCTGAAGGAGAAGAGAAGCTTCTAGGTAACAGAGGCATTATCAGCAGCCAGTGAGAGGCTCAAGCTCAGTTTCATTCCACTTTTCTTTGTTAAATACAAAACAGGTCACCTCCATAGGAAGGTGAGTATAATAAACTGGGGGCGCTCACACAATGGCAGACCACTGATAAACCCTCAACTTTGTTTGGCTCTCTATTCATTATTTCAAACTTGTGTTTTGTGCACATATAAAGGGAGAAAAAAACAAGTGTGGCCATGGTGGCTTTTTCAAGAGAAGCAGATCCATGTACTGTATATATTTTGTAGCTCAGAAAAGAGAGAGAAGGGGATACACACACGAGAGCATGCAGAAACAATGCATGCATGCACATGCTCACTTGAGAAATGTTTTAATTATGCACAAAAGAAAGTGCTTAATAAAAGAGGGAATTAAGGAAAACGCTCTGAGCGATTGCGGGAATTTGGCCAAAAGGAAATGAGTTGATCGCAATGTGCGCACACACTTTTTCTCTCCCTCCCATCTTGTTTTCACTCCCTCTATCATCTTCCTTGGCTCCCGGTTCCTCCTTCTCTCTCCCTCAATTCCTTTCCCCCATTTGAAAAAAAGCCTGCAACTTCAAGCAATTTTTAATCAGCTAGAAAACATATGTGGCTTTGCAGCTAAGACAGCTTGGCCAGTCACTGATAAATGCATATCACTAATTTGCATATGGTAAAAGCTACCCTTTAATCAGAACCTCTAATCCCTGACAGTATTAATGATTTTTTTTTTCCTCGTATAGTATCATGTTTGCTAATTCCGAAGTGATCAGCTTCACGTACGCGTCTCCTTCTTTGTGTTGGCATAATGGTCGAGTTGAGAACTTCTGTTATCCTACTTTGGCACATAATTAGGACTACAAAGGGGGACAAATCGCTGTGAATGGTTCTCACAAAGAGCAGCTCCTTTCTTCTTTCCTTTCCTTTTTGCATGGTTCTTGTGAACGGTTGTGTCATTTTGTGTTAAAAGAACCAGTGAAGAAATTGGATGCTTGGCGGGTTAGAGGCCTGGTGTTGTAGCAGTTTGTTTCAGGAAGCTGCAAGAAAGAGTGAAAAATATCAAAATTTAGCACGTAATTAAAATGTCTATCATGGACTCCTGGTTTAGAGGCTGTGCACATGTCTTTTCCAAATGGCACTCTAGGCTATAAAACACTCCATTTAATTTGACTGCTAAACATCTTGCAAAATACTTCAATCCAATCCTCCTTTCTGTTTATGCAATATAAATACTCTTAGGCTTTTCTGTTAGGAGGAAAAAAGCTGGAAGGAGAAGGGGGTTATATACTACAGTATGTAGTGGGGTTAAAGTAGAAATATAGCAGCAAATGTAGTTGTTATTGGTGTGCTGATTGCATAGAGTCATGAGTTTTTTTTTTTTTTAAATCCACAATTTAAGAAAAAGAAAAGGGAACAGAAAAAGGTGGGGATGAGGGTGCTACATTTTGCTATGTGTAAGCACAAGAGAGAATAAATAGCTATAAAAAAACGGCATGTCAGCTTGGTATACACGCAGGCTGATTTATACAATTCATTTGGGCCATTACTTTTCATTAAAGATCAAATGAAATGGGTACTTACTTCCTAAGAGGCCTTCGGGGGCCTGAATTGCCGAGAAGAAAGAAGATTAAACTTTACATTCAGGCCCAAATTTAATTCAGAAGTAATCAATCGCATAATGGGCCAGCAACTGTAGCCTGGGTGATTGAAATGAAATTACCATATTTTTAATCTTAATTTTCCACACTGTTTATCTGACACTGTCAATATAAAATACAAACAGATAATGAAATAGCATTATATTGACACTACAATCATCTCTCGAGCAGCCCTCTGTGATTAAACCGCTGGAATGTTTGATTACATTTTGTTGGCTGACATTACAAATGACACGGATGCTTCGCCGAGACTTGCTGCTGGCTGGAAAATGAGTCTATCCATCATGGGCTCCTGGCAGCTTCAGCCTCGCAGTCGATCGCTGCTGCCAACGGCCTGGGCACCCTTCTGTCAAGCCGTTTAGCACGCTAGAGGAAGGAGGGAGGGCGCGAGGGGTAGAATGGTTGGGGGGTGGCGGGTGGGGGATAGAGAAAGGAGTGATTCACGACTCCCTTGCTCTGCTAATGATACAAAGCAAAACAGTGGCTAAAAGAGAGAGTGTGTTTATGCGCTAATGCCTTAGGCTGTATTCATGATGACGTGAAGGCCGCACACAGCGAAGAGCACGATTTGACCTAATCGTTTACTATTTCTCTATTTGTCATATGTTAAGAAGAGCATAACAGAAAGACCTGTCACAATGCAGAAGGTCAGTGCTGGTGGTCTGTTGAATACAACAGCAAGTGTATGTCAGAGAATTATTGCATCCTGCTGGATGTGAGTGGTTCGTATCTAGATCCTGCGACATACGGGAGTCCGTATGACCATGAAAAGGAATTATTATTGGGAATTATACAAGATTCACGGGCTTCATCTAGATTGAGCTTTGATTAATGGTAGATATTTTAAAAACAGACAAATTCATAACTTTCCTTGAAATGTATAGTCAAGAGTCAAAACCTGAAGAAAAACAAAAACACAGAAGATTAGGCACTATATCTATTACCTGGGACCTGCATAACTATGCAACACTTCTTATAAAAGATGTTAGCCTTAGTGCAGTGCTGTCCAGTTTTTGAACGGTAACGGAACAGGTTTGCATTTCAACCAAGCAGAAACCATACTTGATTCAAGTCTGTTCAAAGCCATCAACTAATTACATGTGGAATCAGCTGTGGCTTCTATTTGTTTGGAATGAAAACCAGCACCCATGCCGACCCTTTGTGTATAATGACACCCCTGCCTTAGTACAAATTGTTAATTTATCAAGTGCTTAACATGATTAATAAATTCATCTTGCACAGTAGCCAGTCATGCACAGTGAGTGAAGGAAATCCACTAACAAAGACATTTGATTATTTGATTTATTTAAATTAATTTGGTTTATATAAAATATTTTTTATGGATGGCGTCTATAGTCAGGGCTGGGCTGCACATTGGAAGAAAAACATCATATTACAATATTTATCACAATGTTTTTGTTTATTTATCATATCAAGATTAGTAGGGGTGGCACAAAGACACACACTTTGGTTGCTTGTACTTCATTCTATACTGAGCTCAAACTCCAGGCATCCTCTCTTCATTATTCACCGATGTTGTTTTATCTGCTTTGTCCTCCCAACCACTGTATTCCACACCAAAGTGAGACTAGGGTGAGTCAACGTTTTGGAAAGTGCAAGAGGTAGACTGAACAAGGGCATGGTATTGTTGTCCACAGGATATAAAAGTGCAGAAGTGGCCTTAAGTGGGTCTGCATTAAAGGGCTTGGCTCAGGCTGAGGGCAAAACACAGCTCTGTGTGTGGAATCAGAAGCATCAGGCAGCCCGAAGGTCACACTGATAAGACCAGGACTTTCCAATGAGAAAGCCGCTTTATGTTGTGACCTTGATGCCCCTGAAGGTCAAACCTTGGATGCACCAGCTGGTCCTTTATAGGACAGGGATTGTCAGAAAGACACAGTGAATAATGTTCCTTTTTAGTGGCAATTATTATAATAATCAACCTATTCAAAATCAAGACTTTTGGTAGGTGAATAACAGGCTAATGCAGGAAGAGTCTCGCTGCAGTCAGTATGACTTGATATATTTATACTAAAATGCACGCATGCCGAAGTTGGTGCTAAATTTGTACCTGTATGAAATGCCTCAGATAGTCCTCAGGTGCCTCAGATAGTTGTAGTTATAGATACTTAGTATTTATTTTCAGAACAGCTGTTTCATGTATCTCATAGTCATGTACTGTATATCATAGTAAATAAAACCAGTAGATATAGAGACTATCCATTTTCTTGCATTAAAGCTTAACCCCTGAGTTTGTACAAATTGTTCCCTTGGGAACTGTTCAAATTTACTTGGCTCAGTTACTTAGAAAAGACAAGTTTAGATTTCATTTGTACTCGACTACTAGTTAATATACACTCATAAGGCAGAACGATTTAGCGTGATTTGCACATGAATCAGAATTCAAACCACGCCTCAGAGATAAATACTTGATGGCTTGTTAAACACCATATTTGGCTCTGGTACTAAATTATGTGAATGACATCCTAGATGACAGAATGTATTTAAGGTTAACAGAGAACCACAGGTTCACCAAAGGAAGGCATCTTATCCATCTGAGTGGTTGGCTTAGAGCTGAAGGGTAAGACGCAATTAAATATAATGTTGCTATAAAGTGATATTACTAATTCTTACTAAAGCTTCAAGGATGTACAAAGACAGAATTGTATTCTTAATCAGTCTAAGGCAATAAGAAATTCTAGCAATGAAAAGCACCAAGTGCCTGTCAACTTACTGCAAACTTGTACAACTTTTTTCCTCTTTGAAATGAACGAACTCCAACCAAATAGAAAAACTGTGGTTGGAAAGGGGAGTATTTTTTCATAAGATGCTAAGCCAAAAAAAAAAAAAAGGATAGATTATAACCTGGCTTTAGGGGTGGGACATATATGTTCCACAAGGCACTTCACTGGATTATGAAAGCGGTATCAGAGGATGAATAATAAAATAAAAAAATTAAAACAAGAATATCTCCAAAACCATTTGTTTCTAAACATACTGTACTATTATATTGGTTTTTACCACACTAAGTGACAGGTACAAAAAACCCTGAAATACCTATTTTGTTTCAAGAGTACTTTAAGCAATGAGCCCTCATAGCCCTTGATACAGCTATGAGCACTGTCAGAAATTGATAAATTCTTCTTGAATCCGACTAATAATACTTTAGATATGAGGCCACTTGGGATTTTGGTGTGTTTGTTCATTCAGCCATCAAGCCTTTGTGTAATGTATGATATGAAGTTTAGTATAAGGCCCAACCTGACTCCTGATCCAGTCAGCTGCGAGCAGACGATTGCCCTTCTATGGCCTGTAGGGGGCGATATTAAGAGCCATGAGAGTCACAGGTTCTTAAAGGGTAAAATAAATGAAAAATAAGTCACAAAGTCAGAGCGGCTGGGAGCCTTTTCTTCCAGAGCCTGGCTGCACAATAGGAGAGCCTGATGGGCCGATAAGAGATGCAGCAGCCTAGTAAAAAAATTCAATTCCAGAAGAGCAGGGAGCCTGGTGGAGACATAGAGCCATCTTCCCTCCCACTTGGTGTGGGGAAAGATCGTATCATAATCACGGTCACACTGTGTCAGACCTCAAAACAGATCACAAACCAAACATATTGACCTCAAAAAAAAAAATAAAAAAACGCATTTGCAGAAGTATCTAAAAACTTGAAAAAGACCACGAAAGGTGGCCACATTACCACTGACACTAACACAGTACACCTCATCATTATTGTGTTAGGTATTTGTACAGATTTGTGAGTTTAAAGTTGTAATTACAATGCATGGTTAATAGTTTGGTCCAAACATCTGAGTTTAAAGCTTTGAGAGTAGCATTTTAAACAAGCTACCCAGATCACCCTGGTCAAGATGTCTCCTGTCATTGTGTCCCTTGTTTCCCTTATGTCATCTGTGTAAATGCCATGTTTTCATGGGTTTCTTATTTGGTAAAACATCCTGTATTTTTGATCATGAAGTGGCTGCATTTGATAGACGCTGAGTAGCGAATTTCAGTTTTTAATTCAGTTTTTAGGTTTTCATTTAAATTGTTAGTAACAAACAAGGTAAAAGTAGTACTTTCTGTTTAATTCAAAATGAGTTTAGTTTAGCAGACAGGTTAGGTTGTCTAGGGAGTCAAAACTTATACTGTATATGACATTCTGGCACTTATTTAGAACACATAACGGTAGCAAAAATGTGTTAAAAAGAGTTACTATTAAACTGAATTAAAGTTTCCACGCTAAAAAGCTTTTGCTTTAAGCTTTTTAAATGTACTTGAATAGAACAGCAAGTTGAAAGCTAAAAAGTCAACGATAACCTTGTAAGCCTGAATCTGTCTCAGAGAAAAAGAGAATCTTTTATTTAATCGCCTAACCAAAAAAAAAAAAAAAAAAGAAAGAAAGAAAAAATAGTAAGGAAAATGTCCAGTGTGGCCTCTCAAGTTCGCATTTATACCTACTAATTGCAAAGTACTGCAAAAGCAGAGTTTATATTCTGAATTAGACAATAAGGCCGAATTTTTTCGCTCAGTATCAGAAAAGACCTTCACATGCACCAGGTCCTTATCACAGTGAAAGGAAAACAGAGAATGACAGAGAGCTATGGAGAGGGAAAAAGAACGAGAGACTGCCACCCCACTCCTCCTTCCTCATTGTAACAGGTCGTAACCCTATTTTCGCTTCAAAAACCCCACACATTCATTCCAATTGAGTTGTTGTTGCAGAGGACTGCAGTCACTATTGCCTTTCAGCAGGTTATCAGAGAGTGAAGGAGAAATTGCCTGGGCTCTGCCACGGTCCTGATTGCACTATCAGCGCCATCCGGGAGGCCTGCCATAAAGGCAGTGGGCACTGGGGAGTGTGAGGTGGCATCTGGTGCTGCCCTCCTGATAAATCAGAGCCCGGCCATGGCACACTGGCACAGTTCAGGGCCGAGGCTCCTGGCACAGAAAGCTGAGCCCCAAAACATGTGGAGCAACCCACCCGACCTTCCTGTTCTCTCCTCTCCTGCTCTTGTCAACATTTTTTTTGTTTATTTCTCATTTCCCTCTCTGTTTCTCTCT
Organism: Clarias laeviceps; assembly: GCA_030014305.1. Classification (NCBI taxonomy): domain Eukaryota; kingdom Metazoa; phylum Chordata; class Actinopteri; order Siluriformes; family Clariidae; genus Clarias; species Clarias laeviceps. Next base: position 12,586,205 of record JAQMYJ010000037.1, read on the forward strand.
GTATTTCCTTCTCTCCTGCCATTACTCGCTCTCTAGCTCCCTGCCAGGCCATGCTGTTGTTTACACAACCTTGCCAAATTATTCTGCCTCCCAAATTTCAGGCTGCATATTTTTCAAAACTTAATTTGTTAAATTAGGCTACCTGTCTGGTGCATGAATATGTGCTTTTGCTGCTTTGTGGAACATTCTTTCATGGTTTTATTATAATGTTTGCCTACGTTTGCATGACTAATAGCAAACCACCTATTAAAATATGTTTTAAAACATGTTGCATTTATGATATTTACTAAGTGATGCTTTTCATGTTGACAAAACATGACAATCTAGTATACAATTTCTCTTTTTTTTTTTTTGCTTATGCTAAAAGCCCTATAGTCGGTGTTTTGGCAAAACAGATGTGAAAATGTAATCTGGGATGAAGTTTTTATTTGCAGTCAGTGTGTTTATTGTACCCTTATTAGATTTTTTATTATGAGCATATATTATAATTAATATACAACTTTAAATCTCCACCGCTTAACTTGCCGGTGAAGAAAATTATGCCACCATTAAAAATAAGCCATAAATTGGAGAACACTTGGATGCGAATTGGAAGGCCAAGTTTATTAGTGCCAGTAAAACCTTGATTTGTAGACCTCTCAAGCGTAGGCTTGATAAAACTGGAACAGAATCAACTTGCCTCGCTGAGTGACAAACCCTTGGCCTGCTCAACCTCCTCTCCTCCTGTTACCTCACACATGCCCACTCCTACATCCACATCTGTATGTATGTTTGATTAATTCTTCATTTAAATTAAAAGCACAGATTGCACTATTCTTGAGGGCACAAAGAGAAAATCTGTTTAATTATTCTGGCTTTAATTCAACACACTTGCTTGGAGCACCCTGGTAGGCTTTGATGCAGAAATGACATTGCCATATTTGTTCACTTACACACTGTTTTAGCTCTCAAGCCCTGGGTTCGTGAAGTTCAAGTTTACAGCATTTAGCAGTGGCTCTCGTCCAGAGTGACTTACAGAAGAGCTCTGAACAACCCTGTTCAAATAGTCTGTCAGTCATTACAGCAAAAAAAGAAAAAGTGCGGTTTTAAAATTTTGTACATTTAGGTCTTCCTTTAAGTGTTTAGTAAAGAGGTAGGTCTTCAGACTTTGAAAGTGACTCAGATCCTCAAGAGGAGTTCGTCACACTGCCTGTAAATCACTACATAGAAGAGTTTGAATGGTAGTTCAAGCCCTGATTAATTCATGGTTATTACATACCTGTTTATTTCATCTAATTTGTCATTCCACCATGACAGCATTCAGTAGCATCTGGTTAAGGGTCTGATAAGGGTCATTGATAAGGGTCACCTTATCAATGAGATTTACACTAAACATACACTAACTTAATCTTTTACTGTTTGCCATAAGTTCTGATGTTCTGGTGCTGTGTTTTATTACTGCGATTCTAAGTCAGAGTTTGTATAAGCCATCAACTCAACCTATTAGCCTATCAATTATTTAGGAACATGTAAAGGAATTGTTTTTAATTTTGCAATACACTACCGCTCAAAATTTTGGGATCACTTTCTAACTCCATGGTCGTTTCTGATTTTTATTTCTTTCTATATTCTAAAGCACTGCTGAAGCCTTCCTCAACCTATATGCAATAATCTCAGTTAATGTTGAGGTGTATCCGCTACTCATGATCTGTAAAGCCTTCATAACGAGGTGCTGCTAATTGGTGATTTCTGAGGCTGGTAACTCCAAATTAACTTCTCATCTGCAGCAGAGGAACAGTGTAAGCCTTGGTCTTGCCTTCCTGGGAAGGTCTGCTTGAATGGTGCTTTATGGGTTTTGCAAATGCACTTGACAATAATATTTTTGCCAGAACTGTTCCAGAAAGGCTGATCGTTTGTTGTTGTTGTTGTTACATAATTATCTAATTCCGTATGTGTTATTTAGTAGTTTTGAAATAGATTAAATAGAATGTAGAAAATAAATCAATAAATCATAAATAAATGATACTTTTAAGCGGTAGTGTATAATATATGTTACTGTAAATTATATCTATCTATCTACCTGGACAAATCCATCTCTTAACTTCTAGATGGTTCAGGACAATATTGTTTAGTAATATTATAATGCAGTTTTGAAGTGTGAAAAAGCTTTCTATTCCTGCTATTTTGCAAAGCAGTTTATTTGATCCACAATTCCATATCTTAACAATGCTGGTCAAAGCAAGTACATACAATTTTTGTGTGTTGATTGATCACTCTAATGATCCATACAGACAGATGAGCACAGGTGTCTGTGCGAAAAGGCAGTTCGACTACAGACCTTTTTGATTTTGTCACAAATACGGTCATTTTATTTAGACCTGCATTTTATTGCTTTGAACTATTTGTGATGGTTTCAGACTTTTTAAAATTCATCTTCAGTGTCTTGTTTCTAAAATTGGCATGATATGATGATATGAAATAAATTAAAGCATTAACATTTTTTTTTTTTTTTTAAAGTAGTTTGAACATATGAAAAATCCTGTCTGTGGTTTAAGTGTGTAATGATGGTCAACCAATAAAAGAGTTTATTTATTGCCACATTGACGCTTTCTCTGGAAAGAAATAATTGCCTGCAGGTGATTCCTTTAGTGCAGTTTTTTGTTATGTGATTTTTGACTGGCAAAATGTAAAAAAGTAAACTCAAAGTAAACTCAACAGTAAAGAGACGGTGAAGGTGTTATGTGAGTGAAATTGTTTCTCCGTAATCATGTCTGGTGTAATTGAGTACCATCAGGCGTTTGCATATACACACACACACACGCACACTAATATGCGTCAGAGAAATCTACATATCCGTTTTATGTTTTAAATCGAGAAACAGGTTTTGTAACGGTTTAGGACTAATATGTCATGAAGCCATGGTTTTCCTAGATGTTCTTCGTAAATGTGATAATCTAAGTGTGTGATAATCATAGTTGACAGCTGCTAACAGAGATGACACACTGTGGGTTATGGTTGTCTCGGTTATCTTTTTTAAGGCCTGTGTTGAAATGTTCTTCTGCTACGTGACAGAGGCACACATGCATTCATTAACATGTTAAAGCCATATTTTAACAGCACTGTCTTTGTCTGTGCATGAGCAACCGGAGTGAGTCTGTTTCATTATCCCTGGGTTAAAAAAACAAACAAAAAAACAACAGCAACGAAAATGAACGAACAAAAACATAAATGTAAATACGGAATACATTATATTCGACCATTATATATTTAATGTCTTTAATATCCTTCAAGCACTAAGTGATCTACAACTGCATAGAGGTGACCTCAGCTAAGCACATTATTCACCAAGCCCACATTATTCACAATGCCAAGTGCTTAATTACTTTTTCAGTCAGTCTGTAATTGAGCAAAGCAGCAGTCGATCAGCTGTATTGATTCCGATATGAAATGCAAGTGCAAAGGGCACAAGAGATGTCAGTCGCTGCTAAAGATCTCCTCTGACTTATGAATTTAGCCGAATATAAACGCATTAGCATGAACATATTGCCAATATGTATGAATTTTACATAAATGGTTTTGGTGATGGATTACATTTAGATAAAACGTGGAGGATGCCTTTTGTACATTTTAGCATTTTTTCTATGCAGCACATACTTAGATCAATACATGATTATATAAATTACAACCTGACCTCTTCTGATGTCCATTAAGTTAAGACATAAGACATGTGGTAAGTAAATACTTTCTTCAGTTTTATATTATTATGTTATGATTTCACATAAGGCATGGAGATCTGAAGCTCAGGAGCGACTGATCTCTTTCAGGCTGCCTGAGCTTTATGTTCTATCACTGCAATGCATAACCTGTTTGCCGCATATAACGCAGCAACAAGTTTTAACCCAGAAACCCCCTCCGTCCTGAACCACATTAGAAATGTGTCACTGACCACGACCCCTTTATAGCCCCAAAGCTCAAGGGCCACTGGGAGAGACGCATGCAGGACGTGTGCTCTCTCTCTCTGTGTGTGTGTGTGTGTGTGTGTGTGTGTGTGTGTGTGTGTGTGTGTGTGTGCACGCTCTGTTGTGTGGGCGGTGATGCAGGGGGCCGCAGATGCCGTCCGTTCCCCAGAGACCCGTCTGAGGTTAATGATCTGAGCAGCAGAGCAGGAATAAATAAATCACTTCTAGTGAGCAGTGGGTATAAATCTTCACTCCTGCACCCATTTGTGGCACCACCAGTTGCTAATGATTGCATTTTTCTCTTTTCTCCATTCCTTTTGTGTGTGGATGTGAAGATGTGTGAGTGTGTGTGTGTGTGTGGGGGGGGGGAGCACACATGAGTCTCTCTCTCTCTCTGTCTCTCTCTCTCTGTCGCTTTTTCTCTCTCTCTCCCGTGCCCTCCCTCCCAGTTTCTCTTTTCCTTACAGCCTGTGTTGTGTTTTGTCAAGGAACATTAGTGTTGTATAATGTGTATGTGAGTGTGTGTGGTGGGGGTGTGTAGAAGCGTATTGTAAGTGACAGCAGTGTCTCATCTGGCTTAGGTTGATGACTGCAGCCCATCACCAACAATTAAACAAGGAAGGGCTTTAAAAAACAAAGTGCAAGGCTCTCTGTCCATGGTGGCTGAGCAAAACGTGCTTCTACTGCTTTAGCTCAGAACTAAAGACTAAACGTATATATTAATATATATACATATATAATTTAAGAGATCTGGAAAGAGATGAAACTGTCCATTAAGGCCTCAGATTTATACACTACACATACAGCTGTATGTAATCTTTTGCCACAGAATATTTTGTAGATTTTGTTAAATTAAAAAACATACACATGATCTTTGCATCAAACTATTTTCATAGGTAACATTTTTTCCTGCAAAAATTAACGCACTGTTTTTTAATACATAATGAGCTTGGGGAAAAAAGTACTTTTAACACACCTTTGACAGATATCACAACTTACCAACACTTCTTGTAAATAGTAAGAATTCTTACTATTATCTAATAAATATTCTAAATATTAACACTTTTAAAATAGTCTTATGTGATTCTTAATACGCTATTCAAGTCAGGCCTCTGTCAAGACCATTCAAAAGGCGTCAGCTTGCATTTCATGAAGATGTTATTGTGACTCCTGACTGATGTAATGTATTAATAAAACTTAATGAAAAGACAAATGAATGATCTGATCCAATGCAGGTCTCTTGAGTAACAGCAAATGCTGCAAAATGGCCAGTGATTAGCAGGCAATTACACCCCACTGTTGCCTTAATTGTAATTAGTGTGTCCAATTGATTAGTATCAGTAATCAATAAGCTCACTCATGAGCAATTAGCGATGAATCTGAAGGAGGAAGAAAAGGCTTTCAGCAGGCAGAACAGAGCCACATGAAAAGCGACAAACCCACAAACACACACACACACACACACACACACATACACAAAAAAAGAAAGCTAGTGCAGTTGCATCATTCATGTGCAATCAGGTGGAACAGAAACACAAACACTTAGGTTTTCTTTGTTTTACACCGAGATCTACTGGGACGTGCTATTAAAACACATGTTCAGATGTCATGTTGCAGATTATTTAAGGATAAATCTTGTTTTTGGATTGTTGCTTCTTTATCTATGCAGCAGACCTTGATATGATGATTTCATAAACATATCAAATTGTCCCCAAGCTAAATCATGTCATTTCTTTAATACACATTTCACACTGTAATGTTGAATTCACGTTACAATTTCTTGTGATACAATAAATGATTATATTTAGAATGATTTAGATTTATATTTACATTATGCTTATTCTTTTATTATATAAATTATGTAAATCATGTTATTATTAATAATAATACTTAAGCCATTCATTTCTACGTGTATGAGTGTGTACTTGCTTTCAATCATGCACATCTTCAGTCCCTCATTATTCATGCCATGTAAACACACTTCAAGCTATAAAAGTGTTATTTACTTGTTAACATTGTGATGCGTTAATGCTGAAGAACGCGTGAGTTCAGAGATTTTGCCTTGAGCACCTGAATTCCGACCAATTCTAATTCGATCCAAACCTGTGTTTCGTGTCTCTCATTTGTGCCATTCCAGCTGTGTGAGAGCAGGTCTGTATGTGTATACTGTATATGTGTGTGTGTGTGTGTGAAATGATTCACTGCTCCTGAGCACTCCTCACAAATCCAACACACACAACAAAGAAAAGATGAATTGAGTGGGGAGGAAAAAAGAGGACAAAGTCTCAGCGCGTCTCACATTTCAAGGTGAGAGAGAAGTCAGAACACAATAAGAGTCTGCGATCCAATCAGAACTATATTAAGCTTGCAAGGTGAGCAAAACAATGTGAATAAATAAAGCAATTACCAAGGCTTTAGAACAGAGGCGGCTGTTTTTCCTCTGTTATTCCGCACTGAGGAAAAAAGAAAGAAGGGTGAAGGGAGAGAAGGGAGGAATAACAAAAAGAGAGAAAGAAATGCATAGAGGCTTTTCTTCTCTTTAAAATGCTGCATTAGGTCTTTTCCGCCAGTCAGTTTTGATAGTTCAAAGCTGGCAGTTCAATAAATAGCTGGAACCGGCACATCTCTGTTCTTGCAAAAAGAAATCAATGTTAATCCTATTACCAGCAGTTATCACCTAGCCCAGAAACGGTGGCGAGTAAAGGGGGAAAAAACTGAGATGTCAAAGCAGGAAGGAGATAGACCGAGCGAGTGAGCGAGAGAGAGAAAGAGAGAGAGAGAGAGAGAGTGTCACCCTTCATTCACTTTCAAACACAGTTTTGATAATTTCCTTCTGTAGAGGAAAGAGGGAGACAGGCACACACTGTGGGGGGGGGGTGTATTGGGGGGGGGGCACAAGTACTGAGGTGTGGGTCTGTAAAAGGGAGTCCAGGCTGACCGCTGTATTCGCAAATAAAGCCAGGATCAGACCTTGCTGCTGTAAGCAAGATGTTTAAGGTACAAAAACGGCACTTTTCCACTTTTCTTACCAGCATTCACTCTGCTCGGGAGCAACGTTCTCTCTTTGGCTGTGGACCTTTGACCTTGCTGTAGCCAGGATCGCATGTGTAACTGGGATTTTTATACAGCACAGTCTTTTATACATATAATTTCTTTTTTATTATTATTTAAAAAAAAGATTTCCAATATCATTTATTGAGCAAATAATGCATTAAAGTGCTGCATTAATGCATATTTGTTTAGCTGATATACAAACATCTGCACAGTATGCACTTTTTTATTAAGAGGTAAAAAACAAAAACAAAAAAAAACAGCACAGCTCTAGAGATGAAGTGGCCTAGTTTGAATCTCAAGTTTAAATTATAATTTTTTTAAGTTTCTCAAGTCTTATAGCAAAGAGGTCTCCTTTAATCATTTGCTTTCGCTCACACTAATTGAGATATCATGCAGCCTCCTTTCACACATGATGAATAGCAGACAGATTAGTGCATATTGATGCCATTTATTAATACAAAGCATTTAGAAATTTGCTGACCAGTCACAACAGGGCACACTTCCACTTTCACTCCTATCGATCTGCTGGCAATGTGTGCACGTAAAGACGGCAAAAGAGTGAGACAGAAAGAGTGTGAGCTGGGGAAAGGAGGAAAACAAAAAGAATTAGCAGTGGTGTTCAGAAGTGCATTTCTCCTGTGAACATTGCTAGCAGTGTAGATTAGAGCTAATCATCGTCAGCAGGAAGCAGAAGTGGGCCTTCTCGCTGACGGATTAGCCCTGCTGCTGTTGTTGCTCCTATTGTTCCTGTCGGGAAAATGTAATTACTGCTGAATCTCATCAAAGTCTGCTCAGCCTTCTCAAAGTTTGATGAGAAGAAAGGCGAGTTAGAGGAACAATATAACCTGAACGTTACTGTATACATCAGAAATGCTTGAAATAAAAGGGCATAAAGCAAACCGTGCCACATTTCCCCATGAGATCTTTTTTGTACCATTGTTTCCTGGCCTTTTTTGATTTTCAACATTTTCTCTCCCTAAAGAAAACGCCTTCTTGCTGACACAAGTTTTCACCTTGACTTGACTGACTGTATATATATTTATTTCCCGCACACCACCAAACGCAGGTGACCCCATTCCATTTTGGCCCATTTGATATTCCTACGATAAATTAGATGGCAATGGAGGTGCTTTAACATGTAAAATAGCGGTGACATGCTAAATAATGAGCTGTGTTGGAATTACGGAGCGCCGACCACCAGACTCTGGGGTATTCCCAGGCCTGGAAGCAGCCCATGCGGCTCTGAAGTGTACCAGGGGGGCCTAGAGTATGAGGGGGTTGGGTGCTGAATATGGAAATGGCATTAATATACCCACGCCCAAAGCTAGATTACAGTGTGACAAGCCTGATGGCTCAGGCGCACTGTGTTTGCCTCTACCAACAAAGTAAAGGGGGGAATTATTTATCGCCGAAATTGCTCTCCTTTTTATTGCTCCCCGGTGGACGTCCAGGCCCATTTTGTTAGTATTATTCTTGCGCTTTGGTTCCATTTATTCTCTCCCAGATAAAGTGCCTATCAAGATGAGAGGGAGGGGGAAATAGCGTATACTTTATAGTAAAGGACAGCAGTGTCGATGGCCACGTTTGGATCCGTCATCGATCAGCAGATGTGACGTATCTTTTTTTTTTTTTTTTTAATCGCCATTGTTGATGTGTTTACGGTCCCAGGGTTTAGATGGTCACAAACACGCAGGTTTATGATCCCACAGCTCTTTGACCCTCATGATCAGAAAGGTGATTATGAGCAGCAGTTGTCCTTCAGGTGACACACTGCTGTTCTGATTTAATCAGTGCCACTGTTAACAGCTTAATGACAATCTAGTTTGGAAAGTTGCCCCAGGTGAGAGTAGGGGAGTGTGTGTGTGTGGGGGGGAACTCATCGTTTATGAGGTCTAATGGCTAAGAATGTGAATCAAAAACACCACTTTGGGAACAGTAATAGTTCAGTGGTTAAAGTTCTGTGCTGGTGATTAGTGGTTTGTGAGTTCAAGAACCACTATTGGTGGGGTCAAATAAAATTTCCCATCACACAGTGACGGGGTAACGATCATGGTCACAGTAGGATTGACAGATGAGAATAGATTTGTTTTTCTACCACTTCTGTTAAAGCTGAAGAAATAACTTGGTTCTCCCTTTCCCCTCCTTCACCTTTCTTTCCCTGACTTCCACATCAGCCGTGGACAGCTGTAGTATAATGGTTGACATGTTTTATAAGCATGAGGCTGGATTAAATTTTTAATGGCTCCATTGGTGGTTGTCTGGAGTCATAAAAAAAAGCGCAGCAATAACACAAGAAAGGGTTATAGCACATACATTCTGTTTTCGTTTTCTTACACTCCCTGAAAATCTTCAGATATTTAGAGAGCAACAGTTTTTTTTCTCATTTTTCCAGAGTTGAATGTAGATTATAGAAATTATGTTTTTCTAGAGACAATGGATGAATAAATAAATGGTGCATTCAATAAATATGATCATAGGTTTGGGTCAAAGTTCAGAAAAGGATGACGGATAATAAAATTGCGGGAGCAATCAGTAGGGCCTGGTTGAAATGCAGGATCTGTGTGAGTTGTGAGTTATGCCCACTGATTGTTAGGCAACATTATGCACACTGTTTGAGCCTAAATAACCCTGTGAGTGCATCATAAACTGTCCCCCGTGCTCATCGGTGGCCCTAGAGGGAGTCCCCCCCATAAACAACTCTGTCATTCGAAAGTAAGAGTGGGCCTGCTTAGCCGGCACCTTTCGCTCTGTGAGCTGCACCTAATTTAGCAGCTTTTAAATCTTTTGCCGCCGCCGTCGTGAGAAACGCCTGGTTGCAAATGTCTTTTATTGAATGCTGACTCTGTAGTATTACAGGCCTGCAGATATGCCTGGTGTAATATGTCCTCGGCTTTATCTTGTAATGGTAAAAGTGTATTAATTTTAGAGGACTTGCAGAAAGTGTGTGTTGGATTGACACTATTTGGGATTGGAGGTGCTTTCCACAGCGCTCAAACGAAATTTTTCACGCGAGGACTCAGAGACTTGAAGAACAGCTAAACGGTGACTCTTGCATTTCTTTGGGACTTTAAATACCGATTTATCAAAATCTGTAAGAAAACGTGTATTGGTGTAATGACTACTTTCCTGAAAAGTACACCAGAAATGAAGCTTTATTAAAAAACCTCCATGAATCATTTTCGCTGTACAGAAATGGATTGGGTGTCGAACATACTTTTTAATGAGTAGAAGCCTGAATTTATTCGATTTTTTTTCCTTCAACACTTCCTACACAATACTTGAGCAAAATGTCTATGAAGAAGAGTTAAAATGCCCCTCTTAATGTGATTTATTCACTGTAGGCCAGTAAAGGTGCATGACAGTCTCTCTTTACACTCCCCTCTCGTTAGCCTCAACACAAGTGGCCCAGTCCTGTTGCTTTACTTAAGTGTGTTTAATAAAGGGTGTTTGTATGTGTGTGTGTGAGAGAGAGAGAGAGAGTTAGAATGGAAGTGCTGAGATAAATGTGGAGGAGTCCTGGAGCAGGCTGCCTTCCCCAGGCACAAGCTGGAGTAGGAATGTACGTGTGTGTTTGTACGTGTGTGTTTGTTCGTGTCTTGAGAGTTTGGACCACCGCAGGCTCGTCTGATGGAGGAAAATCAGTGGGCACAATGCCCTGCCTCTCTCATCCCTCTCTTCCTCTGTCACTCCCTCTCTCTCCCCCTCGCTCTGACTTCCACTTTCCTGTCCCTCATGTTTATCAGGTTTTTGGGGGGCACTGTATTTTGATGTCAATAAGCAATTTTTCTTGCCTGCTCCCCCGGCCTGACCCCTTTAATCCATCAATATATTATTAGAGATAAAGTTTTGTGGACGCCTGCTGCAGTCACAAGATAAATGACATCTCTGAAGTCACGCATTAAAGACTAGATTAAGGCCCTGTGACTGTGTCTTCAGTACTCATTGGCTCGCCTCTGTCCAACCTATCACACTAAGTGACAAGAAAGAAAAATAATGAACTGAGGCAGGAAAAGCAAAGAGATATTCCTTACACACAAATACGCATACACGCACACACGCGGCGCATGTCTGTCTTCAGCCAGGATTAGGCTGCATTAGGGGAGTACTGAAGAAGAGGGGAGAGATGGAGAGACAGAGAAAGAGAAAGAGAGAAAGAGCTGACTCTGTTTGGACATTGGTTTATGTCACAGCCAAAAAAGGCCATAATGAGGATGATTTTAATTCAAACTTCTTTTAAAAAAATAAAATAAAATCAGATTCCTTCCGGCTCATACAGTACCATTCAAATGTTTGAACACACCTTCTAATTCCACAATCTTTCCTGATTTTTATTTCTTTCTACACTGTAAAGCAACACTGAAGGCATCCATAATATACAGTAATCTCCTTTGAACAGTTGATATTGAGAAGTGTCTGCTACTTATGCTTTGTAAAGCCTTCATAACGGCTCTAAGGTGTCTGAGCTGCTGTTTGTCTATTAGTGATTTCTAAGGCTGGTAACTATCAATGAAATTCTTCTCTGCAGCAAAGGTACGTTTTGGTCTTGCTTTTCTGAGATTGTCTTTATGAGAGTTTCATCATGGTGCTTGATGGTTTTTTTAAATGCATTTGACGTTATTGTTCTTGCAAGAACTATTCCAGAACAGCTGATGTCTTAAAATAACAACCGACTGTTGTTGTTCTTGCTTAATTGCATAATTTTAATGTGTGTTATTTCATAGTACTGGATCTCAAGTATGGTTCTAGAGTGTAGAAAATAAATAACTGAACGAAAACACATTAGAAGGTGTGTCCAAACTTTTCACTGGTACTGTAACTGTATCTTCATATCTCATCAGATGGAATTTATTTATGGGTGATTAAATGAGAAAATTTAGGAATGAATCAAAGCTTTGAACGGTACCTGTTTTTATAATGTGGAGGCTATTGCTGAATAATCTCCCCAGATAATAACTAGAACTGTAAAAAAAATGGACTGTTATGTAGAGTTAATGTGCAATTTATCCACCAATGTCCTGCTCCGTGTAGCTTTTGATTTAGTAATACCATGTAGTATCATGCATAATCCACTAACAGTGCTGACATTTTATTGCCCTTTGATGAATAAAAAATTGGTGAAATGTATGAACTATTTAAATTTTTTGTCTACTTGGCTTTGTTTCCATGCATTCCTATAAGTACATTTTCACATATATCTTTATTTTGTATGCTGCATGTAATACTAAAGATCCATGATGGCACCACCTTTACACAGGTAACCTTGCACCTGTTAAACCTTACATTAATAGCAGGGATTACTAAAATGAAACGGCAGCATTATGTGCCGGACTCCTGACGAGAAAGGATATTAGAAGGCCTATCTAGTCACACTCGGTGTTAAGTGGGCCTGAGCACTCATTAAGTTCGCTGGGGCCGTAAGTCCATGTCTGCTTGGCCGCTGACTGATACGCACTGCTCCTCAGGCCACAACGAATCCACGGTAGTAGGATATTTTTTGCGCCTTTGCCCTCATCCACGTCTAAAACCCCTGCGTTATCAGGTTCTGTTTGTAATGCTGGTGCTGAGGTGACACAGTGTTACAGCAGCGTACGCAAAAGATGGCCGCTGTTTGAAATTCCCATTAAATTCAAGCTCACCTCATGTGTTCCCATGTGGAACGGAGGAAGCGGAGCCGCCACTCAGACACTGGAGGAGGATGTCGAGGGCGTCAGTGCCCGTATCATGGTGTCTTTGTACTCATGTCACTTGTATATCGCTTGCTGTTATGCAGGCCGCCTTCACAAGAAGCACACTTGAACTCTGAGACTGAGCCCATTTGTGCAAAGCTGTCATGTATGTAATGAATACAGTTTTTCCTTCTCTTGATTTTTCTAACATTGTTTGAATGTTTACAAATCACATCTATCAAATCAACTTGTTTTCAAACTTGTTGTGTAGGAATGATAATGAGTAAAATTTTTATTCGATTTTTTTCAAAACTAAAACCCTGATTTATTCACCATGTATGGCTCTGTTTGGGATGTTGCCAGTTTTCTGTTCTAAATATTGAAGTTATTATAGTATTTCTAAAATAGTTCGCCATATAATTACCCATAGTGTACCGTAACTGCAGTGTACAACAATTGTATGCTTCAGCATGAATTATCACAAAACAAAGCAACTTATTCAGCACAAATTGTACTTATCAGAATGGATGGAAGCCAGAGCATCTATACCCCATATACTATTAATAAAATTATATTTTTAATTTAATGGTTTATTCATCAGTATAGACAGATTATTCATGTTAGTAATATGTTTAAAATGTAATTCTTTTAATTCAACACATTTCTTTTTTTTTTTAAATTCTTATCCATATTTAGTTTTCTTGGTGATTTTATGTAACAAGATACACATGATGTGACACGTTGTTACCTACTTAACTTAACCTACTTAAAGTTTAATTTAAGTTGCATTGTTTACACTAATTCATGTTGTTATTTGTTTATGCACTGACACCATTTTATTCACAAAATGTGCATACAATCTTGTAGATGCAATATTTAAACCAAAATCTATTTTATAGGTTGTGGTAAATTATTATTTTTGAGATGATACATACTATGAGAAAAAATTTCCTAAGATTATAAAAATTTCTGCGTAAGATTTGACCACTGCTTATAAAAATATTTTATTTTTATATTATATTGATTGATTAAAGCTGTTCAGCTTTACGCAACCTTTACAGCTTTTTACAAGTGATTTGAAACAAAGAGTCAGATTATTTTATAAGATGTATATTTGAATGTATGTATGTACAAAATGGAGTTTGTATTACTGAGACCAGTGTTTATTTTTTTCTTTTAAATTTTCAAGTTAAATCTACATACATGCCAAAGAACAAATCTGATTTACTTTGTTCTGTTCCTTTGTATTATTAAATTCTTATACAACTTCACTGGTCATTATAACACCCCTTTAAATCTGTGAAAGGGCACATGGTTAATGGGTCTTTGAGAAATTTAAGAAATGTTTTATAAGGCATAAAGTAAGAATCTCTGTTAGTTCTGTTCTATTGCAGTATTGTCATCTATGATAGATATTTGATTCCAAGTTGGAACATAGTATAAAACCTATAAATAGTTTTGATAGGTTTTTGGTCTAGTCTTGATAACCTCTTGGAACCTTTTAGTGACCTTATTTGTTAGTGGTCTAGAGACCCATAAAACCCATATAAAAAGGCTCCCTAAATGAATCTAAATGATCTGTTGAAGAACCACTTAAAGATTATTTAAAAAAGAGAAGTGATTGCCCTATTTTGTGTAGAGGAAACTGCAGTGAAAGATCTGAGTGCATCACAATTACTAATAAAAATATTTTGGATAAGACAAAAAGCCCTTAATTTTAAACACATGTTTTTATCATAGCAGGTTTGTTTTAAGAAAATGGTGACCACTATATACAGTTTTTGACTACTGTTATTAAACGTTTCTTTTAATATGCTGTTAATCGTGGAAATAATAATATACAGTTACACTATCCTTATTAAACCCATATCCATACAGGATTAAATTTACATGGATTTTTGGGTAATTTTTCTAGTTTACAGGTGTTCCTCTGTAACTTCATTACCATCCGGATTGGCTGTATTTGTGTTTCTCCCTGTCCTACAATAAGAAAATGAATGGCTCATTTAACTACTGTTTTTTGCCAACCTCAGAGATTATCGATAATTTTAGTCCCATCTGTGAATTTCTATGTCACACTGATGCTGTTACTCGCCTTATTTAGTCTCACAGCATGCTTATCAGCGACCCTGCCCAGATACTAAACATCTCTCAAGGGAACTGGAAAAATGTATGGATCTTGTATAATTTTTTATTTTTGTTTAATTATTTTTTATTGCTGCTTAAACTTTGGTTTGCCGCAAAGGGAAATAGAGCATCTCTTTTCTATTAAGGTGCCTCTAGAATGAAGTTTGATCACATGATCATGTAATACTAGCATATAGGTTCAAAGGCAACACAACCCATTAGAAACTCAGTCATCCTGTGGTAATTTTATTCTGAGTTTTTTTTTTTTTTTTATCTCAGAGGAAACGTGTTAAACAATGTATTACCGATGCCCCCTGATAAATGAGTTCAATCTAAATCATTATTTTCTTTTCTGATTTATGATTTCTCTTTAGTCAGTGCCGGGTTGATTCCTTTCCACTAATTATAGGTGTTCAATTGAATTGCTTAATTTAGTGTAGTGGTAACAATTGCAGTTGTGTTTTATAATATTATTACAGCTAACATATATTACCACAAAGTCCAAAATATACAAATTTACATAATAAACATAAATGTGAAAATAGAACTGTGTGTAAAAACAAAATAAAATATTTTAGAGACAACCTATACTTGGGGGAAAAAAAGCATTTTGTAGATAGAAATGCAAAAGCCTTTATGTCGTCATTTAGTAAAATTGTTATCCTACAAATAAATTTCTTAGAAAAAAAAAATCTTTTTAGAAAAAGAATAATTCTTTTCTTAGAATTTTTACAAATGTTTTAAAATAATAATAAAAAATATTCACACTAAATTAGCTAAGCTCTAAATTAAAACAAAGAATTGTATTTATTAAATTAATCAAATCTTTAATAAATATTTAGCCCTTTTATGACCTTAGTGTTTTTTTCCCCGTTATTTTGGAAATATATTTCGATTTGTGAAGTTTCTTGATAATTTATTTAGTTTTCTTCCTCATGGTATCTATATGTCTGATGCATAATGTATCCAAATTACTATTAAGACATATGACTCTTCTTCAGATTTGCAGACTCAGGCAGAATGAACAGAACCATGAAAAGCTCTCCTTTACACAGATAATTGTGATTAGGCACAGCAGACCTCTCTAACAGCATATGTGAAAAAAGGTTGTTTAAAAGAGAACTTGAAGCTATTATGGACATACGATTTAATATTTTGACCATTCATTTCTGTGTTGTTGAAGCCTTTAAGAAAATTACATCTCATATCCTTGTGTGTCTGTTTAAACAGTCAATCTGTTGGTACTGACTAATCATAATAAACTTTTACTTGACTCTCAGTGAGCATTTGGGTAGTAAATTTCCAATTTACTCTGTGGCGGCTCCTTAGCGTGCACAGAGATCCTGCGTAGCTGACTGTTCTTAATCAAGCACAGCGGTTTTGTGCATTTTCAGCTCTTTTTGCTTTTTACAAATGAAAGTGATGACATTTTAATAGGTGGGTGTACACCGACGAGAGGAGACAATTGCGTCTCATTGAGCTTGGATGGCTGGACTTAGAGACACACTGAGTTATTAGGAACTCTACAGATCCCCCCTCCCCCCACTGCTATTCAACCTTTTAGCTGCTGTAGGTAGGCCTGCGTTTCCTCTCTTCCTCTCCCCACACGTGCCTTCTGCCGCTACATGATGGATATGCAATGATCCCTTAAAACCACACTGATGATAAACTAATGAATCAAGATCAGCATTAATCAAAGAGAGAAAGATGAATCGAGATGCAAAAAGTTCCCCCGCTAATGATGAAGTGCTAACAATCTGGCGGCAGACAAGGCAAGAGAGGGGAAATTACACACCAGGGTTTCATGCATCATCTGCAAAGACATTAATATTTCACCCCCTCTCTCTGTCTCTCTTCTATGACCCGACCCCTCCCACCTTGCACATTGACTCCATTTAGAGACGTAATCAAAATTCATTACCAGCCTAGCCGTCCTGATTAAACATAACACACTCGTGGTTCATGAGCACAAGCACCACGGGACACGTCACCTGTCACTCATCCAGCTCTTTGCCCCACCCCCCTCCCTATGCCTGTGCCTGTGTATTCAGTATTTGCATTCGGAAACAGTGACCTTTATTTCATATAATATAGTACATAATGATTTGTGTCCACATCTGTTAACATTATCACAAATCATCCTGCAATCCTTCACCTAGGTAAAGAAGTTTACTATGGAAATTAAAGTTTTCAACTCATCAACTATTTTTTTTCATGTACTGTAATGCTTGTTTTAACCTTTAACAATAAGTATACTAAATGCTTTATGCATAGAAAAGATGTTAAATTTGCAACCTTTTTCCTTAAATAAAATGAATCTCTTACTGTATCTCTAAAACTACAGAATTCTCAGTCAATATTTAGTTATACTGTACTGTTAAACCCTCTACAAATTATCACATCTTGGAACACACTCTCATTTTAACTTCATATTAGGGCACTCACAAAAATACCTTTTTTTTTTTTATCAGTTTGACAACATTACCTGCCTTTGGCCCAGGCTTAGTTTTAAAGATGTTGAATATTTGGCTGATGTTTCCTGTACATTCAAATCTCAGCTGATTAAGTCCTTACTCTTATGAAGGTCTGTATGAGTGCCAAATGCCCAAACCATAAATTTTCAGCACACATTACACTACATCAGCTACACTGGCTGCTTGTTTCACATTCAGGTCCACCACTTTTGGGTTTCTGGTGGTGCCCAAGACCAGTCCGACATACATCCTTTAGTTCTATGGTCGCCAGTATACGGAATACTTTCCCCAGGATCTTCCTGATTGCCTGTCCTTGTCTCATTTTAGATGGCAACTTAAAAGATAGGTTTCTCCCATTGTTTCCCATTCTTCTTCCCAATAGCATTTGTTTCTTTTTCTTTTTCTTTTTAAATGTATGTATGCTTGTCCATGTATGCAGGGAAACTGTCCTTTGTTTTCTACATTGAGGTTTTGTTGAGGTTGTGTGAGGTGGAAAATAGAAGTTTCTGAATCCTGAGCACAGTGTGATGTCAAAGAGGCATTGTTTTACTGAACCCACTTACTTAATAGTGACCCCTGAACTATAGAAAATTTGTAGTCATTTTTAGTCATGGCATGTGGTTGATAAAATTTGTCATCTTCATGTTGCTACTGTGAAATGTCAAAAAGCCACGCCCACCATAGATAAAGTGGGTGGAGCATTTAAACCTCTGCCCCTCCCAACACATTTCTCTCATCAGATAACGGCCACCTTCTTTATTTCTTATTTCCTCTATCTTTCTCTTTTTGTTTCCTTTCTCTGACTCATGCTGCATCTTTCTTTGCATCTCACACTTTGCCCTTTTTCTCTCTTCCAGCTCGTTTCTGTTCTTATTTTTCCTCCTGCGTACACATAACGTGTAGCTTCCTGTGAGAGCATGTGAGAAGGACTGAAAGGATATTATAGGTTTTTTGTATCTGTCATTTTCCTTCTATCTCCCACATGGCTTCTTAATCCATCTGAATGCATAGAAGATAATGTTTTGGGCGAAATAACATAAGAGGAAAGATAGACTCCCAAGGACCAATATCTTTATTGCTTGGAGGATAAACGGATTATGTCAGCCGTTTTCTGCTGCTGACAGCTTTTCTTATTAACCGATTTTATTTTTAATCTGCTGAGGAAGAAATGCGGTTTTATGTCACAATAAAACGCTGGTCACATCTAATGCTGCCCTCAAACAAACAGATTCCTCAAAGCCTTGCTGAGAAATTTAAAATAACTTTAAAGAGGTTTTGGAGGGAGAAGAAGGGGGGAGAAAACCTTTATCCACAAGCTTGTTCAACTGAGAGTTAAAGATTCTTAAAGTGCCTCACAGTTGTATGTTTTTTTTTTTTTTTTGGTTATACAGTATATCTGTTTATTCATTTAGATGATTGGTGTTGGGTGTAGGGGGGGCTGTGGGGGGGAGGCACCATCAGTGGCAAAAAGCTTTTGTGTGGTTCAGCTGCCTGTGTGCATACTATGTGTTTGTATATTTATTCCTTTGGCTATGCAACTGAGAGGCTTAATCCATATTACCTAAACAGCACACAAAGGCAAATAATAGCCAGAATATCAGACTACATTTCCTTCTCATATTGTAAGTGTCAACTTAATTCATATTTTCTCAACAGTTTTCCAGGCTTTTTCTTTTTAAATAGTTTTTTTTTTCCCTTTTTGCTTTGGTGTTAGAAAAGGGAAAATATTTTATTATTATTATTATTATTAGTAGTAGTAGTAGAAGTAGTAGTGGTAGCACTGGTAGTATGTCTGTGTAGGTGTGTGTGAGTGGGTCATGTCCTGGTGTGTACCTGTATATATGTGTGTGTGTGTGTGTGTGTGTGTGTGTGTGTGTGAGAGAGGGAGAGAAAGAGAGAGAGTGCGTGTGTGGCTACACTCAAATGCCAAGGATCATCTCAAATGAAAGCATTTGGGCAGATTTATGGGAAATGGTGTTGGGTATATGCGCTATCATTAACCCGAGGGCTTTCCCCCGTCTGCACCGAGCTCTCATTTCATGCTCCTGATCTGAGGGTGTGAATTAGCCGTCGCCTGTGGCAAAGCCGACTCAGTTACCGGCCGGACAACATGAAAGAAATACATAGAGCTGCATAAAGAATCCTCTTGAAGCCTCCCTGCTCCTTCCAGCTCTCTCCATTTCCACCTCCTTACTGCACAAGTTTGAGAGATCCGTGTCAGGTGTGCAAATGTGAGCCCGGCGTGCTCACCTCGGCACCTGTAATGCAGAAGTGGATGAAGATTGAGAGATGTATACGACCCTGTTCTCTCTCGGGCAGGCTGAAACGCTCAGGAGTCACACAGTAAGAGTGGAGCTATTGTCCTCCACTACTTAAAAGATAGGTGAAGCTGCAGAAAGTGTATAACTCCACTTTAGCATACACACAAACCCAGGCTGATGAGCGATCAGATATCTAGGCCAGCATGCGCTCCGTGAAACATTTTGTCTCTCTCTATATATATATATATTGCTATGACAGTGTAAATTGGGAGCTTTTGTTTTTTTTTTATTCATGTGATGTCTAGATTAAACATGGTAATTTATAACCAAAGTCAACAAAAGCAGCTTCAGACATACACACATGGACCCTGCCCAGTGATGAATGATGAAATAGGAAGTAACTGCCTGTTCCTCTTGGTTTTGCCATGATTGAATTCGACCCCTGTGCTGGCTGAGTAATCAGGCCACTGGTGCAGTGATGGAAACACTCTCTTATGGTGTGTTATCATGGCTGCTCGATTTCACACTATCACCAGTCCTGCACTGGCCAATAATCATAACCTGCCATATTACCCATGGCTCAACCCTGACACCTGCTTCCGATCATGCTGTGAAACATACAAATGGATTCAGTTGCATGTTCTGCTCATTTTCCTGTTTGATATGAGCACTTAACATGGCATCAACAACCATTTTCTGGACTTTTAATAGATTTGAATGATTTCTGTTATACTAAGATTTTTTGTTATACTTTTATTTTTATATGCATATTATTATGTGTTCTTGTAGAATTAAATTATTTTTTTCTTGATATTATGAATGCTGCAGGAGATTTTGAAAAAATTTATCAAATAAAAATAGCATAAAATAGGAAATAAAAACTTTGATAAAGACATACCCGTGGTAGTAAAGATGACATCAAACTATTATCGCTCTTTTCCTTCAAGCCTGAAAATATGATTTCTAAGGGTTTTATGTAGGTTTTAAATGCCAAAATAATATTCCCCTTTTGTGTGTATGTATGTGTTTGTTTGCATATGAATTACACACAAAATATAGCAGGAGGCCTGTGTTGTGATTAGTGAGAAGTATTCTGCTCTCTCTTTCTCTCTCTCTCTCTGTCAGAATCAGCCATCCTTCTCTGTCGTGTTCCCCTGACTTTCAGACTTTCAGTTCGCATCTAATTTGTGTTTTTAATTGCGAAAGTTTGATTAAACCCAGCCCCAAGTGTTAAATGGCATTAGGCACTGCCATATGTTTGGTGGCACTATGCAGATATCCATTTCCATAATCATTTTTTTTTTGCCAGTTTGAGGCACTCGTCTTTCCCTTTCTCCTCTGATGCTGCTGTGATTGCATCTGCCCTTACTTACCCATCGCCTCGTGAGTTTTTACCAGCTCTCGCTTTCTGTGACCTTTAATCTGAGACTTACAGAATGCTCCCGACTATCATGGTTGTCAGTTTGGAAATTGTAATCTCCTCTGAAAAGTCTTTGCAAGTGGAGCTGGATTACTCTGAGATAATTAATCATATTCAGTCGCATGAAAACAAATTTTGTTTACATGTTAGGGATTACTCGCAATCAGGGAAAAACGAGCGGAATTCTGCACGGAGCTCTATAAGCAAGGTGAGGCGCCTAGTGATTGGATAAGCAAGAAACACTGGAGGAAAATAAAGTTTTAAATGCTTGAGGGCACTTCAGGGGTTTGCAACAGACTTTCTGCAGAAAACAATGGGAGCAGCCAGGTGAGCTTTATTTCCCTGAACTAAAAAAAAAGCAAAGAGAATCTTTTTAGACTGTTCTTGCATTCAGCATTTATGTATTTAATAAATTTATTTTTATTTATTTATTTATTTTTATTTATTTATTTATTTAAGGAAAAATTGAGCTCCTTTCCTGAAAAGAATACATTCTGAAAGAGAAGAAGGTAAAAAAGAAAACATTTCTCTTTTCAATTACCCCCAGCTCCTTCACCTTCTTCATCCTTACCCACAGAAGAGAAGTGAAGAGATGGAAGGGGGTGGGGTGGGGGGTATATGCTTTTCAGCGGCATGGCGCCCCCACCCTCTCCCTGTCTAATTCTCTCTCCAATGTCCTGGCCGCCACTTTTATGCATGAAACACAGAAGTGGATTGAAAGCATTCAGTGGGCATTCAGGTGCTGAAGAAAAGAGATCCTCAGAGCTTTATTAGATATGAAGATCTACAATAAAAATCAATTTCTGGCCTCTTTATGCAGTTTAAATGACAAAGCTTCAGCCCATTCAGGCATCATTGTGTGGCAGAAAGTAATTTTGCAGTAGTGGGCGAGACAAGGGCTTGGTATACTTTGTGACCCAAGATTGCAGATTCTAATATGATACAGACCTACTGAGATAATGGCAGGCACTTTATATCATCTGCAGAAAAGGAGGAAAAAAGTTATCTTATATCTTTTGGGGGTTAAACACTTCTCATGTAGAATATGAAACAGACAGGTTTTTTTCTGAGTGTGACCCTCCTCTAGGTCGCAAAAAAAAAAAATGAGACACTGCCCCTGGAGTCAGGGGTCATAGAGTCACAGACTGAAATCACTGAGTGTTGGCGATTTAAAAAATTGAGTGTTGGCGATTTAAAAAATTGAGTGTTGGCAATTAAAAAAAAAAAAACAATATGCCAATAGACTGCAAGCACTTAGACAGCTTAATGGTAGCTTTAATCTTTAGTGTGCAGTCCTAATCACTAGTAACACTTGATAGCAAAAATGGATAAGAGTACCATATTGCTACATTAAACAAATCTAGAATTATTTACTTGCACTACAACCAAGTTTTCCTGTTCGATAAATCTTTTGCCTTATCAGCTACAATCACATGAAATATTACGTCATATTACATCATGAAAATATAGGCACCTGGAATTCTTGTGTTTCCCGTCCAAATTTGGTGTATTAAAAGAAAGATCACACTTGTTTAATGGATTGCCCATACTACCATTGACTGTCATATTTGCTATTACACATGTGACATAAAAAAAACATCGCTATTAATTCCTGCATAGTTATTTTTCATTTGCGCTACATGTCATAACATTTGGACTATGCGATATTTCTCTGCCATACAGTGTCACGCAACATTCCAGGGTTTTAACAATCCCATCTGTTGTATTTCATGTTTTATTTTACATCCAATAGCATGCATATGGATTTTTTTTTTTTTTTTAAGATGTAGTTTGTGTCTGGGTCTCTGAAGCTTCCTTAGCTGTTGACAGTAAAAGTGAAACACAAATGCTGTTGAGGAAGTCTTGCTCCAGGAAGAGCCTGCAGTGCTTATCAGGTGTAAGAAGCGGCTCTGTTAATAGCATAATTTGATAGGGGGAGAGCGGCCTGCTCCTCCGTGCCACAGATGTAATCTCAACAATTTTAGTACAAAATTAAAGCCAACTCTGAGCTCATGTTAGTTTTAGGCACATGGAGAATAGGGTTTCAGCTGCCTGCCATGATAAGCACTTAAGAAATGCTGTAGAAGTATATACAGCCTTTTCTCTCCTAGCTAGTGCCAGATATCCGGCTACAATGAAAATCACATTATCAGCTGTTAGTATGAGAACTGGCTCAGTGAATACTAAACATTTTTTCCCATTCTCTCTTTTTTTATCACTTTTCAGACACTGGTAGGCTATGAATGCCAGGCCTGCTGCTATTATTTCTTCTTACAGTGATGTTATTCTCTTTCTGAGAAGCTCTTTACGTTATTTTATATTCCACAGGAAGCCATTTATTGATTGTTGCAACCGATGGACATCCAGGAAGCGTTTTTGAGTTTGGAAATAAACTCTTGATGGTGCACTAATGAAATAAGACGTTGCCTGTGTTGGTGTCCCTCTGTGAAGGAGACATGGTGATGAATTTGTTTGGTGAAGTCTGTCTTCAAGGGCGGAGGAATAAATATCAGTCTCTGACTTCTGGCCTCCACGTCAGCGCACGCTGGCTCTGCTACTGAAAAAGCGATTGTTTTATTTTAAAGTCCTGCCTCCAAGACAAGCTCTTATTTCAAATTAAACTTTCAAGGTCTCCGAGTCATTTATTCATGTCGAAAGAGAGGCAGAATGAGATTCCGGGTAACTGTTATAAATCTACAGCGGACATAAAAGATGACAATGACATTTTCACGGCTCCTCTCCATGACGACTGGCGTCGTTTGTTCACGACAAACATCCAAGACTGCCTGACTCCATTCAGTGACTTAAGAGATGGAACAAATGCAGCTTGAAAGGCGAATGTTTTGCCGCCTTTGTCTTTGTGCCTGCTTTTTTCAGGTACACGTTACACCGCATTAAGAGCCCTCAGGAAAGCGCGGTGCACTAAGCACTAAATGCAAGTGCTGATCGCCAAACAGATGGCCTTTATGCACTGATAAGCAGTTTGCGGTGTCTTGATGTCTTGAGTAGAGTTATCAGTCTTAGCCTGACTTTGGCAAGGAAAAAAAAATTCTTCCAATACCCCAGAGTTTCCAACCAGCACTAACTGGAAACAAAGATGCTATTAGTGAGCTTAGTCACTATCTTTCTTTTGCACTACACCTCCCATGGCACCCCACTCTCCAAACAAGCTGCTTATTTATAACATTATTTATATATTTATTTATTATTACATTCCCTTTCTCTTCTTTTTCCAAGAAAAATATAACACCTCCTAAAAGGATTACGTTGTTCAGGAGAAGTCAAATAATTATCAATGCTTCTGCTGGTTTAATTTGCCGTGCATTTTCTTTTTCTCCAGTGCAAACCTTATTAAGCAGCGTGTTTGAAGGGAACACTGGATTTTATTCAGCTGATAATGTTTGTCTAACAAGCTAATAGCTCGGAAGAAAAGGAAAAAGGTTCTTTTCAGGGTTTGCTTTCCACAGAGAATTAGCTACATGCAAAGGAGGAGTGTATAGTCTGTCGTTTTTAGACAAATCGAGCATGATGAAACCTTAGGATGAAAAGGTAGAGAATAGTATAACACTTGTTATACAAAGGGACCATTATCATGATCAATTAAGTACAGAAACAGCTATATTTGACAGCGGTGGTTGAAATAAATCAAACACCACTTTGGTTTGTCAGACAAAGCAGGAAGCTGTGATTTGCTACATTTAGATCCTTTCTGTTTTTATCCAACAAAGTGGTTAGAACAGCAGATTTACTTAAGTACTGCCAAATCAGGATTGCTGTTTGTAGTAGACTAAAGGCATCATAATGTTAATCACAAACCACAATATTGTGTCCTATTTAAACTGCGTCTGTTTATGTGGCACACATTCCGCTAGTTAGAGGATGTTATTGTCTGCTGTAAGACTTGGACTTCATTTTAAAAGCTTAACTTTTTGTAAAAAATTTAAATAGTTACATATTATATGTAGTAACTGCATAGTTATATAATATCTGCAGTTTCGTAAAATGTTGAGTATTTTCTGGCATTTTTTTTCCCTCCAAGGCCAAAACTATTTTCCATTGCTAACATTCTTATTCATTAAAAAAGCACACATCATATTTTTTTAGTTTATAAATACAGTGGACTATCCGCTAAACAAATTAGTTCTGGTCCTAATGTTATAAATAGTCATCCCCTCATTTTCTTAAAAATGTTTAGACAAATTACATGTAATTTGTTACAGAGAAACTAGAAAATGCAATTTCCTAAAAACTTTCCCATGACAGCAACAGCAACTTTAAACTCTGTCTATTAAAAATATACTTATATTGGAGACTCCTTCCATGAATTTACAGGGAACAAGAACTGAAAGAAAGCTTCACTATATAAATAATGTTTTTTATTTATTATTTATTTTTTTATTAAAAATCTATAGGTTCTTAATCTGTTTATTTTTGGTTTTAGATTATGACGAGCATATACCATGTTGTCATTTCAGAAGGCTCAAATTATTGGGATGCAGCATGCAAAGAAGACAACAAATGAAATTAGAAAATACTGGAACTGGGTTCAGAACCCTTCAGCACTTTATCAAAACATGGAAGGATAGTGTTAAACCGTCAACTTTGTAAAAGAAATTTGATCAGAAAAAATAAATGAATGGAGATCACTTAAACACTTGCATGAAAAAAACCCAAATCAACAGTAGAAACCATATGGACTCAATGTGATGAGAACTTACAAGGCTGGGATTAAACTGCTGTGTGGTGAAAAGAAATACATTTTTAAGTGAGACTAATCAAAGAAAAATGCTTTAATTTGGCAGGGAGGAAAAAACTTGAACATTGGTGCAATGGAAAAAGGTCATGTGGTGTATTCAAGAGTGCTGGGCTTGTCAGGGTAAGAAGGGAAGAGCATGAAACGATGCACCCATCATTCATAGTGTCCATTGTACAAGTCTCTGGAGGCAGTGTTATGATCTGGGGTTGATTCAGTTGGTCAGGTCTAGACTCAGCAATGTTATGTAGCAATAAACTGAAGTCAGCTGATGACCTGAATGTACTGAATGGAATTTTTCCTTTCTTGATGACACAGATATCTTCCAGGACTGAAACTGTGAAATAATGATTCACAGAGCTTGAGGAATCATTTTCACACATGAACTGGCCACCACATTGTGTGATATAATCACAGCCAAAGGTGACTGAATGAAATCTTGAGGTGTTTCACCTTTTTTGGCCAGGCAGTGTATTAAAACATACATTATATAAACTTGTGATCTGCCATGCTCCTGGCACTGCTGTTAGAGCAGCTTTTATAACAAAATTAATTAACACAATCTGACCAATCAGAATGGAGAATCCAGGAGTGTATAATATAGTAATGTAAAAAATATTAATGAACACTCTTATAGTTTTAGCCATAAATGAGAACATCAATAATCCTACAAGCAGGATAAGGAACTAATTGAAGTGCATTAACATGAACTCCTGAGCAAAACACTGTTACATTCCACAGCTACTCTAGCCATTTTCATTAGTGTGTATGATAATAGTCTTCCACTTGTAATAACATTAAGAATGTACGTTAATCATCAGTAAAATATCCGTGTCAGTAAAATATATGCTCTATGGAAATATAATTACAAATTTAACCATAAAACATCACCAACTCAGTGAACTGCCAAATGCCTAAATGTAAGTGCATTAAATGTAGTACAGTGCAAAAGTCCTACATGAGTATTTATGCCTGTTGCATTAGCGTGTCAGTAGAACAGGTCAGAAAACATTGCAAGAAAAAAAGACATAATTGATCTTGTTTTTTTTTTTTTTTCCCCCGATTTTCTCCCCAATTTAGTCGTGTCCAATTCCTCCCAGGCACTAGGGGGCTCCCACATTAAGCTTCTACTACCACTCAGTCGGGAGGGCCGCAGACTATCACGTGTTTCCTCCGACCCACGTGACGTCACCGACTGCATCTTTTCGAACTGCTTGCTCACACACCGTTGGGAGCAACGTAACACACTCGGAGGACAGCGCTATCCGCTCCTTCCGTTTGCGTGAGCTCACAGACACCCTTGAGATCTTGTTTTTTTTAACAGGAACGCTTTTATTTTAGTGTCAATATTAATAAAGCAACACTTAATATAAATACTGTGTCTCTTCACCTGTATAATCATAAGGGATTTATTTATTTTGCATTTGAACATTGTACACGTGATCTTCAGTTATTTATAAAAGTATTCAGTGAAGTAACAATATACCTCATGTCCCACTTCAGCAGTCTTCACCCTACCTGCACATGGAACATCTACCAGTTGATTTCTTAAGGAAAAATGTGTCTGCCTCTATGTTTGCCTTTACCATTGCTTCCTCTCACTGTCTCTCTCTCTCTCTCTCTCTCTCTCTCTCTCTCTCCTTCTCTCCTCTTTTTCCAAAAAAAAAAAAAATCAAAGAGGGTATTAGGCAGCAGGGTTATCCCCGGCACTTTGCTGGAGGCAGCCGCTAATCTGTGCGTTTTAGAGAAACGAGGTTAGTTAAGCATTTTAATGGCCCAAGTCCTGTGGTAATTAGGCCTGGCCTGGAGGGAGCTCGGCTTGAGCCACTCGGGCCCTGAAATGGAGCCAGGGATCTAAAGCCCTCACGCGCACACACCCACAAAAGCTCTAACTAATTCACTGAGTAAACATTCTCTTTCCCTTCACGCCACTGTGCTTCCTCCTTAAAGTCCTCAAAGAGCTCTTTCTGTTTTCCTTTCCCATTTTAATATATGTATATCTTGTGCTTTCCTTTCTCTGCTTTGGACCTTCTCTTATTACTTTTTTTCTTATTCATATTATTATAATAGTTTTTTTTTTTACCTCATCTTATGAGTTTATAAAAGTGGATTGTCAAGTATAAAGACAAATATGAAAATGCATGAACTACACAAGCTGAGCCACTCGCCTTGTGCTCCAACACTAGAGTGCTTGAAGTTGAGCTTGCACTTCTGTTCTTCCTCTTTGTCCTTTCCTCTGTACATCTCCAGAACCCCGGGGCCGTGTCTGCTATTGTTTCCCAACACAAAAAAAACGAAGACGTTCCTCTCTGAGAGCTCGGTATCTGCTTGAACTCGCATTAGTCATACTTCACTGATAGAAAAATGGAACGGCTCGTATAATTAAACCAATCAATTAAAGTGTTTTTTTTGGGTTCTTTCAAAGCGCTATTCAGCGAGCATGTTCAAAAATGTCGTTTACGTTCTAAAAATCTTAATCAGATTACTCTAGGAATGTAACTGAAACATGATGGGGAGGATTGTAAATCTCCCAAGTGAGGATTCTGGGTAGTGTCAGGTTCGCAGTGTATGAGTGCATGTATTTTGTCCCATGTTATTGTGTATACGGTGTGTGGCACACAGTTCATCTCTGTGTGCCTCATTTGAGTGACACGTGGCCCTGAGGTGTGAGGAACATCGAGCTCAGCTTTCTCAAGCCCATGGATTCTTTAGTAATGTCGTATTCACTTATGTTCTCTCTCTAGACCAAAGGCAGATGGTGAAATTGTCAAGTGCTATCTGTGTGTATGTTTGTGTTTGCATGCAAAGACATTAATGTGTGGCAATATGCAGAAGTAATACTATATCGCTATAACGTTGAAGAAAATGGATCTGTGCTGACAAGATTATGATGCAACCGGGATTCATACTACATGCCACACCATTGCAAATTGTAATGCAGCGTTTAAATATTATCACCACAAGACAGTATAGCAATAAGGAAATGCTTCCAGGTTTTTCTTTAAATGTGACTAATTTGGCATTGGTATGCAAATAAAAGATATTAATGGTGAATGTCAGGCAGAACTGTTGTTCTCAAACTCACTTATTCACTCTCTTTAAAATAACACTTTAATCAGAACTTAAATGTACAAAAGTTCTCTTTTTTCAATGATGTCCCCGGCTGGAATGTTTGGTGTCTACATTAATAAAAATGTCTACATAAAACATGTCTTTACTGTTTATGCAGCAAAAGGCATAAATATACAACACCTTATAAATGATGGCTGTCCAGTGTGTACAGCTTTATTTTATACACTAAGCATTTGCTTCAATCCATTTTCTTTACATATAAAACATTGTGTTGTACCATGTCAGAAATCACATGATGTCACAGTTAAAAAAAAAATTGTGTAATGGTTTAGGCATGCAGTTAGCACAACACTAAAATATTATCTTGACTTGCTCTTCAGTCTAGTAAAGGAAAGTATATGTTTCATGGATGCATATAAAGAATGTGAAAGATTATACTGTTACCTGGAGGAGGAGGAGGATTGAGACTGTGTGTTTATTGGCTATTAGCGTTTTAGTCATCCTTTCTGCCTTGAGCTAGTTGTTAATCAGTGTTTCTTTCTTTCTCTCTCTCTCTCTCTCTCTCTCTCTCTCTTGCTCCCCCTGATTGGACCCACATTGAGCAGATCAGGATTAACACAGAGACTCGATAAAGGGGTCATAGGTGCCCAGTTATTTCGTGTGTGTGATGGAAATAGAGAGACTGTGAGAGGCCTGGTGCTTGTCTAACAGCCAGAAGCATTTTTGTGTCAGTGGGTGATGTGCAGAATCTGTGTGCGCATGTATGCATGTGTTCTGCAGGTGTATGTGTCCATGTTCACAGCCTTTCAGTCTGGATACATTTGGAGAGGACTACTAGCATGACTGCTAGTACAGATATACGCGTGTCTGCATTTGTGTGTGTGTGTGTGTGTGTGTGTGTGTGTGTGTGTGTGTGTGTGTGTGTGTGTGTGTGTATGGTGTCAGATGAGGCTGGAAGGCGGATGTGGAATTGATGGATAAGGTTAGCCCAGCTATCAGACAGGAACATCACAATCAAGCCGTCAGCTTGATGCCCTCTCTCTCTCTCTCTCTCTGCCTTTGATAAACAGAGGAATAGGATTACAATTGGGACACAGCCTTGGGCATCCTGGAGGACTGGGCAGTCTTTTAGCAAAGCAAGAGCACCCACCATGCAACAAACAGCCATCATAACAGCCTTAAAACCAAGGGATTGGGTGTAAAAAAAGTGTAAGTGGCGGATAAAGGAGGAAGGAGGTCACACAGAACATTTACCTGGCTTAATGTCAGTAAGCATTCTTATTACAATATGACATGTTTGACCTTCTAGTGAAATCCTCTTGTTCCATTTATGACAATCTATATCTACTTCAATTATGTCAGCTTTTTGAATTTTATAGTAATACAGTACAATTAACATACTAATATAATGTTTAACATAATAATATAATGTTTCTAATATTGTTTCTATTTCTTGTACTCTCACTTGTCACTTTCTCTTGCACCTTTGTGGCCTTTCTGGCTAATTTCGTGTACAGGCAACTGTACAATGACAAAAAAAAAGTCTAAATGTCTAAGTCTACTAAAAAAATAAGTCTAAGTCTACTAAAAAAAATAATAATAAAATAAGAATAAAACAACTATTACACGCATCTCCCTGTTATTAGCGATATTAGCAAATTGTGGTGTCCCATTTTTGTTTTTAAATACATCTGTGTTCTTTTAAATGCATACTGTTTTGTTCATGTTTATTAACTCACAGCACCCAAAGGATCCCTTCTAACATCCAGCTGCCAGACACCATAGCATAGTTCCAAAGGTCTTCTGGGGTCATGTCCTATGCGACAAGAGCTACACTGGTGGCACAAGGGGAACTGACACAATTTTTGGGCTTAATGTTTTGTGTTTTAATATGTTATGGTTGATCAGTGATATCTATCTATCTATCTATCTATCTATCTATCTATCTATCTGTCTCTCTCTCTCTCCCTATATATATACAAAACTTTCAAGATGCACTATATACATATATTAAAGTAGGTGATATTATGATCTCGAACAGGAAGTTGTAAATATTCTTACATTACATTTCATAATTATTGGCCTCTAGAGATAATATCAGTATTAAGTCTTTTTTTGTGAAGTCTAACGAGTTTATTATTTAGTTTGTGTTGAAAGCTTTATCTATGACCAAGTACTAACACCCTGTGATTAAGGTGACATTTAGTTGAGTGTCAAAAAAGGACAGCCATTACATTCAGTTAAACTGTTTTTTAAAAGTGGTGTTCAGCTAAACATTATCAGTTTCTAACCATGTTTCTGCGTAATGGTATTATCACTTTTTATATACAATATTATATACAATATTTGTCCCATAACCATATGTACAAGTCAATAACATCTGTTTATTTTATTTGAATTAAAAAAATCAATAAGGTTGGAAAATATATTTTGAGAGATAACACTATTATTTAAAAAGTCTATTTAAATAACATAAGTAAATACTGTTATATACGATTATAATGTTTCTTCTGTTTTAAGTATATGTAATATCTATTTATTACAATAACCAATGCTAACGATTAGGAAAAGTGGTACTATAATTTTGGAAGATATTAAGCCAATCAAATAGATGTTTTTGTTGAAAAGATTATGACATAATATAATTGAAAATGTATTTTATCCTAAACATTACGTAAGGATTAAAACAGAAAAATTCAGATTTTGTTATATTCTTTATATCCAACTTTAAGAAATATATTTTGTAAGACATTCATGAGATTCTATTTTATAAGGAAACACTTGGAACAAATCAGATATAAAAAAATTCTTTATTATTAGCATTCACTCATATATCAACGTAAACTCCATATTTTAATTATTACAGGTGTATTTTAATTATTTTAGGTTGGACGAAGAGATATAATATTTACTGCTAATTTGCATCATTTCAGGACAGTATGTGTGAAAAAGCAATCACCTGGTTATGTAGATATGGATGGAGTGTGCTTAAGTTACATCACATAGTCAACAGTGTGGGATTGAGGCATGTTTTAGGCCTACATTCACCTGGCTGGTAGAAAAATGCTGGATACATTCTACCATCATGAGCAAATGACGTTATTATTCTTTCTCACAATTACAAACAGTTATGACAATGCTCATGTATGTTTGAAACATTATCATTATTAAAAAGTTCCGCCTCTAACTCCTAATAAAGATATTACCAGGCAGTAAAAATAGATGACAATGTTATGGAAACTGCAAACCCATCTGAAATCTGTTTTTAAATAACACCCAGGCAATTAATTCTGAAAAAGGAACCATGAACACCACAGCCTCAGAGATAATTGAATAAACGCTGTTTACCCCTTCCGAGAGTGCCTCTTTCCTAAATTGGTAATGATTAATAATTTGGTGTTGACACAAAAGGACCTGTGTTCACACTGCACAAAGACTACACTGCTTTCCCGCTGCTCGTGTGCCTGGCCCACACCAGAGATTTTCTAAAATAACGATGGGGGAGCAGCAGGCCAATTAAGACCCATAAATTATGGAAGGCGTGTCGGAGTCGACCTGTGCCACACTCGGATACCTTTTTGCTCTGTTATCTCATTATCTAACCATAAAGAGGAACTCATGTCTGTGACCTACAGAGGTGTATATATAGGCCGAGTATAAGAGAGAAAAGGTGACAGTTATTCATCTTCCATTTTTCACTCTGTCTTTGTGTTGGTATTCAGGTGAATGCTTGGCTGGGCAGAAATTACAGCTCATGTCGGCCGTACCCATTTGATTTGAAACCAGTGGAAGGACGACAGCATGACCCGCTTCCCTCCTTCCTTTCATTTACATGTGCATATTTCCTTTTCTTGCCATCCTTCTTCCTGTCTATCTTCTCTCCCTCTGTTGGGGATCGCCTGAGGAAACTTCCATTATCCTTCTACTGTTTCATTGCCCCTGAGTGGGACCTGTACTCTTTTTCTACTTCTCTTATTTTCATTCCCTGCCTCTCTCTCTTTCTCTGTCATACTCTCAGTGCTGTGAGTCATGTGATAAGAATGAACCTCAGCAGTAACCTGTTATACAGAAAGGAAATGTGGATGTGATCACTGACAGTGTCTTATTTATGCCTTAAAAATGGTTTTGTTACATTGTGATAAAACTTGAAGGAGTGTGGTACTTCATTTGGTTTCTTATGTTGCTTTTTCAGAAGCACACACCTTTGTATTTGCATGGCATGGTTATGTGGGGAAAGAAAATGAATGCAAATATATTACATTATTTTGTGGTAGAGTGGAGAAAGATGAGTCTTATTAAGTCTCTCATGTGGCCTCTAATTTGCCTTCAGTATAATACTTAATTAATACCTTTTTCCCTATTAACCCCTTAAATACAGTTATCCTTCTTTGTCTTTTCAATTAGTTTTCAATTATCTCTACATTATTAGATTTAGGTAATCGCTGGCATGTTGCATCTTTGTTCATGAGGATTTAAGGACTTGGTTGGCAACTGGAAACTTGGAGCTTGCTTCATGGCTGGCTCTCATTGTCTTCTCTGCTTTTTTGTTCTTTGCAAATGGGATCAGAGCTTTGTTGGCAAAAATCAGACCAAAAAATGGGACACATACCCAAACCTATGACAACAGATGTGCCGTGACCAGGCTGTGTCCTACTCCAACACATTCCTTTTCCTTATGCAACATTCCCTAACTAAGGGCCAACTTGGGGCCAGCCAGGGTTCTGACAAGAGAAAATAATCAGAGAAAAGAGGCATCGCTGTGCCCTGCCAAAGTAAGACATGGCAAGTCAATTGCCTCCTGGAGAACCCTGTTGGATGGCATCCCTCACTATGTAATTCCCTATGTGCTTGGCAGAACCAGGTCTTGACTCAATCAGGTGTGGGAGGGACGGTTGATTGTAATGCTGAAGTACACTGGGAATTCCTCACTGAGAGAGAGAGGAAAGACAAAGATGGAGCAAGAGTGGGAGAGAGATGGCATGAGGGGGTTTGGGGCTTTCAAAGCTTTGCTTTCTTTCACATGGGCATTCCCTCTTGTACACTGGTAGAGAAATAGATTGAAGCAGATCACAGCAATCATTCATCATATCTGCTCAGCCGATCCAACCCTTCTTCACCTCTGCCATGGATTGAAAGCAAGATACTCAATCTACTTGCTGCTTATGCAGCTACCTAAAGGAGTGAAGATAGCATAAGAAGGTCAGAATCACTGTCAAACACTTGAATATGAATAGCTTTAACATTAGTAACACGTCTCACCTGTTCTGAATTTTGGAAAGAATGTGGTTAATATATTAATTGTTGTAAAAAAAATGAATAAACGGTAGGTTATATGCAGTGTTGTTATTGAAAGCAAGGCTTCATGTTCCACACCTGAATAAAAAAATTAAGTGCTGCCTGTTGCTTTGTTTGGTAGTGTAAAAAGGTTGTTTCTGCAGTGCTAAATAAATAAAACCAACATTTCCTCACACTCATCCTCTGAAGACACAGATACTCTCCAATCTCCTCTGTAAATCAAATGA
Source organism: Clarias laeviceps (assembly GCA_030014305.1). Taxonomy (NCBI): domain Eukaryota; kingdom Metazoa; phylum Chordata; class Actinopteri; order Siluriformes; family Clariidae; genus Clarias; species Clarias laeviceps. The sequence goes on from JAQMYJ010000037.1 coordinate 12,620,492, forward strand.
AGCCCTACTCAGTCCTACATTTAAAACAAAAACTTTGCGTTCTCACCCTTTAATGCCTTCAATGTGATTTGTCTGTAGGCACTGTAGTGGAGCACTGTGACATTTGCCTGTGTGTTGTTTTAATGACTGGGCTGAAGAGTGATTACAGGGCCGCTTTTCAGCAGTCGTGTGCTCTTTAGATAAGCTGACGGGGCATGATTTAGGTAGGAAGTGCCCTTACATAGTGGATAAGACAAGAACTGAAGATATGTGAGCACAATCGAGCTGGCTGGGGATGATGTATTGTTAGGTGAGCATCAGAAGATTAGCACATGCGGAGGCCTACTGCTATTTAGGCTTTATCTCACTGTGAAACGCATTCACTCACCTTTGGTGGGAGGACTCGTCTCGAGAGAGTGCCGCTTTTTGAGTTGGCTATATAATTGTAAGTATGTCAAGTAAGGAGAGTGTAAGCTTCCTGACAACAGCTAGCAGAGTCAAGAAAGGCTCCACAACAGGTATCAGCAAGAGAGAAAATAGCGGAGAGAAAGCGGTAGAGAGAGGGTAGTTCAAGAAGAGCAGGAAAGAAAAGGGAGCAGCATGGGAATAAAAAAGATAAACAGTTTGACCTTCCGATTCTGCCAATTTTCACTGGCCGCTTTTCCTCCTTGCCCCTCTCTTCTCCTGTCTTGCCCTCATCCCTGCGCACCGTCAATCCTTTTTGGAGGGATAAATAGCATCGCTGTGCTTTAATAGCCCCAGTCCCAAACAGCCGGCTGGGAGAAATAAAAGGAACTTTTGCCATTTATCTCTGGGAGAAAGGACTTCCTATTAGGGCCCCTATAGCCACGGGGTTTTTTCCTCCCAGTACTGCGCTGCTTTGGAGATTGCTTGCTTGCTTTAAGATGCTATTGAGCGTTCACCAGGACAATTACATGGCAATACAACAGCAAACCCCTGATGCCCCCCCCGCAAAAAAAAAGAAAATCCAACACCAATATACGGAAATTAAAACCCCTGATACACACACACAGACACACACACATATTCCAGTAGCTCCATGCCAGAGTTGCAGTAGATGCTGCACATGATAAGCCTGAATGTGCGTGTATGTGTGTGTATCTATATATATGTGAGGGAGGTACAACAGAACGGGGGGCAAAGTGATAATGGCTCACTGAATGGTTTGGAATAAAGTATCATGGCAAAGCGCCTGGAGTCAGACACCCAGGTTAGCAATGCAAATGGTTTTCACCCCAGCTCTCCCAGCTGGTGTAATGACAGCCCTCCAAACAGTATGTATGATGAAACAGAGCAAGGGAGATATATAAATAAAAATAGCATACCTTCCTTGAAAATGACTTTATGTTGCCTTTGGCGATCTTCAGATGCACCTTTTGTGCTTTCCCTGTAGGCTCTCACTATTGCATTCCCCCCACCCCCTTCCATAGCCCCAGTATAATTTTTTTCCATTTGATAAGGCACAAAGTAGATATTTCGGTGAGTAGCAATACCGCCTAGTGAAACGCAAAGGTAGTGGGTTTAAACAGGGCTAACCTTACGGAGGCCATGTCAATCTCATTTCAGCTGGTTTAACAGATCAAGATGCTTATTTCTCCATGAAGAAAGAGAGAAATGAATAAAACAAGTTCTTTCTCAAATTGATCTTGGCAAGCTTTAAATTATCTCAGAGAAAGTGGCTCAGGAACTGGGATGATGTATTTATTTACTTTTATCTGCTGTTTCTTGTGAAAAAAAATGACTATCCTATGTTCTCATTTCTTCAGGATTTGTGATGTCAAACACCTGTCCAATTATTAAAAACAACTCCTTGCCTATTTTGTTTATGAAAAGAACAGTAAAGAAGATTTCTTTGCAGTTGTATTTAAAACGTAGCATCAAGAGTTTGTAATGTTGTCCACGAAGACTGAACATTTGCAGTTCATGTGCAAAATTACCAGTCAGTACACACTGTATGTCCAAAAGCGTGTGGACACACAACTAATCACACCCACCTGCCATGGTTGAACAACCCATTCCAGATCCAAGTCTCCCTTTGCTGTTTTAATGAACTCCGTTCCTTTGCAGTTTTTTTTCCAGTAGACCTTTTACCATGGCTGTGGATTTTTTTGTTGTCCAGTTATCCATAAGAGCATTAGTTGGCATTGATGTTGAGCAAGAAGTCATAGGCAAGTCCCCATTCCAATTCCTCCTGAAATAGTGGGGATGAATTCAGTGGTCTGTGTAGGCTACATGAGTTCTCTTTTTGTTCCAATGAAAGGAAATTATGTACCTACAGCAAACAAAGACTCTAGATTCTAGGTAGTTTTTAATAAATATTTTTTAAAACCCACTTATAAAAACTGGCCAGATATCTTCCAAACTAGTTTAAAAAAATGATGAACAAACAAACATTTTGTATAAAATAGAAATAGAATGTTCTCTTTTTGTTAATGTTATAAAAAATAAAAATGTCTAAATTTAAAATGTCTTAATTAGTATTCTGGGGATGAATCCCAAATAGCATAAAAAGGAAAGCTATAGTGTAAGCTCTTGTTCCAAGTAAGGGTTAGAGAGGGATTTAGGATTCAGCTTTGTGTTAGAAACTAGTTAGTTTTTATAGCTCACATTAGCCATGAGATTATCTAGCAGTAATAAAACATCAAAACACAACATGGATTTTTCAGAAGTGATCTAGAATGATTTGAAATAAAGTCTTGTTTATGATGACATAATGTTTTTTTTTTTTTTTTTTTTTTACTGAAATGAAGTATACCGCACACTGCCACTGAATCTTTTAGTGGTACATAGTAGCATACTGTACCGGCCAACTTTCACCCATGGTTGAGGATGAACACCATATTCATTCCTGAGCGCCGTCCCAGGAAAGGATCTCTAGTACACCTGAAAATGGTAGTCTGTGAATGTTAGTCTAGTGAAGTTGTAAAATTGAACTAGTCCCAGCTAAGTGTTAATTAATCTGTTTGTCTGGTTCAGATTGTCATGTGATAAAATGACAAAGTTGCAGTATGCAGTAGAGGCCAATGTATTTTTAATGGGCCATAAAATGACATTCTTGTACCAACTTGTACAAATGTTTTTGCATCTAAGACAACAGCTTTCAAAATAAATGAAAATCTAAAATCACTAAAATCACTCATCAGTGTTGAGCAAATATGAATAAACTATAGATATGATACTGAGTATGATACTAAATATCAGGGCTGGACCAACATACTGTATAATGTATAATCATATTTGGAATATTTTATGTCAAACTTGAAATGATGCATTGATCAAATTAATTTGAGTTGCCACTTTATCAGTCCTAATGATGGTCAATTAATAGGGAAAATTTGCTACATGCCTTTGGCATTTAATTACCAATACCAGATAATCTCAGTTAAGCACAATTTTTGTTCTTATATCACACAAAAACAGATCAGAAGAGCTATATTTCATGTAAAGCATTAAACAGTATGCTTTTAGTTACTATAAGTGCCCATGCTGTATCTTAAAAAAATTCCTCTACTCCTCGAAGCTGCTAAGGTAATAATTTTCACTTGGTCATTCTTCTTTCCCTCCTGTCTTTGTAATATGCTTCCCAGTGCCCCAATATCTTCACAAAGTTTCCTAAGGGTGCCTTTTTAAACTGGGAGGTGCTAAGTGTTCCTTGCCATTTCTGATAGGCCCATATACTGAGCGGGTTTTGTGATAGCAGCTCTCTGATGGCTCGTCTTCTCTCGCAGGTCTCTCTCTGGCAGGAAGCGCCAGAAAGGGAATAAAGGAAAAGGGGGCTGGGAGAGAAGGGAAAAGAGACAGCAGGGAATTGACATAGAGCCTGGCTCCATGCCAGAGCTGGCCTCCTTGCGTCTAATGTACGAGCGGGGATTTATTTAAATGGGGAGAAGAGAGGACAGCTTCACAGCGCCAGATTAATTCCGCTTTTTTATTCCGAAAATAAAAGAGACTTTGAATTATTAAGAGATAGCAGGATTAGGAGCCTCTCTTCCCAGCCCCAATCTACGCTCCTTTTAATTTCCACTTCATTAGAATTCTTTTTGAAGTATTTTAACGTGGACAAAAGGAAAGAAAGAGAGAGAGAAAGCTAGAAATATTAAATATCAGTTAAACTGTATTAGACATAAGCCCAGGCCTCAGTTTTCTTTCTTTCTGTCAGCCTCTCTGTCTTTTCTCTTTTTTCTCCCAGTCATATTGATCCTGCTCTTTTGCTTCTCAATTATACTCTCATTGTAGCTTCAGCCAAGTGGAGAAAGGCAGATTTAGAAATGAAACAGCTTCTGTCATCGGTTCACGTGGTGCGTGACAGGAACGCTCAGACCTACTTGTGCTTTTTCTTCTTTGCTTAAACTGTTCAACCTGTCACTGGGGTTGTGGGGTCAAAACAGTCCATGAAAACACCCCTTGAGGTCAAAGGGCAGGCCAGGCAAAGCTTAACTGAGCATCAATGTTGTGTTTTCGTTATCCTCACCTAACACTTGCTGATTTCAGGGGGTGGGGGGATCATGCGTCCACGATTGTAGTGGTGAATTCTCTCTGTTAGATGACCACTTTTTAATCTCTGCCACTGCTTTGTGGGGCGGATTAAAGCGCAAAAAAAAAGTTTGCATATTTTTACAGATTTTTCAGTAAAACAACAGCTGCCACTCCGGCTAATCCACATAAAGCAAATGCAATTTAATGCTTGCTTTAAAAAACAAAACAAAAAAAAAATTCATTTGTGTTAGCTTTAGTACAGGGTGATCTGACAGTTTAAACAGCCCATTTGAGATACTAATTACTTGTGTAAATTGTTTTGTTTGTTTATGAAGAACATATCCCAGGGGAGGATCTTAGGATTTCATATGCAGAGACCTCAGACTGGCATTTAACCTAGTATGGTTCAGTATGCACTACAGCTTAGAATGATTTATTACTGGGTAAAGCAAACTGATGGTGAGATCTTGTTGTGGTTTGGCGCTTCATAAAAAAGTCATTTGTCACTTAAACCAAATGCTAATTGATTTATGCAATTATATGTGTAATTATTCTTCTAATAAAGGTTTATTTAGATATTTATCGTACATTATGGAATAGAAATTGTTTCATGCCTTATGACTCTGGTCATCATGGTAAATAAAGACTTTTGTGTGTGGGTAAACAGCAGGAGTCTATAATGTGCTTTGTGAAGTGGATTGCGCTCTCTTTTAAATCGGTGAGCAAACAGCAGCGAGGAGTAATCAGGCCGTTAGGTTGCGGCACAGCATCTGCAGCTTATCAGCACATCAGGACGCTGGTGTGTGATTTAGAGCCTGACGAGGTGGCCCTTGTGTCGGCCCGTTGTCATTGAAATAAAGCTGGGGGCCCTGCTCCCCTCGCCAGTCCAGAACAAGTGTATCTTCAGAAACACGCTGGCCTCTTATGGTAATGATGGCGTGTGTGTGGGTGTGCATGTGCGTGTGTGTGTGTTTTGGGTTTCCCTCTAGGGTATTCGGGAGGCGAGTCCCCTTTCTGACGTGCATGTGTTGAAGATTAGTAAGGCTAAGAGGGCCTGTGTTAACCAGCTTAGCTTAACCCTGGTGATGCACCTTTTAAAAATAATATAAAATAGAGCAAAAGCATAATAGTTGTATGCTAGAATAGTAAGGGAGAACGTAAAATTTTCATCCCACATCCTCTCACAAACTATTATGTCAAATGGTCTTATGGCATCTCTGAGATTTTATTTCATTCATCACAAATATGTTGGGCAAAAACTGACAACCACAGCCTGAGCCCTAAATGGGAATCCGCCCAATATCTGATGCTAACAACAGCCTGCAGACGCGGAGGAAGTGTCATCTTCCTGACGAGAGAAAGCTCAGGCACATAATCTGGTGCCATGTGCGCTCTGAAGATAGATGAAGAAAAGTGGTCTTATTTGATAGTATATATGCTAATATAAAACGTAGTCATAATTAAAAACCTTTTTGATTTTACTCAATAGTGAGTTCTTTCACAAAGCACTGAGGAGTGCATGCAGATGATGGCGAGAGAGAGGATGAGATAGAGAACAATGTCCAACTCTGCGTAAAAAATAAAGAGTGAATAACTGATATACATCATCTATTTAAACAAACCTAATGCTTGACTGCTTGTTGTGGGTTGCATTTCATACATAAAATATGTTCCGTCACTGATATCGGGCCTTATCGGAGGTAGAGAGAGAGGCGGAGGCGGGCTGTGGGAGGCAGGCTGGGAGCGCTGGGCTGTTTGTGCACCGTGATTGAGGCCCCAGAGCTGAAGATGCACCTCTGATAGCATCAGTCTGTCTGTCTGTCAGCCCAGCAGGCAGGAGGTGGGTGTGTTCATGTGCGTGTGTGTGTTAGAGAAAATGAAAGCGGATAGAGACGTGGATGGACCTGGAGCAGAGAAAATATACAAAGAAAATCGGAGCTGGAGTCTTATGTCGGGTGGAAGTGAATGAGAGAAGCTGCCCGTGTGGCCGTATTTGTCCCCTGAGAGGGGGAGACGAGATGAAGGGGAATCTCCCTCAGTCCGCCCTCCCTACTGTCAACACTGATTGGGACAGATCCTCCCAGAGGAACGTCACAACAATGTGAGCCGTCAACAGCCGAGCCTGTCAGCGAAGGCGTCAGGCATATAGTGCACACACAGGGCACTCGTGTTCGGGTTAGGGAAGGTGAGTCACTGAGGTCGAGGATAATAGGGGGAATAGAGAGGAGAGGGAGTGATGGCTGTGGCCTGTGCTCTCTCTTCAGCTTGCTCCACTCTAAACTGGCTCTTTAGGGAACTCATCTCTGGATTGTGAATATGCCTGTGGCACTGGAGTCAAGCAGCTGATGAATAAGACGCAGCTGGCGAAGGCAAAAGCTACCAGGATGAACTACAGCTTATTCAAGTGTTTTAGGCGGGCAGACATCATCTTAGTGCAGCCTTGACCTTACTGTAAAGCAGAGGGGAGACTAGACAAGAGTGTGTGTGAATACGTGTGTGTGTGTGTGTGTGTGTGTGCTCTCTCTCTCTCTCTCTCCCTCTCTCTTTCTCGCTAGTCTTTATTTTCCAAGTGGCAGTGTTATCCAGTAATCAAAACTGAGTAGCACTTGGTAGTCTATCTTTTAATTTTGCATATGACTTTACACAAAAAACGCCTTCAATTTAGAGAACATTTTAGCCTTATTAGCAAAACTATCCAAATTTGTTTATGGTACATTACAGAGAAAATTACTGAACCTGCTGGCTCTTGCTGCTATGTGTTGTAGTTGTACTATTTTGGGTCTCAGCTGTTTTCTAGTATTGTCCTGAGTGGACAGTAATATATTATCTGGATACTATATAATAACCCACAGTGCACCATAAATCCAGTGACCAACAAATGCATACACTACTTTCATTCAGAATACCATTTGTTGTGATTTCTCACTGCAGAGAGTCACTAAATCTGATGAGTTAATGTTGGGGGTGTTTTTTTGTGTATTATTTCTTTTAATATATACTGAAAATGTCTAACTGTTGTGTGAATTTTTTGCTGTCAGAAAAGAATATGTAGTTAAGTAAACAAAGGTGTGAATATGGGTGTGTGTGTATATACAGTACGGTATTTGTGAGTGCTGGTATAAGCACCTACCTTCATACCTGCACCTCATCATACATGTCGACTACAGGAGAGGAAATTAAAAACAAATTGAAAATGTTGCTGTTCACTTCGAAATGAATGCAGAAGAAGCAAATAGTTGATATGGAACTTCTGGGTTCTTATTCAAAGATACAGTGCTATTATTTATTCTAACAGTCAGCTAGGGAACAGTTAAGACGAGTGTAGATAATGCATATTAAAAGTGAATATTTAATAAACCTGTGCTGCAGACTGTCTCTGCAAGTCAGCACTTTTGCATATTTAAACTTATTGTAGCGCTGCATCAGAACAATGCTAATCGGAAACATCATCAATAAAATGGGACACATCATTTGATCATTTGTTCATTCATCTTCAGTAAGAACTTTATCTTTGTCAGGGTGATGGTGGATTCGGAGACAAGGTGCGAATACAGCCAGAATATTTCTCATTGCACCATGCACATGCACACTTTGTCACCACGCGTTTTGAGGAACTAATACACATTAGCATGTTTTTTTTTTTTTTTTTTTAGGAAATGGGAGGAAACTGGAGGACCTAGAGGAAACCACGTTTTACGCAGAGAGAACATTTACTTAAATTTGTCCTTTATGTAACTTTTTCTATCTGTCACTTGCACGGTTTTCTCTTTTTTATTTAATAAGGATGATTGAGTATTCTTTTCTCCCTCTCTCGCAGTGCATACTGTAAGATCGGAAATTCGTTCCTTTATTCATGTGTACTCGTGTGCTATTCCCACTGGAACAGACCTCCTTACTGTCTGGGGGCATTAAATTAATCAATCACTTAATTAATTCCAAATTTGTCCTTCATCCCACTTTCGCAATTTCTCACTGTTCTGCCTCTTTGTATTTACATGTAATATAGAAGATATGAGAGTATGAGAATATCTGTGTGTCATTTTGTGTGTGTGTGTGTGTGTGTGTGTGTGTGTGTGTGTGTGTGTGTGTGTGTTTGAGAGCATTTAGGCAGGCAGCAGCAGTAGGGGGTCTTCACCTGGCCCGCGTGAGCCACACTGATACACAAACAGGATTATCAGGCGGGAGAAGGTGCGCATGAGGCAGGACGCTGCCGAGCTGAAAAATTCCATTTGTCAGATCACTGGCTTTCATGAATACTTAAAGAATGGAAAAATACACTGCTGCTTCTCATAGACTAATTACACTTGTAAAGACATGGAGGATATATGACTTGAATATACAAATACTTTATATGAAGAAAGTTTTTTTTTCCCCTCCTGGTGTTGCATTTGTACAACTTCATACACAAAGCATAAGTTTGTTTGATACAGTAAAAATATTCAAGATAAACTCTCATACTTCCTTTAGCATTATAGCATTCCTATACTCACTGGAGCGTTAGGAGAAGGATTATATAAACTACCCAATGGGTTAAAACTCACTGATGTATGGAAGGAAGTGTGTGTGTCACCTGTCATTCAGCCTGCTGAGTTTTGCAAATGTACCTTTCATTTTCTTTTGTTTAAAAGCAAACATTATACATAGCACTCTTACTACTACTACTGTTACTACTACTACATTTACATTTACATTTGGCAGACGCTCTTATCCAGAGCGACTTACAAAAAAACTACTACATTATAAGAATGTGTGGATGAATTCTCTAATCTGATTACTAAAAAGATATGCATTCATTTTAGGTTTATGTTGGGTTCATATTATTATGCACTGTAATTTTTGTAACAGATTGTATATGGGAACTTGTACAGCGCACACACACCAATGATCACTTGTGACAGGGAAATACATAAAATCACTGAATTGGTAAAGTTTGTTGCTGTTGTTTATGAGAGATTTCAGGTGTCCGCTCATTGAGCCACGAAGTAGTCTTCAGGAATGCGTAGTAGCAAGATGTTTCTTGTCTCATTAATTTCAAGAGGAAATGCTAGTTAGGAAATATTACTATATTGCAACGTCTACAATATTAACTTAATAATAAACCATTAAAAACACAACATATTGGTTAATAATGAAACAATATCACATGAGAGGAAGTGCTGTTTTAATGAATATTAGCCCAAGGCCTGAAGGCATCACAGCAATGCTGATATTCAGTACAACAGCACAACCTTGAGTGTGATATTACTTTTATACAACAGTCCTACAAACGGCATTAATTATCAATAGATTATATTTTTGGGGGGGTTGTTTAACGAGTTATTTTGCTCCTCCAGCACACATCCTTCTACAACTGGTCACTCAGAGTTAGTGACCAACCATGAGTGTAATTAACAGGAGGAAAGTAGTTTTAAATTCTTACTGTTACTATGTAGCCACAAGGTAAGGAGAATAAACCATGGAAGTGGTGGACAGTTCTCAGAAAGTTAGGAGATTTACTTTATATTTCCATTTATCCCGCTTTAGATTACTGTACATATAAAAGCTAACTTCTGGGTTCCCAAATAGTGTTAAATGGAAACTAGTGTACTTTGTAGCATGTATACTCAGCAAAAAAAGAAACATCCTCTGACTTTGAACTGTTTTTACTTTCAGTAAACTTAATGTGTAAATATTTGTATGAACACTAAGAGAGTCAACACCATAAGACATAAACTAAAAATGTTTCACAATGTGTCCCTGAATGAAGGGAGGCTCAAAATCAAAAG
>JAQMYJ010000037.1:12640721-12654933 GCA_030014305.1 Clarias laeviceps
TTTTGTTTTTTTGTGCACCTTACTTCCTGGCTCGGTCTCTAAAATGCTTTCTTAGTCTTGGCTGGTAGAATCAAATGCTAAAAGAAATTCCAAATGCTAAGCTTTAATTTCATTTATAAATAATTTCTTTACTCACTCCTAGTATGCCCATGGCGAGGTAATAGCAAAAACAAATTCCATTGTGTAATTTTTTTTGCTGTAATTCACCTGATTTTCTAAGCCATTTAGTGCCACTAAATAATAAAAACATCAATTTTCTTGAATTTCTGATCCAGTTGGCTGACTTTGAAGTATTATTAATATTGGTGTCAGTTGGTATTTCAGGAGCGCACAACCATTTAAAATCCATTTATAGTGTTTGTTTGGTTTAAATTTCAGCTGACCCCTCAGGGAAGAGATGAGAAGGCTGAGATTCCCCTACAAGCTGTCCCAGCCCTCTAAAAGCTTTTCTTCCTCTTAATGAAGGTCAGAGAAGAGGCCCCATTTTTCTCTTTGGGTGATAATTTATCCCTATCTGCTGTTATCTGGGACTGGCCCCTTTAATCCTAATTGTATTGTACAGTGGAGCAATGCTTTCTGCTCTGTCTCTGAAGAATTGCCCTTCTTCTTTCATTATCAACCGATGCCTTGAACCTCTTTTAATTTCCATTCTGTTTTATTTCATTCAATCGCTGGATCTGCCTTTCCTTTTCCATTAACTCTGCTCCCTCCATGAGGCACACAGCAATGAGAGGCCCACATTCAGCCTGGCCCTCCCCAGTGAAATATCATATTGTAAACTGATTTGGCCATGAAAATTGTCGATTTGAGTTTTGATGTCTCCCATTGGACGCATTTATTTTGTTTTTGTCTCTGCCCATGCTATTGATTGATTTAAAGGGATAGGAGCTGTGAGAATGAAATCAGATATGTAAACAAATGAAGATGGACTGGGCCGTTCCTACACATGAAGCCCAGTCCTGGGGCATGGGCAGTTTTTCACAGCTTTCCCAAAAGAGTATTATGATCCTCACCCCCATGGCTCCTCAAAAATAGCCTGGTACAGTGTGCAAGTTAATGAAATTTCTCCAAACCAAACAACATTTTTTGTAAATATATTTTATTTTGCAGAGGTGCCAGAAAACTGCTGGCTGTGACAGCTAACTAAAATCAATTTTCACACTGGAGAGCAATGGAAGCTAAAAGCTGTGGCCAGAACAAACACTGCCAATTTGAATATGTGAAATAATGCAAGTGTGTGGAGAGGAAGAAGATGGGGAGGGCAGAAAAGTCAACACTTCTCAACAAACTGACTTCAGAATAGATGCAATATTCTGGACCTTCCCTGAAGTCTGGTAATCAGAATGAGCAGATGCTGGAAGTTGCAGAAAGGTAGCATGTACATTTAGAATAGGATTCCAAATTTGCAACCAACCTGGCATTACAATCAGCTTACCTCAATATTTATTAAGTGTTCACATGCCAAGGAGCTGGAAGCAATTTTGTTCTCTCTTTGGCTGGTCTGTATGTGCAATAGGTCTGTTAAAGCTTTATTAAAAATTAAAAATGGCCCACGTTTAAACTTTTTACTTTCATTATGTGTTTGACTGCAATGGTGCCAGGTGTTCACTTTATTTATTTCTATATTTAATTATTTATTTATTTACCTACCTACCTACCTACCTACCTATCTCTTACTGACGTTTTGCACAAATAATATTGGCTACATTTAACAACATTATGCAGTCTCCTATAGCTGTGCATGAGATTCTTTTAAAGTATTTAATAAGCACCTTCCTGCATAAGATCCTGAAATAAACTTTAATTGACTAACTCCATGGGGGGGCGGTCGGGGCGGGGGGTTTGTTGGAACAGCAAAGAACATGCCACTTAAAGTTGAAATATCACTTCTTTCTTCCTTCCTTCCTGCAGGACATTGCGGCAAAACCTCAGCAGAGTAAGTCTGCGAGTGCCAGCATCATGTGAGCCAAATCACGGCAGCAAACAGGATGAAAATAAGAGAAAAAGAGGCATTGAAAATGTCGACATGGGTTTGAGGGGAGTCCTGAGTGGGAGCGCAAGTTAGTGGTGTATAAAGCCACTTTAGCGCATCAGCACCATGGAGAGCACCAGCGCGCGCCCTGCCAACTGCGCGCGCACTCCCACAACTCTTTATTAGAACCGGTTATGACGCGTCAAAACGTGTGCACACACACACAAACACACACGGTGTTACGATGCAGTATAAACATCTTGCCAGAACCAAGTATATACTTGGTTATATAACTTAAGAGATCACTTTATGCCTGTATTTAGGTTGGTAGGGCTTCTGTCACACAGCTTGTTAATTTCTAGAACAGTGCTAATTTATCAGCACGCACACACTCAGTGCATACGATATAATCCCTTTTACTTTTTCACTTATGTCACTATTACCTCGATACTGATGCGGCAGTAGAGAGTTTACTGGCTTCTTGTCATTATATAGATTTATATACACTAGTTTTAACTAAAACTATTGTAGCCTCAATCTAATGAGGTCGATGGTCATTCGAAATATAATTTATCACACACAGTGTTAGGTGTGATTTTGGATTAAAATACCGCCTCGTTGTTGTTTTTTTATTTTTTATTATTTTGTCTGTCTGTATAGGAATAGGGTTGTTGACAAATCCATGCTATATATCGTCCAGCAGTATATAGTCTAACCCCTTTATTTTATCAACGCAAACGCCTTAGATGGTGTCTATAGGTCGTACACTGGATTTTGAATGCGTAATGGTACCCAGTGCATCCTGTTTGATGATTAGTCGTGTTTCAGTTGCACTGATCTCCATGGGTGGGCTAATTACGTCCATTTAGAGAAATACTTAATTGTTTAGCAATGTTTCATAAAGTGAGCACTAATTTAATACAAAAATCTTTCTTTCTGTGCATTCAAATAGCTGTTTAAGGTGGTTTTATTTAGATGGAATTATTACATCCTGACCTGTACTTGAAGATGAGCGTCCACAGCACTTCTGTATTTAGTTTCAGCTAAAATGTTGTATAGGTTATGTGTTGCGTAAATAGGTTTAAAGGTTTGGAAATGCGCCGTGCTTGCAAAATAAGATATCTATATAAAGCCCTTGCTAAAATTTAACAACTGATTTCGATGTATGATTGAAATAGTAGGACTAAATGTAAGAATATCCAAAGTTTAACTTAAGTTTATTAGGCTAACTTGCAGATTGAAAAGCCGCTAATTAACTTACTGTATACATTCATTCATTCCTATAAAAACTGATACGGCTCGTGCGCAATATGTGTTACCAAGCGACCAGCGGCACTCGCCTGCCACGTGCGTTCAGTCTTTGGATCACACGCACGCAGATTGGAGCGCCGCTCTGGCTCACGTGACCTCATATAACGTCAGTGTCGGCGCGCGGCAGGAAAAGCGCGGGGACAGCGGCATGCAGGCTAGGTTCAGGTTTAGTTCGCAAAATAGATTAAATCATCGAAACGTGTGTGAATCTGCGCCCTGTGGGTCAGAGAGGCACCGAGGAGGAAATAATGCCGCTGAGAATTAAGATGTATTCATTTAGGGAGACACTTTTTTCTTCCTTTCTAATTTAATGTTAATCCAGTCACCTTTTTTTTCAGTCCTTATCTGTCACAGTGTTTGTGTAAAGTTAAAATATTCACATTTAACAGAAAAAACCCTGTAAACATCGAGCGAATAAGATTAAGCCTTCTGAAACAAGTGACTGATCTTACTTTTCTGTGAAATTATTATTTTCCAAAGAAATAATATTTTTAAAAAATCCTGAAATTTGATGTACATATTATTTTCCAGGGCTGAATTGATTTTACCTTTCCACTAATAATTGCAGATTTCAACCTGCCTTTTGATCCTATGTCTCAGATAATGTGCGCTGGGATTTCAATCATAAAAACACACTTTAGACACTTCTTTAAGTTAAATGTTACAGAAATGCTATTCGATTTCTATACAGTCTATTCTGATTACCACAAAAAAAAAACTAAATAGTTTATATGGTTTATTTTGCCAATCGTTGCATGTTTTTTCTAATTAGATTTCATTTCTCTGGTTAAAATTCAGTGTTCACAAGAATTACCCCCCCGCCCCCACCTCCTCTTCTCCCTAATAATTTACATTAATTCCCAATGTAATTTATGCTTCTACAGCACACTAGTGAAATGGAGTGGGAGGCTGAGAGGCAAAGCTTGATATAGATATCAGCAAATAAACGACCCGCTTTACTTAAATCCACTTCAAATTATACTGCGTTCAGTCGCAATGATTTTTATTTACGTTGTTTAATTATTGTTATATTATTTTTCATATGTAATTTTCTCAAACTCCGCATTGTAAAAACTACGTAGCATCACTGAGAAAACTTGTTAATTGAAAGGTGTACAATCGGCTAAGATATGAAATAAACACAAAAACCTGCAAGTGAGTGTTAAAGGGGAAAAAAGCGACTTACAGAAATATTAACTTATAACATATATGCATTTCAATGTAGCTTTGATATGAAGTCGCACATTAATTTGTACTGTCCTTGTAAAATATGGTCGCTGATGTTTTTAATCCAGACTTTCTTATGTAGCCTAGATTGTGGAAATATGAAAATGCACGATTTATAATGTAGATGAATATACCATGCAGCTACATTAAAAAAAAGAAAAAAATCTAAATTGCAGGCACATCTTCTGGGCCATCTTTCTGTGCTAAAGAGCACACTGGGCTAAAACTGTATCTCAGCTAGGATTCAAATCAGAGCCAGTCTCTGATAGATCAGCTTTCTCAGCTTGTCTCGCCTCGGGCTGATTATACTACACTGATCTTTTTTTAAACAGTCACATTTACATGTTAATGTCCTTCAGTGGAGGCTGCCTTAAACATCCTCCTCTGGGAGAACAAAAAATAAATAAATAAATAACAGAAAGAAAGACACATGCCGGCGTGACGAGCAGACGTTCAGACATCTATTTGTTTTACGTGCAAATAATCGTGAATTAACTTTGACAAAAGGGCAAACGCAAAACCTGTTTTTAATCAACAATTACTTCTAAATACGCAAAAAAAGTAAGTTATTTATCTGAATAAGCAAATTCAGGAAACATAATTAACTACAAAAAAAATAATGAAATAAAATCGAACTTTCATTGTGTGTCTTATTTCACATTGCATAAACACTGTCAGTTAATTCAATCATTCCTGGAGCCAGTAATCCGACGCTATAAGGTTTTTATCATGTTAAGCCAAAAGAATAATAATTAAGACAGAAACAAAGCAGCCAAATTGTTTACCCCGTGCGACAACCCCAGTGGCATCACTTTGATCACGTCGCATACACTAACAACAGGCAAAGCTCTAAAGAGTGCGTAATGTCAGATTTTGGAGTGTGGACATCAGTGTTTGCTGACCTCTATTCAGTTTGAGGTCTATGTGGGCATGTTTTACACCAGGGCGCTTTGCTGGGAGATCAGAGCTGCGAAACAGGTGCACACACACACACACACACACACACACATACAAACACTTCTCCCAGGAGACTTCTGGACAATTGTTCTCTTTAATAAATATTGGCCCGAGGGAACGCTGCTTAGACGCACAGCACTTTGATTTCAATAGCCGTTGTATTATATATTATATTTAGGATGTGTTGTATATATTCACTCAAGCTGCTGCTTATAGATTTTCTTATAGATCTTTTTTGTTTATTATTTAGTTTTTATCCCCCTCCCAGAACTCCTTTACCACTTTACTGCCTAAAGAGTATTTGTTTTGTAATAATACAATAATGTGTAATATAAAGTAATAAGTAGAATCATTTATAATCAAACCTAAAGTAAATATATATTGTGATGTACTCAATAAAAACTTAATATACATACAACTTAATAAAAAGAAAATAATGTTGCACTGTTTTATATTGTTGGTGTTTGCAACATTTATAACAATAATTTTTTACACCCCACTTAACCCTAAATTAGTCGGCTCATGACCCCGGATATTACCGCTTATATTTATGATTATTTTTGCTCCTTTAAAACAGCGAGCGCGCGTGTTAATAATTGTTAATATTTAACCAAAGGTGTGTGCGCGTGTGTTTGCACAGCTTAAACTAAAAGGATTTAGGGGATGAAGGAGACTGGAGTAGCTGGCCCTCCTTTTATTCATGCCTCCTCAAATCTTTATTGGCGTTGTGATATGGTCCGCGCAGCGTGTGTGTGTGTGTGTGCGCGCGCGCGAGCTTTGTCCGTAGGTGTTGCTCTTAGTGTGTGTGTGCGTGTGTGTGTGTGTCTTACTGCTGATTGGGCGCTCAGGTTGGACAGAGTACGCCCTGCCGTTTATGCGCAGCCCAGCCTTTCAACTCCGCCGCCTTTTGGCTTCCATTCACGAGCTTTTTCTACTCATTTCCTAAGCCAGGTGCTTCGCAAAAGACGACAAACCTCCGAGAGGGAAGAGAAAACACACACACACACACACACACACGCACACACGCGCGCGCGCAGACAGACACACACAAACATCCAGAGTTCACTCGTCAGCCACGGGAGTTTTTTGCGTCACCTCGGCGGATTTTGGCTGCTGCTCTCTCTCTGCCTGTGCTGAAGAGGAAAGAAACATTAAGCGATTTGCCGAAAGTCGAAAGAGTTGCGCGATTGGATTTTTTATTTTTTTTTACAGTTCTATTCCGACTCTCTAGAAGTGGCATGATCGCCGTCCGTCAAGAACACAGGTGAATTATTTCCTCCACTGGGTTTTGGTGACATACATATTTGACGTTATTTGTACAAGGACTGAACAGTGCGAGTGTCGCTTCAAAAGCCATGTCCAAGCCGGCCGATCACATCAAGAGACCCATGAACGCCTTCATGGTATGGTCCCGCGGTCAGAGGAGGAAAATGGCCCAAGAGAATCCCAAAATGCACAACTCTGAGATCAGCAAGAGGCTCGGTGCGGAGTGGAAGCTTCTCTCTGAGTCTGAGAAGCGGCCCTACATCGACGAGGCCAAACGGCTGCGTGCGCAGCACATGAAGGAGCACCCGGACTACAAGTACCGGCCGCGGCGAAAACCCAAGAACCTGCTCAAGAAGGACCGGTATGTGTTCCCGCTGCCCTACTTGGGCGACGCTGAACACTTGAAAGCACTTCCGGTTTCCGGTGCCGACTCATTGCTGGTTTCCGGGCCGGAAAAAGCGCGCGCGTTCTTGCCGCCGGCCGCCTCTGCGCCCTACTCGTTCCTTGACCCAAGTCAGTTCGGCTCGAGCGCTGCGCAGAAGATGGCCGATATGCCACACGCCCTTGCCGCAGCCGCCGCCGGCTCGCTGCCCTACGCCTCCTCACTCGGCTACCAAAACGGCGCGTTTGGCGGCCTGGCGTGTCCGGGGCAGCATACACACACCCACCCGTCACCCACCAACCCAGGGTATGTAGTGCCCTGCAATTGCACAGCGTGGTCGACGGCGTCCGGCCTGCAGCCACCCGTTGCCTACATCCTCTTCCCGGGCATGGGTAAAAGCGGCATCGACCCGTACCCGACGGCGCACGCAACGGCCATGTAAAATAACCATCTGAAAAGTTGAGCAGAGGGACACTTTTTACTTTGGAAACTTGAACCACGCAAAACACAAACTCACACACCCACACCAAAAGGACCGGAAAAGAGCAGACAGATAGTCGGGTTCTTCGAAAACTTTTCTACCATGTTAAAAAAAAAGGCAGTTCCGCGCTTTGAAGCTAAAAGACGCTTCTCTCTGGAAACATTAACGATGTAAAATAAATAAATAAATAATAATTAATTAATAGCCACGCAAATCGACGGGGTTCAGCTCAGAAGAAACCGCAGAAAGAAGAAACCGCACTGCTCCACGGAAACTTCAGTGATGCTACCCTCCATTAAAAGGGTGAAAATAGAATTATCTTTTTTTTTTGGAGACTTGAAAAAATGTTAAAGAAATGAACAGGTTATAGAAACAGTTACAATACAACCGAAAGATGCTGTTACTCTTTGAAAAACTTGAACCGCGTAAACGGTCGCTCTGTGTAAGCCTGATCTCTGCGCTGCTTGATGCGACCTGACAGAAGTGCAGAGCTCTTTGTACAGAGGCCGAGAGGACTGGAGAGAAACTTTCGATGTTTCATCATACCCGTTTTCACCTCCGGACTTCTGCTTGGGAGCTTTGGAGTTGATGTGAGAGATCAAGGAGCCCTGAACTGTAAGAAATGTAAATGTTATAACATTTATTAATGGCTATCCGGTTAAGGATGCCTTTAACTTTATTTATTATGTACATTTTTGATGCTATACTAATAATAATTTTGTTTCATGATATTATTATTATTATCTTATTTTAAATGCCCATTTGGTTTGCACAAGTGACATTCACCTTTCATATCTCATGTATATTGTACTTTTATTTTAGCACTCGGATAAAATGGTTTGGATCACGCTTAAAACTTTTTGAGTTGGATGAACATACGGGTTATATTGTTTATAGGCTATTTATCAAACTGGTGCATAAAATTAGACAAACAATTTAAACATTAAATGGAAAAATAATATCTTTTTAAACATTTTTTTTTTTTTTGTCAAGTTGTGGTTCAGTGCTAGTCACGCTCACTCAATTCATCTGAGGAAGAAGGAGCTGGAGATTGAAGCGAAGCAGTTCATGTTGTGATTTTATTCTCATTATTATTTTTCACATGCGATGGTAATTTAAAAGCTGTACTAATGTTATGGAAAGGAAGATGTATCCAAATGCGTGATACCTCGATTCTTTGTTCATTTGCCTGGGCAAAGACATTTTGAATAAAGACAATCTGTCTTCAAAATTATACAAACGTGGTTATATTGAATATTTTCTGAATATTTCAACGAAATAATTTTGTGTTTAAGACCACTGCCTATAGCCTGAAAATTAATTAACACCTCAAACAGGTTATATTTATATAATCGGTAAATCTTCTTTTACAAAGCACGTTAGTTTTAAAAATATAATAATAATAATATGAGCTTCAAAAACATTTTACTTAAAATAACAAAACAAATATTTAGCTAAAATTACTGATTGCATTTTAAGCATCTTTATATAGGTCTAAAATTAAAGCAACAATAATTGCTCATATAGGCTAGAATGTGAAAATTAATTAAGTCTGAATTTGTAAAAGGATGCAGGGAGATGCAGCATCCTGTGTAAACAGCACTGTGTGTGAGAGACGACAGATGACACTGAGATAACACGGCTGTCAAACCTTCGGCTTTCTCACTGGACTCTTTAGGGACATTCGGTCCAAATTAGATGGCAAAAACAATTAAAACCTTTAAAAAAAAAAAAAAACCAACGCCTTGAACAAAAGACTCGAATTGCAATTTATCCTGACACTCAACAACAGCGTCCAACTGATTCCCGCCGTTCAGCAGCTGTTCCGTTTTGGCCATACGAGTAACACAGACTTAACTCTTCCAAAAAAAAAACAATTTTACTGATTAATGATGTATGTACAAATATGTGATATGTATCTGATTGACACTATTTAAGATCTATTTAAGACGGGGAAATGTGTTACACATTATATGAACAAGTAACACTTACATGATTTCTGTTCAATTCTAATATTTACCACACAATAATAGACAGTCTATTTTTTCTTTATTATAGTTAATTTACACCTTACTTCTCACAATGTCGAAATAGCTTTTTACTGTATGCGGCTGAGTGAACTAGTCTACTTCTGTCTACCTCTCATAATGTCAAATGATCACAGCGTTGAACTTGAAGTAGGCAATTCACACAGTGCTGAATTTACAGACTTGAACTCCCTACAGTGTAAAATGAACTATTTAAATATTAACACACGCGTTGCAGAATTAACCTCCAGTCTGGAATAAACCCAGGGTGTTGATTTGTGTTTATTTATATAAAGACTGTCGGGGTTTCATTTCACCCTGCAGGGATTTCTATAAGGAATCAGTTACAGATTTAGCCAGTAGCAGTGGCGTCAAATAATACCTTTTATTATTCTAGGTAACTTTCTGTTATGTTATACTGACAACGTAATCTTTGGTTTAAAAAGCTATCTTGTTTCTTAACAGGCTAGGCGTGTTCATTACTATTGTGTGTGTGTGTGTGTGTGAGTGATACTAAAGCGGGCTCTGGTTATGTGCTGCGATGTTTGAAAGTGTGTGTGTGTGTGTGTGTGTCGCCCAAAGGGTTTTATGCCAGTCTGACCTGCTCAGCCAGCTCGGCTCTTCTACATCAACACCTGCAGCACATGAACACATCTCAGAACAGAAACAAACTGATTGTGTCTTTAACAACAGCTCTCAATTTAGATACATACCATGTGCTTCCTAACTTAAAACAACAAAAACCACACAGCAATATTGCTATTACATGAGATCAAATGGCGTTAAACGAAGTGATTTGGACCCCTCATGGCTCTGGGAAAATCTTTAAGAGTTCTATGAAGAACCGTTTCCTTTCCCAGAATGTTTCCCTATTAGAAACTGTTCCAAATAGAACCATTTATAGCAGCTAAGAGCATTAAGTTAATCTTTGAATAACCTCAGTCTTCTCGGAGTAAAATTATTAATTCAGCTTGTAAAAAGTAAATTAACACCTGTTTGATATCATTGTAAATAATAACAGTGTTGACAGTGCTGTCTGTAATTTATCTAATTATCTAAAATAAATAAATACATAAATATAATAATAATAATAATAATAATGATGGTTTTTAATATCATTATCATTTTGTTAAACTTAAAAATCACACAAATGCAGCTCTTTAATTCATATAAAATCACGTGTAGTTTAGTCTATATATTAGTGCGCGTGCACGTGAGCGCGGTCCGTGCCTATACGCGAGGTATTTTTATTTAGAATTTGGAACGCCCTTTCATAATCCATAATTCTCTCTACACTGCCATTTTCTGTTAAACGCACGTACAAAATCTCGCTGTTGCGGCATCACGTTGCAAAAGACAACCACTGTCAGACTGACATTAAGTGACAAACGATTCACATAACTATCATGTCTATAGATTTTATTTAATAAAACTAACATTTAGTGAGTTGTAGCCATGGTGTAAGACAAAACACACTCGCACACCGGTTTGGGGCTTTTGGCTGCAAAAGACAGAAGGAGGATTGCGATTCACTTTTTGGTCTATTGTCTCAGGTCTTAGGCAATAGGATTTGCACAGTGAGGTGTAATAGCATTACTGCATTAATTAAACACGAAAAAATCATTTTCACATCCAGATTGTTTACTTATCTGCCAAGAACACATGCTGGGCGAAGTTAAGATTCACCATTCTGCACTATTGCCCAAGGTGCAATTCAATATAAGGGGAGAAAGGAGGAGGGAGGGAGATTTTCTGTGACAGCTTTCCCTCTTATCTGCCCCTGTAAATGAGGGTGATACTTCACTGAACCCAAGTTTTACATCAGCTCCCCAAAGCAACTTTGAAACGTGCCAATGATAGACCTAATTTTAGGATCAGTTTCATAAATGAAGACTCACTTCCATAAATATATATGTAGCTCAATCAGGTGCACTCAGTCATTTCAGTCTCAGCTGAACAAATTCAAAGCTCAGAATACAATAAATAGATGCTACTAAACCTCTACATCATGATAAAATATGTTCAAAAAATGAGAGATAATTAGATAAAATATAATGTACAAATTTTCTTTGTACTTTTTAAAATAATTTGAATGACTTAAGAGTCTTCCAAAATTCTATGCAATTTTTTTGTGATTAAATCCAGCTTATGCTTCTTACAGTGCACAGTGCTACAGTGGATCAAGTGTGCAAAACTAGATGTTAATTTATGGCTGTAATCATTCAGTCTATGTTGCTCAGACAGTCAGTTTTCTTCATTATTCACATTTAGAGGGGAAAAAATAATAGAGAGGAAATTATGATTTGACAATTTACAGATGGCTCTTGAAATCTTTTCTCTCTTTCATTTTAAACTCTTCTGGACGTTTTTATTGTGAGCAGCGCCTTATCTATGCCGGAGTCCTTTTTAGCTGGTGATCAGAGGAAAAAGAGCATAATTGTTCTCTATTTTTATTTAATTTCATGCCACAGCAAGTGCTTTCAGGTCATTTATAGGCTTAATTTAATGATAAAATCATTGAGGAGGAGGAGGTCATATAAAGCCTTTTCTTGCTTCAAACACATTGAGAGCAAAATATCAAACATGTGAAACAAAAGTAAAAAGGGGGCATGACACTTTTAATAGAATCTCATGGGTCATTTACTTTATTGTCTCATGTAAAGTCATCCTGAAACCATTGAGCATGAATTGAATATGGTATTTAGCCTTAGAAAAATATCTTTCTTTGCGCCTCAGCGTAATCATTTTCTCCTGCAATAATACAAACAATAACGTCAACAGCAGAATAAAATGTACAACAACAACAACAATAATAATATAAAAATAATAATAAAAACCTTTTTAGATTATCAAGTAACTTAGACAATAAAACAATTTCATATTATTATTATTATTATTATTATTATTATTATTATTATTAGACTCAGGCAGGTACTGTATATGGTTATCTTAGAGCTGATGGAGTTCGATGTGTAATATATTACATTTAAATAGGAATATTATTGGTTGGTTTAGGGTCGAGCTGATCTAATTTTAAGCTCCTAACTATTGTCTCTGTGTGGGAGAGTCTCAAAAGCATCAGTGCTAAAGCCTGCAGTCTATCTGAAATTGGATCTGGGGTTCCATTCGAACTGAAGACTGAAGGAAAGCAGCGAGGCGCCGCCGTTTGAATTTGGGGATCCCCGGATTCTCATTGGAAAGAAATGAACTGGTGAAGGAGCTGATAAGGAAATGCGGAGAGGCCTGTGCTGAGAGAAAAGGAATCACGGCACGGCTGGTTAAATGTGCGCCTTCTAGAAGGGAAAGTGATTTACACTGAGACTTTACCCCCTGTGACTCAGTGAAAGGGACAATATGGATAAAGTCTCTCTGTCTGTCTCATCCACACATCCACACATACTCACATACAATCAAATAGACATATACACCCACATACTGTATGTACCATATGGGCACACATGTATACAAACACATAGACATGTATGTGCACATACACAAATTTAGCATTTAGGCTACATCACATGTATTACTTTACCATATTCATTTATTCAAAATGGAGAAAGACACAAGATCAAACTTTTCAGCTGTAAAAATCCACAGAACCAGACAACAGCAACAACAAAGCTGTTCATAAACTTATTTGAACAAATAATTTAAGCATTGTACCAATAATATCTACTAATAGCAATAATAGGTACATGGGTTTATGATAAACATTTTATCAATGTCCATGCATATATATTATCATGCAAAGATAGAGTACATTCAAGACACAGACAAGCATAAATGCAAGCATCATGGTATAACAGATGCTTTATACATCATGCCTACTTTCCCAATGGTAAATCAGTCCATGCAGAAACATACCAGAAATAAAGAACGCAAATCACAGATACATGCATACATATTGTGTGCTATCTTCCAGTTTTCAATCTGACTTAATAAAGTGTTGTGCTACCATGATTACAAGAACAGCTTCAATACACCTTGGCACAGATTCTACATGTCTCTGAAAAAAAGGGATAAATACAATTTTCATAAAGATAGTGGCGGAAAGTGGTGTCTAACGACCCAAAATCTGCCATAGATCATTAATTGGGTTGATATCTGGTAACTACGAAAGCATATGATTTACATCTTTTTTATCCTCATCAAAAAATTCAGTGAGCCCTAATGCTCTGTGAATGTGGGCAGAAAGGTAGAAAGGTTTTGTTACAGGATAAAGATGATCTATCAGAAGGAGTTGCAGTGAGGCTTAAGGAAAAATGCCCCTCAACACACGTTATAACAAAACCACCAGATTTTGTTTTAATTTGTCACCATTTTACCTTTCTTTGGAAACACTGATTACTTACAAGTTTGAAATGTACAGTATATTTAAAATGTGATATGAAATACAAAATTCATGAAAAAAACTTAACAAAATCTGGCTGTTTCTCAGGCAGCAATTTGTTTAGCCCTTTTTATGTTAATATATTATTTAAGATATTTATCATTGTTGTGCAAACTGCAGCATGTGTGTATTAGAAATGTGAGAGTATAATTATTCATGCAATTTAAGTCCTTTAAATGAAAGTCATTTTATTGAT
>JAQMYJ010000037.1:12657768-12674434 GCA_030014305.1 Clarias laeviceps
ATCTTCAGCTCTGCTACCTCCAACTCTGCCTCCTGTCTTTTCTTCAGTGCCACTGTCTCTAAGCCGTAGAGCATTGCAGGACAAAAGAAACTTGTTGTATACTTTTTAATTTCTCCTTAATATTTCTGGTTTATTAACACATGTTGTATACTTGACGTGATCAATGTCTTCTAACAGTAAGGTGCTAGTCAAAAGAGTATTACCCATTCAGTCCATGTGAAGATCTTACAAGGATATACACACAATATAGTTTTTTATATAATTTTTATATAATTTTTTTTTTACACTATGTGGATGAATGGGTGTGTTGCTTACCTGTGGAAGAGATGGTACACATTCCACCTACCTAAACATTGTTGCAGACCAAGTACACCCCTTCATGTCAATAGTATTTAATGATTGCAGTGATCTCTTTCAGCAGAATAATGCACACTGCAAAAGTATTTAGAAATAGTTTGAGAAATACAACAAAAAGTTAAAGGTATTGACTTGGCCTTCAAATTTCACAGCTCTCAGTCTGATTGAGCATCTGTGGAATGTGTTTGACAAACAATTTTGATCCATGGAAGGCCCACCTCACAACTTACACAACTTAAAGAATCTCTTGCTAATTTCTTGGTTACAGAAACCACAGCATATTTTCAGAGGTCTTGTAAAGTTCATGCCTTGAGGGGTCAGAGCCATTTTGATGGGCGGAGCTACACAATATTAGGATGGTAACTGGTCCATGATGGTCTTTTGTAAAATTTACTTTTGTCTGTAGCACATACAGTACACCCACCTGTCCAGGATGCAAGAACTTAAAAATGTGTTTGTTGTGGTTGTGGTTATCTTGTTTTAATGATGAACTCATTCAGTAATTCAAGTAAAGAATTCTAGTGATAATAATAATAATAATAATAATAATGGAAAAATATAAAATAATAATAATAATAATAATAAATTTAAATAAATACAAACTATTGTTATTATTGTTTTTATTGTTGTTGTTATTGTTGTTGTGTTTTTATTGTTGTTGTTGTCATTTTTATTATTGTTGTTGTTGTTACACAAACAACAATTAAATATTTACAACTAAGAGACTAAACTGCCTTCATAAGCCAAATGAAATTACCTGCCTATTTTTGGACTGCACTTCAATCTGCAATTCTTATACCTCTGTAGCAAACCCAACACTGTTTTAGCGAGTATTAAATGCAGTAAAATTAAAGCACATTCCATAAAACAATATGTCCATCAGCAAACCTTCCATTGTTTATAGATGTGGCTGCCAGGTTTGAGCAAAATTGCCAGCTCAACTAAATCTCAAAAACCACACTTAAATTATCCCCTAAAATTGTGGTCTTAAAAAACAAAACAGTGACGGTATCATTTTCCAAACATTCACAGTTTAAGAAACACACACACCCTACTTGTGTTCACTTGATGTCCTATCACTCTTTAGTTTAGAAAAAACTAAACATTTAACAAAAGTATAGAGGTGTGTGTTCTCCTGATTCGGATGGTGCAACAGAAATGGGTTTGTACATCAGATCCACTGTCAGCATTTAGACTTCCCTTTGATTGCCATAACTTATATGTTTGTGAAAATGGATTAGATTCAATTTGAATGATTTGGGACAGTAAGGCAGATGCCAAATCCATCTAGGTTATTATTTTTTCTTTATTATTGTTTATTAACACAAATCCTTTAGCTGTGATCTTGAAAATATTATTTTGTGATTTATTGACCATTTATGGGCACCTGTGAATTTAAATTTCTCTGAATTACCTACTTCTGAATCTGGAGATAAATAGGCAGCTCCTGAGACAGATGTTTATTTGTCCACTTCCAGAATTTACATGCATGAACTTGATATTGCTGTTATTTCCTTGGCATCAGTGTCATGATGCTGAGACTCCCCGCCCCCCCCAACACACACACACTTTTCTTTTACTTCAACTTTTTTTTTTTTTTTTTTTACCATGCTCCACCAACCTATGTCTGTCATTATACAGTAATTTGGCCTGGTGGAATGCTTCAGGGTACATGCACCTACCACTGTCACCTGCAATTGTTATATGGATGACAGGTGCAGAGCATTCAGCTGACATCGAAAGAGTATGTGGCATCCCTGGACAAAGAAAAGAAAAAAAGAAGAAAGAAACAGTATGTGGTTGGTGGACAAGCCCAGTTTTAATATTTCAGTTGCAAATAATAACATGTCTACAAGATGTAGAAAGTCTACATGTGTGTCCACTCCCTCCCAATATCATAACATACAGAATACTGTCTATAAGAGAGACAGCTCTGTGGCCAATCAAGGAGGATCATAGAGTTTGTGAGTTGTACCTCATACTACTGATCTCCTGCAACCACTAGGAACTAAATGTAACAATCAAATGTGTTTGTTCACTGCTTACGTTATATAATATATTACTCTTGCTCCACTATGGACTGCACTTTTGCTGTCAGTTTAGCCAGTTGCTATGGATCTTGTGCCTCTGTGAGCAGATCCATCTGTTTGGTGGAAGTCAAAAAATTAGTTGTGACTGCTACCGCAGGGAATCAACCACCCCATACATCATCATGATTCTTGGGTGCCGATTCAATTTGTGTTGTAATTCTATAAGTATCCCACTTTTATAAATATCGATTCTATATTATATTTTTTTCTGATTATGTTACAGTTCTAAACAAACTTAGCAAATGATTTGCACTGGATGCTATGATCAGTTTAGAGTGCACTACTGTAGGATTATAGAGCAACATTTTACCACCTGAAATATAAACATATACAATAAAAATGTATACAAATAAAAAATCTAACTTGGAGTCGGTACATTTATTAACCGCACAAAAGAAGCACAACATGTACAAGAATCCATTTTCCCACATCTATTGTGACCACGTATTCTCAAATACAATACTGAGATCTCTCTGCAAATTCAAGATTTGTGTCGGGTGTCGTGGCCATGATCTAATATGACAAAAAAATAAAATAAAATTCTGGATTCTGCAGCAGCATATTTGTGAGAAGTTCTGTGTCTTGTTTAACTTGCTGGTTTGTGTGCAGGGCCTCTGTACTAGGTCTCTATACTCTCAATCTGTAACATGGCTACATGTTTTATTTTCTTTTCTTTTCTTTTCTTAAATCGAAGCATCCGCCCTTTTTTGAAGCTCTTTAACTCTGTCGACATGCATGTTGACATATGGGTGACTAGATGACAAGCTGGGATAGGCATTTCAGCAACTGAAATGCCTATTGAGTGGATACTTCAACCAGGTTTGCTAATGAGCCGTAAAATCATTCGCATGCATTTTTGCCACTGCTGCTACAGTAAGTCACGCTGCATTACTTCTTGATCATCAGATGCTTCAGTTAAGTGCTATCAGCAATTTTCACTAAAGTGGACTTCAAGCTTAGAACAGCCACTTAAAGTATCTTAGTGTGTATATCTTTGTGAGGCAGATGTAGGCTACTGAACTCCCACAAGTTCTACACTACAGTACATAGTTGAATTGTTGCTAACAGCTCTGCTTTCAATGTGCCATAGGCAATTTCTACTTTTCCATGGGACTGACTGGTGGAGTCTTGCATCTGCAATGTGTTGAATGAACTGACCATTTTTTTTGTTTTCTTGTTCATACAGCGCCATGGGAAGATAATGAATAGCCAGCAGTATTTTTATAACCCACAAGGCATGTTTTGCACATTGGTAATTGCATTATGATGCATTGAGAGTAGTATTTTATTAGTGCTTGCACACATATAAAAGTCCCAACCCATTTGTACATTGATGTCCATTATCCAACAGCCTGTTGTTATTCCCTGAAATGAGCCAAAGCTTAAGAAATATGGGAAAGTTTCAGGAATTCACACAAGTTAGAAGTTTAGAGAAATGTTGAAATCATGAGATTAGTGCTATTTTGCCCATGCTGCTACACCCCAGACACAAACAAGAGACCACATGTTATTGTTCAGTGGTACAGTAAATCATGGCTAAAAAGATATTAAGTCAGATATTAGAAATACAGTCATTTGCAATGAACAAATGTTGCATTAGATCAAGTATTATAAATCTACTTCGTCAGCTCCTCAGTAATACTAGAATAAGAAAAAGCAAACGAGGCTGTTATAAGCTAAATGTACTGTATATGTTCATGGTCACTCTTGACAACTAGCTATTAGTACTCAACAAGGAAAGAGACACACTAGGTCCAAATTGAAGGAAGTAGAACTAATTTTTCTTCTCGATTCTTTTAGGTGGATGTGTCGATTTAAGCACTTGGCCAAAAACATGCTCATCTTTATTTAAATTATTATTAATTCCAAAACAAGCAATCAAATAACTTTTATTGCTATATAGCTACCTGCTTAGCCATGTTTAAAGTTTATGAAGTAAGGGCAGACAAGTCTTTTGCTAACTGTCACTTTGGACCTCTAAGGTTAAGGTTAGGCATCTAAATATTACCTCTGGTCTGTGCGCTTGTAGTTTGCTTGTTCTCCCTGTTGTAGGTGGGTTTCCTCTGGGCACTCCAGTTGCCTCCACAGTCCAGAGACATGCATGTTAGGCTGATTGGCATGTCCAAATTGCCAATAGTGTAAGAGTGGAAGTGTGAGTGTGCATCAGTGGGTTGCAAGATGTTGGGGCCCAGATCAACTTACCTTCCCCTTGCAATGAAGACAGGAGTAAGTCATACACTTGTTTTAAGTCTTTGATACCATGAACATGCCATCATAATAATAAAAAAAGAATACAAAAAAGATTTTAGAAGAAACAGATTTGTTAGCCACATTAGCTTCGTAGTTAAAGTGCAAGTTAAAAAGCAATCATATTTTTATGTAGGTATAAAAGACATATTTAGCTATGATCAACCACAGTACATTTAGGTAGCCAAATATCCACCAAATCCAAGAAATATACTAATGAATCTAAGAAACACCAATGTACTACACACACAATTAGTGTCTACTTGAGTGTATATGTAGGATATGTACAATTCTTGCCCAGGTGATGGGAACTGGTCTGAATGTTGTCTGATGTGAGGAGGACCATGTCTGTTTTGTGTAAGTGTGTGTGATAAAGGTAACCAGAAAGAGTGCGAATATATGTGTGCGTTTGTGTGTGTGTAAGCTGTGTGGATGCTAATCACCGCTCCCCATGCCAGAGCATGTCTTCCTGGGCTAAATGAGATTAGAGTTGAGTGTGTGTGGGGCTGTGGAGGTGAAAGGTAAAGGCACTTATCAGAAGGTTTTCCCCTCGGGGTCCACGGCGTCTGGCTCCATCAAAAACGCCGACACACACTTCTCACTGGATTAGACTAATCAGGAAAGAGCAGTGGGGATGTATAGACCACTTATCAGGACCAAAAACATTGGGCTCCCTTTGCCTTTGAACAAACCCTACAGAAATGTTTGTTAATTTTATTTATTACAGGATGCTTGTCTACGTGGCAATCTTCCATGGAATCACTGAAAAGAGCTCTTCGACGCATGGAGCGTTTTGCTGTTTACGTGCCGCAAGAGATAGCAAGGGCTTTGATGTCTTAAAATTCCCCAACTCGCTCATTTATTGTCGTTATTATTTATTTCTTTCCCTCTCTGTGTTCAGGTCTGTAGAGCTACTACAGATCACAAAGATTTAAAGTAGTCAGTGCAACAAAGGCACAAATAAAAAAAGTTGCATTTACACCGAGGCGCCCTTTAATTGTGTTAGCATGGGAATGCTAACACAACAAAGCTAATCATTTCTGCAATGATAATTAGTGCCAATTTACTATGCATTTATTCCTGGAATCCTGGACAATTTACACATATGTATCTAGCTTTCAGAAGAAGAAAAAACTGTAATTATACAGGAAAAGTAAAAATAAGTAAAATTAAGTAAAAATTTAAGAATTTAAGTAAATTTTTCCTAAGTAAAATTTATATATATATATATAATTAATAAGAAATTATCCAATTCTTGTGGGAGTCATTTGGGGTCAAAAGGGGCGGTATCGGAGTTGTGCTTAATGATTGTCTTGAAGAGAGAATGCAAATGTGAAGAGCTTTTCTCATCAGGCTTAATTGCCCATACAGTGGAGCCTAGCAAGAACCAGATTTAAATGATCCACCCTCATTAAACCTGATGAATCATTCTTAACAGATAGTTCTAATAGCTCATCTCTGAGCAATCCCGGGACTCCTGACGTAAGATCTCCTGGTAATGGTTGCTAATGTTTTAACTGCGTCTGAGTCTCTGTAAAGAAGGCTGCTTGGCTGACTAATGTGAGCTTGATCAGGCTGCTGATACACTGGCCTTGACAGGACATGTTGCCATGGCTGTAGTGCTCTATATTTATAGCCATATTAATTGAATACCCTGAATGCCTATGAAGGTTTTTTATCTGAATAGAGTTTGGCTGTTCATTGTGAGCTAAACAATTAGCATTTTAAGTCTAGCATTTTTCATTTTCATTTTTTAGGACATTATAGAATGCAGTTAAAAATAATACATTTAGACAGAACTGTAGATCATGGCCTTGTTAGATTTAATGTAGATTTCATATTCAATATCAGTTTCATTAATATGAAATAGATTAATGTAAGTTCATTAATTAAATGTAAAATTAATTCACTTACAAATAATGAATGTTTATATGAATCAATTAATTAATAGTAATATTATATACAATATTTTATATTATTTAAGACTAGATATACATTTTTTTATACAAGTTCAAGTTAAACCATGGCATTCAAGTCAAACAGGGACTTTTGCAGAATAAGAGAATACAGTTATGAGAGTAAAAACTACTTTTATTTCTCTAATTCCTTGCTACACTAAAGCACTTATCCCACTCTATCATTAGTGCTTGGATACTATCAAGGTAGAAAGTTTTCTCAGTACGCCGTAGCTGTGATCAAACGGTTTGCTTCACATCTGAAATGCTGGCCTCCCAGGAATTAATTTAATGGCCCAAACGTATGGAAATCTCTTGGAATAAGTGAATGACCATGTGTACAGTTCCCAAAGACAAATGCATTTCTTCTGCAAGTTAGCAACAATTTATTTAAATTATTTTAATTTTCAAGGTTCAGGCGTTCCACTCACTAAATGTTCACGTAAATAACAGCAGTGGGCACTGAGCCACCTCGATC
This sequence comes from Clarias laeviceps, assembly GCA_030014305.1. Lineage (NCBI taxonomy): Eukaryota > Metazoa > Chordata > Actinopteri > Siluriformes > Clariidae > Clarias > Clarias laeviceps. The sequence goes on from JAQMYJ010000037.1 coordinate 12,664,896, forward strand.
AGGATAGTCATTCATAGATATATGGCCTTCTTTAAAAAGGTTTATGTTGTTCAAATGTTTTACTGCAACATTTAATCTCATCACTGCTTTGTGCTTGAAAACTTTTGTAAATGTCAATCTGTTTTACTCCATCATTCAAAGAAATTTTTAAACCCAAAAATAATTACAGTATTAACAAACAATTTTGAGTCCTGGGTTGACTTGAATGCTTTTTGTAAATTATTTGTTTATTATATTTTGTATAGCCTTTTCACTGCAATTACTTCAGCCTGATGTTGCACACATTGTATTGCACATAGAGCTGCACATATTGTATCTCTACCTGCACATATTGTATCTCTACCTTCACATATTGTATCTCTATCTCGTGTTATTGTCATTTAGCAAAGTACAAAGCCAAAAAATACAGTATACATTTTATTTCCTTTTGAATGTATTTATTATTATACATTTTCTCTATTATAACCTGTTATGTGATTTCTGATTTTTATGTCATGTATGTATTTTGTGGTTTTATGTGTAACAATAGACTGATTTAATTAAATTGAATTCCAACTTCACCCAATGTAACAGTTTACAGTTGTGACCAAAAGTATTAAGACTCCATATGCCATGTATTAGAGTTCTTCTTGTGCATAAAACAGGTGATGGTACAAATTAGTTTAAGCCAATCTGGATAAACAGTTATGTTAGTATCAGCTGGTTTATTTAATAGATGGTCCAAACACGGGGCAGGACTTTTACTTTCTGAAGTCCACCAAATAGCTAAAAACAGGAAATTCTCAACTGAATTAAGAACTTCTGTGGTAAATTTTTGTACATTAACTTTTGTAAATTTTTTAGGGAGTGATCGAGCAGGCATGGATTGGGCAAGTGACATCAGTGTACTGCAAGCATGCTTTTGCCTCTTTGCCCAGTGAGATCCATCATGTTTTAAAGAATAAAAGACTTCATACTAAATATTGATTGTTGTATAAAATTTCATTGCATAAAATTATTCTTATTATCTTGATTGTTATTATTTACAAAAATTGGGGAATTACATTAAAACATTGTATTTCACTGTTGTCTCAACACTTTTGCCAACACCATGCCAGCAAAAGGTTAAGGACTGGAATTGTACCTACAGAATTAGGTCAGCTGAATTATGGGTTATGGTCTTGCATGCTATGATGGCATATTGCATGAAATGTATACTTTCTTGGCTTGAGATATGTCTGTGTTTTTGGATACAGCCAAGTCTCAGGTTTGAGCCCAACTCAGGTTACTGTCTGTGTGTAACCCGTGTTGCTCACCATTTGTCTGGATGGGTTCCTTCTACTTTCTCTGGTTTTGTCACATTTAGAAAATAATTTTCTGGTAAGTGGACTGATACATTTAAATTGCCCCTAGGTGTGAATAAGGTGTTCATGATGCCCCCTGATGGACTGATGACCCATTTTGGGTGCACTCCTTCCTCACGCCCAATGTTCCTCGCATAGGGTCCAGATACAGAGTGACCCAGAACAGGGTAGAATTACTCCTGAAGATAAATGAATGAATGAATGAATGAATGAATATTCAATGTAGTTATAAACAACTCCTAGTTTGAAATGCTGTAAGGTTATAAAATAACTATGTTTTTATTATTCAATGTGGTACTAAAGTGGGCTTAAATGCAGTTAAGCTAATACCTATCCTTAAAAATGAACAGATTATATTTAATCCAGTTTTCTCTGTATTGATTGTTTAAGTACAAACAAAAAGAAATTTGGAGTATTGAAATAATAATAATAATAATAATAATAATAATAATAATAATATATAACAACAACAAGCAAGCCAATATGGAGTGAGGATGGTTTGATGAGAAAAGGATCATGTGAAGCCCATGGCATAGTGGTGATGTGAATAGCCACATATACTTCTGTCTATCAGAGTCCATCATTGTCTTTCATGAAAATGTCAAACTGAAACGTACCGGGCACATTATCCCTAAGCCCTTCTTCAAGTGTTTGAGCAAATCTTAAATTCACTTTATCTTAGTGTCTTTGTGCCTTTCTCTTCACATCTTTCTGTCATGTTCTCTGTTATTTGACTGCAATTCATCATCCATTTTACTCAATGAGATGAGCAGATTGCGTGAAGTAAAGTGAGAAGGAGTTTGTATTCATCTCATGTGGACAGTTTGAAGGGGGTGTTAACCACTGAATCACCAGTTCAATGCCCACCTCGCCCCAATATAAATGACTGTACATATTACAGATCTTTGGCCTATATGCCACAGATTATAAATGATAGGAATATTTATCAGGCAGATTGAAAGTCTCAGCTGCCAGTTTTAACTAACTCACTCATTTCACTTTCCATTTGTTTGTCTTATTTAGTGTGTTTCAGGTCTAAATGCACACATTTTCCTTTTAGGCTCAGCACACATTTCAACAGTCCTCTACAGTTTCTCATCTCATTCAACTAAAGAGCAGCACTTTCCCTGGCCCTCAAGGCCGAAGCAGCTATATTGTGAAGTTCAACATGTAGCCGTTTGCCTTTGGATTGATTTTTCTGGAGGAGTTTTATTTCAATGGGATAAAATAAATAAATATGTCAAGTAACAAAAGTGTAAATTATTAGATCACAAAAGGCATTGTGTTGACCCACGGACCATGATTGTTCTGCTTTTTTCTGTAAAAGCAATTTTATTATACTAAGTGCAGGTCAGTATGTCTTAACTGAATTAAAACATTCCAGTGATAGTCACAAACAATACTGTAACAGTTCTCAGGCTGTCTCAGGGTCTATGAAGAAACGGGCACAATAAATATATATATAGAGAGATATATCAATAAAGAAAAAAAACAAAAACAAATATTATTATTATTATTATTACTATTGCTTTGTGGGCGGGGGTAGCTCAGGCAATTGATGCTCTGGGTTGCTGATCAGAGGGTCCAGGTTTTGAGCCCTGCCACAACCAGGATGCCACTGTTGAGTCCCTGGACAAGGCCCTTAACCTTACTCCCATGCAAATTACTCAGCGGTTGCATGTCACAAAGTGCGGATAAAGGAGGAGGGTTGGATGTTGGGCTAGCAAGCCACTTTTGCTACAGAAATTACGGAACTAGCCGGAGGAAAAAAAATATTGCTGTGCCTCCTGCATGAAGTTAGCAATACAATAAGTACAACAGGGTATTAAAATATAGTGCAGTAATTTTATGCTATAATTTTGTTTGTATTAATCTCCTTTTTAAGGAAATAAAGATAAGAAGCAGAGCTAGAAAACAATATACTGTATGTGCCATACTATTTCATTCACTGGTTTTCTTTCTAACGTGGTCTGTGTCCAGTTTCAGTTAATGTGCTTACACCGCATCAGAAGAATAAACAAAAAAAAATCCCACATTTGTGAGAGGGCTCCTTAATGCCATTTTATATTATTCTCTTTATAAATGAAAAATACTGGAAAACACCATGTTGGGTTTGATGCTTAAGTTGCAGTTATGTTTTGATGCCATCCCACCTCTAATTTGCATGTACTTTGTTTTTACCTTCTACACTGCATCAGGTCAGTGTTGTTTCTCTAACTGATTTTAGGATCAAGGTATGTTTAACCGAATCAGTAATGAATCATAAATGTATGATTCCTCATCACTGGAACAGCATTCTTCCATATTATGCATGGAAAAGGATAAAAAAAGAAATTTGATATTAAGAAGAAGAAGAACAAGAAGAAAGTATAGGGGAGAAATAGCACCTAAAGAGAATTTAAAGTAGGCTATTTAATGAGAATATCAGCTGTATGGTTGTCATGTAGTCTTGGTACTTGGTTATTGAGTGCCATTAGTATTCATCATTCTTGTATATGCTTGAGTAATTACAGGCATAAGTGCAAGGAGGAAGAGCAGTTTACACTGCCAGTAATTTGATTTGCATCTATGCTAATCCATTCTTTTGTGTGTGTCTATGTGCTGTGGCAGAACACAATTGTTGTTTTGCTGCAGGCTGAACGAGAAGAAGAGCGAATCTTTAAAAAGATGAATTTAACTCGGTGGGCCAAAAAAAGGGCCAGGGATCACATGTGCCAGCCATGTGAACAAGAGATCTGTCAATACCATTCTATCCTAGTGTCAGTAGCCAATCTATTTACATTTAATAGTCATAGAACTGTAGCTTTTATTTTTGAATTTCCCAATCTGTCTTCTTTTTGTCATAATTACACTCAGTATGAACAATACTGGTCAAAATGGAAGGCCACAGATGTTCTTTCATTTACGCAGGAACTGTTCTTGGGAAAGGTGTGTCTTTTGGTGAAGTTTAATTGTTTTGTTCGTAGGAATAAAACCTTATTGGTCATATTTACAAATGCCAAGGCATTTATCCTCAATTTAGTGAGTGACTTTGCTTGACCTGAAATTATTCTCTGGAATACAAAATGCAAGAGGTTTATTAATAAGTCAAGGTCTGTCATTAACCAGTTCAGATTTACAATTAATCTTAACGGCATTTTTAATTGCTTAATGACTGACACAGGATGGAATGAAAGGTGTGTTTAGCATAAAAGGTTCTATGTACGTACGGCCACGCAATAAGAAAAATAAGAACTGCTACTAGTATTTGTTTATTGGTATGTTGTCATGATAACAATGAAATAATTAGTTTTACCATGCACAATAATAAAGCAATAAAACCATGATCAGACGCCATTCTCAGGAGCAACCACACCTTTTTTTTGTGAGCCAATTTTGTCAGAAAGGTATTCTGTGAGTCAGTACCTTATAATACCATTTTGAAAAGAGGCGGATTAGCATTTCTTGATTTATGAAATAAATAAAAAAAACATAACACCTGACACTTTTTCCAGGTATTTCATTTTGATCACCAAGTGGTTAACTAAATAACATACTTTACCTGTGGTTATGAATACTTTATACTAAATATTATTAAAGATGTATAATTGAATAATAAACACAAATGCATAAAATAGACAATTTTACAATCCTACAATCCTGTAGGTACAAGTTATATTTAAATTAAAAGTGTAATCATATGTAGGACTAAATTTGGAACTGTACAATTCACATGCTCATTATTGCTCTTAGGTTTTATATTTTTTCACTACATTAGTATGTGTATCACATAAAGCTTCTACTGTAGTATGTTGAGTTAATATACTGGCCATGGGTGCATAATGTATATTGTATATTCTAGCCGTAGATCATATAATTAAGAGAGGTAAAGTATTTTAAAGCAATGTACTGTTGCACATGGTGTGCCAACGTCTACAGCAATCTGAGGAATGTGAGCAAAATCACAAAAATGGGGCATGAATGTTTACTAAACCAATTATTTTGCCCTTCCTTAGCACTATAACCCTGTGTGAACTTGGCATTGAAAATATCACTGGTTATAAATTACATGAGAATGATGCTCTCTGATGGCTTGCCACAACAAAGCACCTACCCAAGTCAGAAAGAGCTTACACCTCTGCAGTTTGGCATGAGGTGTTAACCACCAGATTCTAAAACTGGTTTTACTACCAAATGCAAATTAATAAACTGGAATTATGAGCTAATTTTTCTCCAGAAAATATTTATATGCCCAACCTTTTAGTGCGTTGGTAGTCCATGGTACTAAAACAAACTATTTAAAAGAAGAAAAAAAAAAACTCAACGTTCTGTGGTAAGCTCATGATACTGCCTCCCATGCAATCACATGCAATATTGAACAATAGTATTAGTTTATAGAAATATTGAAGAATCTGCTGGCTTCCTAAAAAATCAGTTAGCATGGGTTCAATTACATGAACAATCCAGATAATATAGGCATGTTAATTAGTGTGAGACAATAGAGAGAAAAAAACAGAAGATGAGTCATGACACATTCCAGTGTGTGTTTGCATTCCCTTTCTTGCCATACTGAGACCTTTGAGCGATTAACACACACAACTGGGGAAAGAAGGTAGCGTGTTCATATTTCAATAGACAAATTTGGAGCATAGTACAAAACGTGTTCACTTTCCCTTTCATAAGGAATTATTATTATTTCCTTTATTTCCATTTTGGGCTATTCTTCATGAATGCATTCTTTCTTAGGAGGCACACAAGATCAAGGTGAACGCTTACCAAATGGTCAGATGGCATGAAGTACACAAAAAAAGCCCTATTCTATTTGTTGATAAACTGTTTTTGTTACCAGACACACCACAGGAATTCTCTTGTGTGGTTTATGAAGGCTAAATGATGATTGAAATGATTGAAACAAGGCCAAAGCATGAACTGGAACCTTATCTGTTTCTTCAGCATGTTTTCAGACCTCTAATCCAGAGGTCTTGACTACTAAATTTGGTACCAAAAAGCTGAGGTCACCAAAGCTCTCAAATAGGTAAAATTAGAATGGACAGCATTGTTTTGTCCAAGGTATTGAGGCATGCAGGTCAAATGTCTCAAATCAAGACTAAATCACAAAGATGCTTTATAACCATTCTATTGTACTGTAAATGCAACAACTGCAACTATGAGCACAACTCAGATTATCCAGTTGGGCACGAAAATGGAAATAATTGGTAGCTTTAAAAATGTGTCCAGCAAATGTAAATGCTATCAAATGAGGATGCAGTTGCAGTTAATGCTATAACTTCAGAGCATGTTCTTATCTTTAACACAAAGAAATATTTTAATGAAAAATTGTACTTAGACATATTTCCACTGTAGTGAATCAGCAAAGATACTCCACCAGAGCTATAAGCTAGAATACAAATTATTAGTCTTTCTTAGTCCGTCTAATTACTGCACTGTCACACACAAACACACACACATTTTTTTGTTTGTTTACTTGCTTCCTCCGATTTTGAACTGTGGGAGGAAACCGGAGTACCCAGAGGAAACCTACCAAGCAAGGAGGTGAGAGACAGCAGTGCTAAACATTTAAGCCACTGTGCCACCATTATTATTATTATTATTATTATTATTATAAGTTTTGTGAATACAAAAGACTTAACCTTTACAAATTAATTATAGAAGTACGGAAGTGAAACGGCACAGGTTTATAAATATTTACTGGTACTGTACAGATTTATTTTACATCCGACATTAGATCTGTAGCTTGACCTGACACCAAACATGTGCTGACTGAATACATTGGGGTAAATAGTAAATTGTATATATTTCATGTTTTGCTAAACTTTGGTTAAAGATTACTTCATCTATCGATAAATTCCCATATTAATTGGCATGTGAAAAGTATTCATAGTTTGAGTTACTACAAATTCTCCATTTCTCCGCACCATGCCCCATTCCCACCATAGAGCAGACTTTAAAGGAAGCGGATGAGGTTGAGAGGTTAACCCAGTGTCTTTGTGCCAGCACAATAAGTTTTTATTTATCTGGTGGAGCTGCTCTTTTCGTCTCCGTGCGAGTGTGACCCAGCTGCTAAAACCAGGCCTTTGTGCGTGTGTATTCTCCTGCTCATACCTGAATAGACTCTTGCTGAAGGGTGTGGAGATCTCTGACGGAGGTTTGGATTCACTTCCTTTACACACACAAAAAAAAATGTAGAGAAAACTAGCTGATAGGGAGAAAAATCAGGTAAAAGCATTCTCAGAATGTTCTCACAAAAACTGTTGTTTTTAACACTACCCACATCTAATATTGCCTATTATCACAGGTAGTGTTGAGATCGTACAACAGGTGCCGCACCTCACAATTCACAAAGGACTTGTTAGCATGTCAAAGCTTTGGAGAAATTCAGAAGGAAAACAAAACAAAACAAAAGGAGGCCTTTCTTGTTTGACTGCAGGGCGGAAATTATGAAACAATTATGCTTGTTAAGACATGACGTTCACTCAACCGAAAAGGAACCGAAGCCAGGCGGCTTGCTCTTTGAAGTGTTTTAATTGTTCTGTTTTGTTGAGAGAGCCAAAGGTATTATCCACTCATTATTTGACTCATCATGAGGGAGCGGTGAGCACAAATGCAGGAATGATTTTTCCCCTCCACCTTGTTGATCAGGATGTCCTTCTGTTTCAGGACCCAAATGTTTCACTGACCAGTAATAGGAAATTGTAGTAAAATTAGTTAGTGGGCAATTGGCTATAAACTACATATCAGGTTAAATTGGCTTGGTCTACAGGAATGAATGAATGCAGTTTGAGCTTCAGGAATTTGATTGTGAGTGTTTTAAATTATGCCCAACGTAGAAATAATCACATAATGTTAAACCAAAAAAGGACCCCAGGGGAAGCACTAGAAGGCAGATGATGTTTTACAGCACCACAGATAATTAATCTATTACAATAGCTTACAATAGCAATAATTAATATATAGATATACACACACGGTATTGTGCAAAACGTTTAAGCATGTGTAAAGAAATGCTGTAATGTATGAATGCCTTATAAACCAGGTGCTAATGATCATCAGTTTCACATGTACATTGAAATACAGTGATTAACTGAAACAAAAACAGTTGTGTAGGAGGCTTCAGAGTCCTGATCTCTACATCATCAAGTCTATCTCGGATTACATGAAGAGACAAAATGATTTGCGACAGTCTACATTCACTACTGATATATGGTTAGTTCTACATGATGCATAGAGAAACCTACCTGCTGAGTTCCTTCACAAATTGTGTCCAAGTGTACCTAGGCCAGCTATTCAGCTGGGGCCAGGGGTAGCTCAGTGGTTAAGGCATTGGACTACGGTTCGGAAGATCCCAGGTTCAAGTTGCCACTGTTGGACCCTTGAGCAAGGCCCTTAACCCTCAACTGCTCAGATGTGTAATGAGAAAAAAAAAATGTAAGTCGCTCTGGATAAGAGTGTAAATGTAAAATGTAATGTAATGTATTCAGGAATAGTTCTTGCAAGAATAGTATTGTCAAGTGCATTTGCAAACCCCATCAAGCACCATGACCAAGTTATGGCTTTTCTGGCTCTTTTGAAGACCATCCCAGGAAAGACAAAGACCAAACCAAGACCAAGTTTATTTAGAGTTACCAGCCTCAAAAATCAACAATTAACAAACAGCAACCCAGATTGGAGCCGTTATGAAGGCTTTACACAGCATAAGTAGAAGACACATCTCAATATCAACTGTTCATAAGCATATTTTGGACCATTCTTTCCTGATTGTGTCTTAATATGGTCTGTGGTAGGATAAGTATTGAATGAGAGACAGAGTCACTGATGCCCAAATGTAGCCTACCTGCTCTGTTCCCTCAGAATAGCTTCTTCTTCTTCTTTGTCTTCCGGCTGTTCCCTTTCAGGGGTCGCCACAGCGAATCATCTTAATCATCTGCCTCCATCTAACCCTATCCTCTGCATCCTCTTCTCTCACACCAACTAACTTCATGTCCTTTCTCACTGCATCCATAAATCTCCTCTTAGGTCTTCCTCTAGACCTCCTGCCTGGCAGTTCCAACTAGAGACCTGCGCGGGACGGATTTTTCAGTCCCGCTCCCGCCCGCTCCCGCAAGATTCTGTCCCGGTCCCGCCGCTCCCGCAAAAATATATATTATTTTCTCCCGCTCCCGCCCGCAGTATTCAAGTTTTGTCCCGCTCCCGCCCGCA
>JAQMYJ010000037.1:12675510-12702841 GCA_030014305.1 Clarias laeviceps
GCATCATTTATTTGGCAAATGTTTTACGTCGGATGCCCTTCCTGACACAACCCTCTGCATTTATCCAGACTTGGGACCCCCCCCCCCCCCTGTGGTTAGAATAGAAGTAGCACAAAATGCTACTGGGGTAGCTACAGACAATCTCGTAAAGCAACTGGTGAGAGCTTCTCCAAAAGTGTAATGAAGGCAAAGAATCTCAAAGATATAGCTGGGTGCCATGCTATGTAAAGTGTTATAATCCTTTCATCTTTAATTTATATTTGAATAGAGGTGAGAAGTTTCTATATTTCAACAGGATATAATGTTAACAATATTTATTCCAAGATAAAAACATAGCTAAGCATACTAATAAGAATTAAAGAATTCAATATTCACTTTAAATATCAGTATGTAGTGCAAATTATTGACAAAGTCTGTGAACACACACATAAAAAGTAAAAAATGAATAGACTGCCAACAACAAGCCACATTTTTTCAACAAGCCAAATATTTTTCATGGGTGATTAGCAACTGCTTGCCATCTAAAAATAGGTACAATGTTAGTCGTTTAAACTTTAGACTTGTGTGACATGTATCCAGTTAATTTCATAGTCAACATTATGCACTGTAAATGCTATGAATGTGTCACTAGCTCAGCTTGCTCCAGGCCTGGTGATTTATCTTATCTAAGTACCATCACACTGAGAAAATTACTTTACAAAACGGATAAAGATAACTTCTATACTTTTTGGACTTTTCTTTACCTTTCACATCACAGCTGACGAGGCATGACTGTAAACTGCAGTAGCGGGGAAAAAAAATCACCTTGCACCTCCAGGATCCGGGTTCGATTCCTGGACAGGTTTGATTCCCGTCTTTGTGTGCATGGAGTTTTCATGTTCTCCCCTTGCTTAGTGGGTTTCCTCTGGGTACTGCGGCTTCCCCCCACAGTCCAAAGATATGCAGGTTAGGCTAATTGGCGTTCCCAAATTGTCCGTAGTGTGTGAATGATTGTGTGAGTGTGTGTATGTGTGTGCCCTGCAATGGATTGGCACCCTGTCCAGGCTGTACCCCGCCTCATGCCCCCCTGCGACCCAGAATACAGGATAAAGCAGTATAGACGATGAGTGAGTGTGTGTGGATTCACACCTCTAGGATCGAGGGTTTGATTCTCGGGTCTGTGTGCGTGGGTTTCCTCCAGGGAACTTCGGTTTCCTCCCACAGTCCAGAGACATGCTTATTAGGTTAATTGGCATTTCCAAATTGTCCATTAAGTGTGTGCGTGTGTGTGCCCTGTGATGTATTCACACCCTGTCTAGGGTATCTCCTGCCTCGTACACTAAGGCTATTGATATAAGCTCCAGTTCACGGCAACCCTGTACACAGGATAAGTGGTATAGACGATGAATGAATAAATGAAATAATCAAATCTGGACCTCCATGAGATATATTTGTACTTGGTAAAACATGCCTTTTTTCACTATGGGTTTTATCTATCAGTTGTCTTCTTCTAAAAAACACTAATCTTACCCCATACAAAGGCCATACTGTTATTTCTTCCTGTTTCTCCAGACAGATTTCTGTTGGTGCTAACAGTGTCTCTCTCACCAAGTGACCAACTGTGCCAGACAGTACACTCTGGTGCTACTGGTGCAGGAGAAGTTTGCCATCACCTTTGTGTGCTCACCTGATCCACTGGCACCCATCTCTGGCATCTCTGGAAAGCCATGATGCTGAAATGTGAAACAGTACACTGATAGACACAGCTTTGACATTATTCATAATTGCTAGTATTTAAATCATGTTGACAAAAAAAAGCTACAAGATCTACCAGATTTCTTCAGTTTTTCATTTCCTAATAGAGAATAAGACTGATGTAGGCTGATGTGTACATGCGATTTGATTGCGAAACTATCACCACATGTCTGTAGACTTCTATACGTCCTTTTTAAACCGACCAGAATTGTCATCTTAGATTCTTTCTCTCGTTCCCTCCCTCTTCCCTTCTCTCTCTAATCCGCTGTAAATGGCCAGAGTCTCAGAGGGCTAGAAAGCGCTGCAGGTGAGGGAGTGTTGCGCTTGGCAGAGCACTCAGTGAAGCACAGAGAAGAGGGACACAGAGGACCCAAACCTGGTGCTCAAGGTGACCTCACACACACACACACACACATACACACACATACACACATTCCTCTACACAGCACACTTTCAGGCCTGGGGCAAACATCAGATCCATTCTCACGCACAAAAACACATGATAAAAGAGACAGAAACAGGATAAAGAGTTGGGCGCACCCACCTTAGATTTTGTGCCAGGAAGCATGATACTTTTGCTATAATTTCTGTAGGCAGTATATAAAGAAATCACAGCACTTAACTTAATCACATACAAAACAAGTCATGATGACTATGACGTTGATATGAAAACCTACATGTACTATACCAATCTGGGGAAGTGTTTTCGTCATATGAGGTAACATTAGGGAGAGAATATAATTGGCTTGGTTTAGCCCTGGTGAATAAAAAAGCAGGGAATATATATTTTTTATTTCTCATGTTTCTTTGTATGCACACACATTCTGGAGACCTATTTGAATTTCTGAAAATGACAAAAAAGTAAATTTTGAAAGATATCTTTAGAGGCATACATTACTTTGAAATCAGATTTAATGAATGTGAATAATAATAATAATAATAATAATAATAATAAACCAGTTAATAAGCTGGGGTCAGAGCACAGTGTCAGCCAGGATACAGTGCCCCTGGAGGAGATAGGTTTAAGGGCCTTGATCAAGGGTGCAATAGTGGCAACTTGGCAGTACTGGGGTTCAAATCCCAGACCTTCTAATCAAATGGACAGCATGGGAAAGCTTTAGTTTTATAAATAGATAGAAACATAAATAATTGACACTGAAAACCTGAAAACATATAAAGAGTGAACAGCTATGTGTATTTTTTAAATTAAGTCCCTCGACCAACAACTGATATGTGTCTTATATACAGTACATCATCAGCGGTCTTGACTGTATATGTAGAATGGTACTCTTTGCATGAAGGCAGTAGAGCGCCTCGTCCTCCAGACAAATTTATATAAATTTGCAAGCATGACATCTTGTTGTCATTGAAATATTCACCTATACTGCACACACTGCAAATATGTTAAAAATAGAGATTAGGACAATGGAGTCATCCACTGACAGCATTAAGTAAGGTACACAGGACTTTGTACAGACCAATTTGGAACCTGAATGTCTAATACAATTCAATCAAATAACCATCTGAAATATTGTGGGTTTTGAAACTTCAACTTTCCATTATTATCCACTCACATATACACACATATACAGTGCACAATAATACGTGTTTCTCTTCCCTTCTTGTCGGTTTTCTTTCAGATTAAATGCAGCAATCATTTCTTCAGTCGTCGCTTCTATCATGTTCTTTTTAGAGCTTCTTTAATAATGAGTTGACAGTCAGAAGCAAGTCCAAACACACACACACACACACAGAAACAGTGCACACCCACTTCCAAGTTCCAGTAAAAGGCTGGGTTTACAAAAGGCCACAGAACTGCATTTAGCACCACTAATTATCTCATCTTTTCCTTACTCACTGTGGTAGATTGACTGATTTTGTCTCACAATGAAGGAAATGTGTTAAGACTCATTGTCTTGTCTAATTGAATTGATTCTCAGTGTCAGTAACAAGTAACACCCCAGCAAAACCCCTGAGGCGTGGCACTTATGACAAGCGGAAACCAAGCTCAAGTGACTGGTGCCTCGTCCGTGAAATGACCTTTGACCTGACATCTTTGACCCTGCCTTGTTTCAGGAGGCAGCAGTTGTTAGAGGGGATAATGGGTAAAATGCAGGGACGAAATCACCGTTTCAAGCCTTAGGGTGAAATCCCACTGCGCCTTCCCCCCCCCCCCATCCACACCTATAATTCTGTTTGTTGTGCGAATCTGAATCACTCAGCCATGTCTCCCTCTCCCCCTTTTCTCCCCACACCTCAATCTCCCGTCTGTAGTTTGTCCGCTAACAAGATCTGATGGCATCAGATAACGGCTGGATATTTGGCGCTGGGTGGCAAAGTCATTCTCCGCTGCCTTTGTTGCTACTGTCACGCTAAAGTGGTTTGCCGTCTTCACTTATTGCCAAGGCCAATGGTTATTGTTCGTGGGAAAAAAAAAATTCCAATATCAGATCCTGTTCCCACCCTGAAGACGATGGCAAGAGGAATCATGCAGGACATGCTGTTTGTGTGAGTGTGTGCATGCAAGGAAAGATGTTAGCCACGGTTACTTCTAGCATAGCATAGCATAAGTGAGTACCTCAGTATCTCTCTCTCTCTAGAACAAAACCCCTCAAACTTCACAAAGATCTTTATCCATTAATCTCTACCTGAAACAGTAAAACCTCTTCATAACAGTTTGAGAAAATCACACAACAGCTTAATGAGTGTCAGGAGGCCAAGTGCTGGATCTGATCATCTCAATGAGATGAGAGAAGAACTGCTAAATGGATATTAATATCAAATCAGGGGTCTGAGTGGTGGGAGCAGTGCAGCGTGAAATGCCCAATCTGTGGACGTGGGCTTCCTGTCCCAGCTGGCACTAATAGGAGCTGACCCCCAGGCTGCCCTCGCTTAGGCTCTGATTAATAATGGAGAACGGGTACGGACGAGGACGCCTTTCAGTGCTCTCATTCCTGGAGGTCCCTCTGCGTCAGTCACCCCGAGAAACACAGGGTTCGGAGAAACCTAGGGACTCTATGTATAATTAATAGTTGCTCAGGATCAGGGAGCATTCTGCATGCGTCTGATATGATGAGTTGGAACGCGTCCCACGATGTACGTTCACTCCTAAAAGAAAGTACATCAGGGACAAACGATGAGATGGTGAAAGGGTCCCAACTGACCCGAAACATTCGAATTAATGATTATATCCGCTTCTTCACGGCACTGTTTCTCAAAGTATGCTTCCATTCAAAAATCTTTGAACACACATTCATGGTTAAACAGGGGTGATGGTTGTCTAGACTGAGAAAATCTAAGTAAGACATAGTTAAGTGAAAAACTATATGGGAAACAATCAATGTCTAATTGAAAAAGGCAGAGATTATGATTAGACTAATTAGGTGCTCTAATTCTTGTAGCAAAAAATATATATTTAGTTTGCAATTGATATTCGCTTTTAAGTTCTTACAGATGAGTCTTTTATCTATGGTTTATCTTTGATCTAATTGCCTTTAGTGAGGCACTAATTTAGTCCCAACTGGATCCAAAAAACAATCAGCGAAAAATGTCTTAAATACAAATACTATGATTCTGAGGGAACACTTGCTTGTTTTTTTTTTATCTAACTTGATTAAAGTTTGTTTTTGTGTGTGGTGCTGAAATTTTTAAAACTGTCCTAAAACACAGTAAATAACACATGCACAAAATAATGTAGATCGTAATTTACTATGAGACAGGATGTTGACTATGTAATATGAAAAGTCTACATAAACAAATACAAAAGTGCCATGTACTGTAGCAGGTAGTGTTGTCATTGTGGGTTTTATTTATGCATGTAGGTGGATTGTCTGCAATAAATTGCCCTTAGGTGTGAATGAGTGTGCAAATGTGTGAGCATGGCACCCTGTAATGGACTGGATGTATTCCAGCAACAAGCCTAGGGTTCCCCAGGGTGTAAAACCAGTTATGTCTGTGATAAGTTTGATTTAGGGATTGTCAACACATGCTTAAGATCATGAAGTGTGTGTCTGTTTGTTTGTTAGCTCACTTGTGAGCTTTTACTGCCAGCCGTTCTGTTTCCTTCAACTCCATCCGCACTTTTTCAGACTTTCTTGAGTTGTTGATCAAACATGTCTAGACTCAAATGTACACTCGGGTGTCATGTTTCAGACCTGCAAGTGTTTAGGACTCTTATCTCAAACCCTCATCTGTTGTCTGCCGCATTGCACACTCCCTCTGGGGACACATGCCAGGTCTCGCTTAGGCCTGCACCCTCGCTGCACCTTGTGGCACCGCTGTAGAGCTGAACACAATATCCTGGGAACATATAATCCTGAACCTTTTAAACACTAAGTATGTTTTAGTAACTTTATTAGGTTAGGTTTAATCAGTAAGAACCTTTCGACATATATGTACTGTATCCCCCTGATCTCTATTTTCTATTTCTAATTGCTAGAAACAAATGTTTTGTCATGGAATTACAGTTTTGTACTGTTGTATCATTTTTAAACATGAAATCAATAAAGTTTTACTGCATTTGTATGGAAGTAATGTTGACATGTTGGCTCATGTCTTATGGAGCACTTCAGAATCGATTGGTTAAAATATGTATGTGTATTTCTGAAACTATTCAGTCTAATCGTTCTTATACCACTTACTCCAAAACCCAGTATAACAACTTACAAATTTGCATGCTATTTTAATACTTTGAGAATACTTATAAAGGTATTTGGTTCTTCATTACAGTCTGTAAGTAAAGTGAGTGAGTCTTTATTATGGTCTATGTGTGAATTAGGTACTACAGTGTCTTTTGTTATAGTATGTGTGTTAAGTAATTAAGTAGGTTAGTAAAGCATTATAACCTCTTTATTACAGTCTGTGTGTAAACTGAGCAATTAAGCAGTGAGTAAATGTGAGTAAGCGATACAGGTAATCAGTATATAGGTTATGATATTACAATTTCTTTTATTTTAAAGACTGTAAGTAAATTGAGTGGGTAAGTATCTTAGTAATACCTTATAATGTCTTCATTACAACCCAACTGACATTTTCCTGCTTGAGGATTTTTTTTTATCATATAACAGGCCCTGGTTGGTTCTCTTAACTGTGTGAAAGAGAGAGCTTGCATGACAAGCTTATGATCTGATCATTTCCTCCTGTCAGGATTAAAACACATAAATGTCATCAACCCAACTCCATTTCACACTCATGCTCTCGCACATAATTAAGGTGCATTAAAGGCAGATTTATGAGATTTTCTTTTTTCCCAAAGCATATAATTACAGGCTATGACAGAGACATGGTTGTGTGAGAGAGCACGTCGAAGTAAAAGACAAACTTGTTGATCCGATTGTAGCTGCCAGGCCATTGTGGAGCTGACAGGATGAGAGACACAGAGTGAACAAAATCCAAAATCATCTCTTCATTATTGCTATTGTGTTTTTTTTCCTTCTGCGCCTCCACCCCTTTTTTTATTATCAGCGTCGAATATCCAGTTTTTCAAAAATAACCCAGGTGTTGATCTCAAACTCGCACCGTTTATTTTTTCATCTTTAAGTCATAGTAGACTAAACTTCTTTGAATTCCACATAATTTTTTCTCCCACTGGAAGTTGAAACACAAGGACACAGAAAGAAAGGGCAAGGCAGTGGCTCGTGGCCTGGTGGGAGGATTTGCCAGTGAAAATATTTAGCAATCGGGAATGAATCAAAAGAGATAATAAGTGTTTTGGAATCTATGGAGTGCACAACATCCCTCCTTATCACACATTTTCATCACCTGCCTTGTCTTTATCAGCCAATTCTCTGCACAACGTTGTGAGAGAGGGTAATGTCTGGACTGCAGTGCCCTCTTGTGGTGGAAGAAAGAATTGCCAGTTGTGGGTCAGGCTGAATCACATTATTAAACGAAGTCAAAAGTCAATTTCATCATTTCTTCATGCTCTGGAAAAAAGCTATTAAAAATGCACCTTCCTTTTTCACTGGGGTGGAACCTGCAAGATTACAGGTCTTTGCACATTTAGTGTGTCTCCTGTAACTTATTGTATGCATTGTATGTTTAAAACGTCATTCTAAAACTAATATCGTTTTATTGTGTATTGGTGTACTTTAAATCATTTTGAATAAAACTATATCCAAAATCCATTTTTTATGTGATTTACCTTATATATATCTATCAGTGTCTCTGAGGGTTTATTGAGATAATGGTCAATTATTCTATATTTTCGCAATCAAATAATCCTAGAAAGCTCTTTTTGTTTGGTAAGGAGATTGAGTTGTATATTTAAGCCTACATGCATGGAGGTCAATATATGGAATAAAAATGAATGAAAGAAACTAAATATTGAGCACCTTGTGTGTGATGGCACACTATTAATACTATGTATGCATTTTTTGTTGTGGGCTTTTTAGTTAAGGTGTCAGTAATAAAGCATTGCAAGGTTTGATTCACTAAATAAAAGAGTATAAAGGTAAGAAAAGAGATGACTAAAATAGGTGAGAGAAAAAAATTAAATAATTATTCGCTTACTGCATATGTAAGAAGTGAGCATCAAGCTTATCCGTCCTGTGCAGAGCGAGGCTGCTCCCCCTGCCGAGGAGAGGCGACAGGATTATGCCACGGCTTGTGTTCGCTCATGATGAACAAGGCCTCGTTAGCAGGCACTTTAATGCCGGCAAAGATAGTGCACTCATTAGTGTCACTAATGACCACTGCTGCTGCTCTAATCACACATTTTGTTCTCGGAGAGACTTCATGCAGCCTACCGTCTTCTTTTTTGCTCTGTGAGTTCTGCCACTGCACCATCCATCCATCTTTTCCCTCTTTCAGTTTCTTCCCCGTATTCTCTTGCACTCTCCCCTGAGTGACTTGATTCACAGACTGATTTATGTGTTGAGCACAATACAGCTGGCCAGTCTTAATTGAACCCAGTTGCTGGGAAGACACCACAGATCCATCAAAGGCTGGGGAAAAGCACTTTCTGCTTTACACAGATCAAGCATTCACCGTCTGAAATCAAACATTAAACCTGACATTAAGAATGTTGAGCACTCATGCAACCCAAATCTCAAACAAAATCCATACTCAGCTTGCCGAGAAGCTTGTCAAAAGGTTTGGCAACATATTCAACTAGTTCGATGAATGTTTGTCTGAAATATTACTAAAGTAACTTTTCTGCAATGTTCTTAAATATAAGAAAACTGATAGTATGTGAATACTGCAGCACTGTTTGTGTGATCATTATCTAAACCTTAAGATGGCAACTTTGTATGAATAGTATATATTGTATGTTGTATAATTGTATAACATTTGTCTAGCCGAATGCCTGCTGCTTAACTGGAATTGCACCTGACTGCCACCCTTCATCTTGCAGCATGATAATCCCATAATATGGCCCTATATCACCATATCAGGTAACCTGACTGGATTACAAGGTAGCCCAATTACCTGACACTCATCCAGGCTTCGCTCCAGAGGTATGTCCCAGTAACTCTACTCAGCCCAGGGTACACTTGGTCTTTTTATATTTTCCATGGGTTATTTCGGACTTCACCTGACGGATATCTCTACCATGGTCCCATTGATAATTCCATTCCATTCATCACAGTACACAATCCCCTTTACTGTGACAAGATCTCGGGCTGCAAAGTGGCAGCAGTGCTATAATTACTATAGGACTGACTACTTGACTACTCTGACTATTTTGCTTTATACAGATTCCTATTTGACTAACCTCAGACAGTCATGGCATCACCCTATACTTGTTTTACACATGGACGTGAGTTTTGCTTTTATTGTGCACCCCATTTTTGAATGGATGGTTTCCTGTAAGGAGAAAAATGCATCTGTTCTCTTGTTTATTTTATACAATCAAATAGATTTTCTTCTCAGTTTGATCACCCTGTAAATTCCCACCCACCAGCCAGCTCATTCTTATCATATGCCAGCAACCAACTGAGGAGTGTGACAGCTTCCTCTGGGACAAACAAACCCAGCAAACTTCATGTTTTTGAATTGCCGCTAAAGCTGGAACACAGGGCAGTGTAACACCTAGATGAAAGTGCTCTATGCCCTCTATAGTATACATGAGCTCACTATGGATTCACTGTGATTGACAGAGAGAGAGAGAGAGAGAAAGAGAGAGAGAAAGTATTCTGGTCTCTTGAATTCTGGCCACTTCTGGCAATGGCATCATAAGGTTTCAATCTCATATTCTCTGGATGATTAGGCAATCTTATTCTGTAACTATTTCACTTTGGTCAAAAGAGTAAACATGGATTTGCAGCTTATCTCTGAAACACTGGGTGTGAGAAGGGAATACACCTTGGATGCGACACAAGTCCATGGACACTTCCAAATACATTGTTAAAAGGGACCTTTTATTGTAGTCAATTGACCTACTGGCACATTTTTAGAAGGTGAAAGGAAACGTTTGAACTTAGAGGAAACTCACATGGTCAAGAGAAGAACCTGTGAAACTCTGCGCAAACAGTAAACCACAGGATCATGGGGAATTGTAAATAATTCTATTGTTAAAGTTATGCTATTTTTTCCAAATGTGACAGGCTAAGACGTTTGTGACCGGGTAAGCTTCTTTTTAACGAAATCTAAAAAATCACATTCCTGCATTAGTCATAACAAACTAATGAAGTAATGTCCTTTTCTCCCCCTGCACTATCACTGCAATCATGTAATGTCTTCCTCTTTGAAAATGTGAATTTGACACCATGATTTACAACAACAAAAAAAAATCTGATATTGAATGGTACGATTGTACTGTACATCATACTGTGAATTCTTTCCACAACATTCCAGAGTCATCTATCATCAGAAATGTTTTCATTTATTTTCTCATTTCGCATAGTTGGGATAGTGATAGGATCTCACTTTACTTGCTGATGGTTTTCATTTCAAATGTTATTGTGTTGTTGCGCAGAAAGAATGCATTTCACTATGGATGATCTGAAGGTACAGACGGTCTTCTGTTCTCTTTTAGTTTTCTTGCCAATATTCTTTCCCTGCCTTTGAAATGTATTTTATTCCTGATCTCTATCTTTTACATTAAATGAATATATTTCTATACCATCCGAAAAGACTTCAGCGGGAATCTGTAAAAGTTTAGGTCTTGAAAAAAGAAGAGGACAGAAAGAAACCTAAGGCTCGGGCAAAAATGTACAATAGCCCACCCACCCCCACCCCCCAAGCTCTCTTTTCTCGCCAGTAATCTTTGTGTTACTTGCAAACACAGAGCTTTATGACAAGAGCTCTAACTTAAATCAATTTAAACCAGCCTTTGAAATTCCTTTTGCTATGCCATTGTGTGCATCTGAAAAAGAATGAAAGGCAAATCGGAATTGTAACATCTGTCGTGTTGGGTGCTTTTCCTCCATGGAGCGTTTCTTCCATCATATGCACAAAAGAGTATTGATCGATTCTTTTCCGTTTGAAGGTTTTGAAATAAATCTTTAAAAATAAAACAGAATATATGCAACATTTTAAAGGAAGAAGCCACAAAGGAAAGGATGGAGAAAGAATTGCAGTCCCCAGAGGCAAGAGAACATCTCAAACACACTGTGAGACTGAGGCAGCCAAGCTCAGTTTAAGCCAACTGGATGATTCATTTAAGCACATCTCGTCTTCTTAAGCAGTGTGTATTGTGTTGCTTTTGGGGACGCTCACTGTTTTCTTGTTTTTTTTCTAAGGCTCTGTACTGTGGCTCTGTGAAGCATTGCCGCATAAGTCGAATTCAAGACCTCTAGGCCTGCAATCAACTGCGAGGCACTTTAATTAACTAACAGTCATGGCATTCAGAAAGCTCTTGTGAGAGACATGTGGTTAGAAGGCAGTGGTGCAACATTAGTTAGAAATAGACTTGGCTTTGCTTCTCTAGTTCCCATCAGTGATCACTGATTCAACAATCTTACCTCATACAATATTCATTGAAATTCTAACCACAAGTTAATAAGAAAGAAGTTTTAATTAAAACCTTTGTGACTTTAGCTGGTTTGACTTACTTGACTTCTTGGCTTACAATTCATCAGCCTAAAGTAATAACTAAGCTGTGACAAAATACATATATAAAAGAAGTTTGGACACACCTTCTAATTCCATGGGCTTTCCTGATTTTTATTTCTTTCTACAACGTAAAACAATGCTGAAGGTGTCCAAAAGATGCAATAATCTCCTTTGAACAGTTGATGTTGAGATGTGTTTGCTATTTATGCTCTGTAAAGCCTTTATAATGGGTCTAATCTGAGGTGTTGTTTGTTAATTAGTGATTTTTGAGGCTGGTAACTCTAAATGAACTTCTCATCTGCAGCAGAGGTAAGTTTCGGTCTTGCTTTCCTGGGAGTTCCTGGGTCTTCATAAGTTTCATCATGGTGCTTAAGGGGTGCAAGAACTATTCCAGAACAGCTGACCTTCATTTCTTAAAATTACAACTGAGTGTTGTTGTTACTTAGTTACCTAATTCCATATGTTATTTCATAGCTTTGAATTATGAGGTGTTTACAAATCTTTAATTAGTACTGTATGTGCTCACACACACACACACACACACACACACACACACACACTTTCAATCTTTCAATGGCCCAAATATGTTAGAAGTGACTTGGAGCCAAGTCAGGACTGTATGGGGGGATGGGGCAATAACTCCCAGCCGAGTTACTGCAATGCAAAAGTGGTGTTTGTGAATTGTTATTTAGTTACGATAGAGATGCATTTCCTCTGTAAGTTGGTGATTAATTCTTTGTCAATTTCCAACGATCAGGCATGCCACTCGCTCAGTGTTCACTGGAATGACTGCTATGAGCTCCGAGCCACCTTGGCTGGGATTTCGCCTGTCATTTATGGATTTGCAGCCTTCTTTAAATTGTTTGCACCAAAAATCAACAAATGTTTTACTGCAGCTAAGAGTCTTATCACTGTACTGTGCTTGAAGTCTTTTGTGAATGTCAATAGGTTTTACTCCTTCATACAGTTTGACTTGAACGTCCTTTGCACATAATGGTACACCATGACAAGACAACCTAATATAGCTGTAGTGCCATGATATACAAAAGTATAGACAATGGGAGGCACAGCTTTAGAAAAATGTTTAGAAATTAGAGAAAACTTTTTAGGTTAAAACTGAGCTCTTACGCTGAGAATATATTAAACTTTCTACTTGTCAAAGCATGTCATTGAATAGTTATGAATAGTGGCTGTCCCAATTCACACAATGAACCTGCTGTGATACTAAACAGTGGAGACATCGAGTGAACTTCATAAAATGTACTGTTTTAAAAAAGGATTGTATGAGGCAGCATGGTGAGTTAGCGGTTAGCATTGTCCTCTTGCACCTTCAGGGTTGGTGGATCAAATCTCTCTTTTTGGTCTGTGTGCATGTGTGTGATTTTACACTATGTTGGTTTGGCACCTCATCTAATGTCTTGTGACCTAGGTTTCTTAAGATAGGCTTCAGGCTCTCTGTGACATTACACGAAAGAAGAGGTTTGGAGATGGAGCGTTTTGAAAGGAATGTATTGGTTGTGTGAGCTAAATCTTTGCAGCTGTAATCTAGCGTCAGTGCTATCAAATACTGAATATAGTCATTTAAAAAAAAAAGGAATAATCTCATTCTTGAATTTAAATTAAATAAGATTTCACGTCTTGAAAATTAAAATTAAGCGGGCAGCATGCTGGCGTAGTGGTTAGCACTGTTGCCTTACACCGCCAAGGTCAAGGGTTCAATTCCAGCCTTGGGTCTGGGTACATGGAGTTTGTACATTCTCTGTGTGCTTCGTGGCTTTCCTCTGGGTTCTCCGGTTTCCTCCCACAGTCCAAAGACATGCAGATTAGGTTAAATGGTGTTCCCAGTGTGTGTGTGTGTGTGTGTGTGTGTGTGAGCCCTGCAATGGCTTGGTCCCCCGTCCAGGGTGTACCACAACTCATGTCCAAAGTCTCTTGCAATAGGCTCCAGGCCATCGCGGCCCTGTACAGGATAAGTGGTATAGAAGATGAATGAAGGAATGAAAATTAAACACTACGCAAAGCTATTTCTTTTCTGCTTTTATGTGTCCTTTACTTTTGAAGTTAATTAGGTATCACTAGTCTTTTTTGGACTAGCGTTTTCTTAAAACCTAATGTAGCACTGTAATCCCATTCTAAGCAGATAGTCTAGTGAAAGTTGTACTTGATGTGTGACATTATACCTTGACTTTTTCCATGTCATTCTATTTATGCTGACTAATATACTCTATATATGCAGTATCCTACAGTATAGATCAATTCTATATATTTTTTTCCTGCAGTTTTGGAACACTATTTGTTAATATTAGATCTTTGAAAATTATGAATCTGCTTGTGTAGTTCCACTCCCTTTCTCAAGGGATTCAGCAGGCGTATTTGTTGTGTGTGAATTATGGACGTCTGTGTTAAAAAGCTCTTGGATGAGCTGGGATGAACTGGATGAGCACAGCCTGTAAGTCAACTATCTTATTGACTACACTTCAAACTCTTGAGCCTCTTCGAAAAAGAGGTGAACAAGTGCAGTATATTTGGAGGAGAAAAAAACTCTCTTCAACAGCCAGTAGCTCTGATACAAGCAAATCCTCACTAAGCCACTAAACTGTGTTTAAGCAGTGACCATGAGGAGAGGCCAGCATTAGAATCTCTCCCAGCCATCGGTCTGTGATTTTCAGTGCTGGAGCTTCAGGGTTGTATGGCTGTATCGTGGTGTGTGTGTGTGTGTGTGTGTGTGAGAGAGAGAGTCAGTGAGGGGGAGGGTGTTGGGTGCGTGATCAGATCTATACCCCTCTTAAATCGCACAGGAAAATGGAGGCTGTTGGGATTAGGGGGCCTCTGTAATTGTGGAGAGGTGGCAGAGTCAGAGAACAGTGATTCTGCTGGATTAAGACACTGTCTGTGTGTGTGTGCGTGTGTGTTTGTGTGTGTGTTTTCGTCTGCACCCCTAGGGCTATATTTACAAAAGAGGAAAACCTCTTGTACTAGTTCCATGACAAAAGGGGCTGGAACCCAACATGGGTGTTTACATATTTTGGTCAACAGTAAGGCCTCATGGCTTTCTTTATTTGTCATTAAAAGCCTATAAGTTTATCAGGGACAAACCACATAACATTGCATTAAAGGACATTAAGGAAAAGTCTTCATTGAAATGCAGAAAATATGATTCTATATGTACATTTGTGACGTGCATATTGATTCTGGTGCTATTGCTTTGGTTGACGAGAAATTAACATACTATAGAAAGTATGTATAACTATATTAAAGACAACAAAAGCTGGACTCAGAGATCCAGAATGCAATCATCCTATATGTCATTGTTGCACTGACATATGGCAGAAACTAGTTAGATGGTGGTATTGATCAAAGATAGCAATGCTTGCCTGACAGTTGAAAGATTGGAAGCTGATCAGTTTGAGCAGATTGTAGAGGAAAGGGGATCATACAGAAGGACTAAAGTGTTGCTGCATCAGTCAGTACATTTACATGATGCTATATCAGTCTAACTAAAACTGGAATTGTACTGTATACCTCAATCATGCGCAGAAATCGGCCTGGGCGCATTGACCAGGAAGTCGAGCAAAATGCATAACAGCAGAAGTAGCTGATAATACAGCAGAGTCGTCTAACTTCAGATAACGCCATAATCAGAAGAGATTACATCCTATTTGAACAAAAACTTAAAGCAGGTACAAAATGTTCAGCCCTGTAAAATTGTCCATGTCTTCACCGATCGATCGTCAGTTTGCTGCTAGCTTACTTGTTTGTCGATTGTCTTGGTGCGTGATGCAGTAGGTCAACAGGGAATACAATACTAACAAGCTGAAAGGGGGCATATCATCACCTACTGTAGCAGAGTCAGACATACTCTGGTCAATAAATCGATTCCCATGCCGTGCTTGTATAATGGGACAAGAGCAGTAGTCCAATTAAATTACCTAGTCGAGCTATAACCGTAGCTCGGCTTAACGGTGCATGTAAACGTATAGACTGTATCGAATGTATCGGGGGAGTAAAGTCTAATCTCTACTGGTGTCACTATCAGTAGATGGTCATACAACATTGTGGGTAATGGGAAACCACCAAGGATTTCAATTTCCCACCAAGTGAAAATAGACCAACATGTTAATGAAAAATCACCAAAGCAAAAATTTGTTAATTATACAGATTAATATGCTTTTTTTTTCTTCTTTCCATTAAAAGTAGCATTAACAGCAGAGCAGAAAGATAGTAAGTAAGAGAGTGAGAAAGAGTGTGTGTGTCATGTCTGGACCTTTTTTTTGCAAAGAGAGGAGGTGACCCTGCATGTCTGCTGCTTGTATCAGCACCACTGCTTAGTGCTTGAGGGAAGATTTACCCTCTTAAAGCATCCTCAAGCCCTAGCTTTCCTGGCAAACACCACAGCTGCCATCTTGCCTTTTATTTCCCTCAGACATTAATCTCTTTCTCCTCTTCTGCATCTCTGAAACACGTGCATTGTCTGAGCTCCTCAGCTAACGTTCACTTACTATTCAGTACACACACACACACACACACACACACACACACACGTCTTTTTGCATCTAGGAAGAATCAGCAGAGTCATATTGTTCGCAAATCATTGTAATATCTATTTATTGTGGCAACAGAAGTGGATGCTGATGCTCGGGTATTCAAAAGAGCATTAAGACTTCAAAAAGCTGAAAGAGCTTATCCCTATATTCTTAAACTCTTCTCTTTTATGCACGTCTTAGGCATTAAGGATAGGATTGTAAACACAGTGATTGTTCGACCACCAGAGTGAAGCAGCATTTGTATACGTGGGTGGAGGAGTTCTATTTCACGCTGAAATCCGCTCTTCTCATCCCTGTTTTCTCTTTCTCTCTCTCCCATTTTCTCCTTTTCTTCAGGATGGTTAATATCAACTGCGCCCCTTAAGTCTTAACGGTGTACCGCCCGGAGTAATGTGCTTTTAAAGATACATTATGTGAGCAATTTTCCACCATACACACAGCACTGTTTGGAAATAAGAAAAGGCTATTTTATGGAGCCTAAACACAAATCTAAAGACAAATTTGCTGCTTTGGAGTGGAAAAGACAAAATGCTGAAAAAAGCCTGTCACATCTAGCCATCACCTAGACAATGAAGGTAGAATTAGTTAAATCTGTGTTTGGTCATTTTTTAGTTTAGCAAATGCATTTCAAAGCATCTTTTTGTCTGCTGAGGTAATTCTTTAAACCCCACTGGAGTAAATGTGTGAAATATATTTAGATAGGCTGAACATGCTCCCTTTTCCCTGTACATACAGTATGTGATGATAAATGTGAGAATGTTGTCCTTTTTCAGTAGTTCTTATTTGGTATCAGCTACAGTAATTTTACATGTAAAGTCAAAGAATACATACTGTATGTGGAGTAATTTGATGTAGTTCAGCATGTTAGTTCAGTTTGAGCTTAATTTTACTGCTTGTGTTTGCCTTATACAGTATCACAGTCCTAATGAATGCTCAAGATTAATTTTCTGTATCTGATAGTAGTGTGAACTGCAGGGGTTATATTATTGCTTATATAGCCTTGCACAAGGACTTTTATGGTGTACACACCTCATAAGCCAATTTAAAAAAGCTTGACTAAATGTTTGAAACGGTTTCAGTTAAGTGATGATTATTTAGCCTTGTTTGAAGCAGTCTCCAATGTCAATGCTTTGTAACAGTCTGAGTTACTTAACTCATCTCTTCTTAACTACTAGAGAGAGAAAAGTGATTTATATCTCAAATTTAAAATGAAAACCTTGAGTATTCTGTTGCATTAAAATAAAACTTCTTAAATACATAAGTTTTAATGTGTTAAGAGAGAAAGGGATGCTAAATGGAACTGAACTACACTTTGGTCTGGCTCTGGCACTATGTGTGGGGGGGGGGGGAGGGCGGGGGGCAGCTGTTGTCAATATTCAGTGGAGCTCAGTTCAGGCCCTGGAGGACCAGTTAACATGAAACAAATTGCTCTCTAATTGTCAAGAGAGTGAATTGTGACTGCGAGCATTTGTAATTCTGTTGGCCGATTCACGCTGTGGCTCTTTAATTGAGCGAGCAAGGCTCGAGCTCGACTGACTGCTCAGGTAATAGGAATGAGCAGTGTGGATATTTTAATCAGCTCTCACTCCTCAACAGGATGGAAATGATTTTGAAGGGCCTTTCATCAGCAAAGCAGTCATGCCATCCATCTCAGGAGCTACTCAGTACACATGACAATCATTCTCTCTCTCTCTCTCTCTCTCACTCTCTTTCTTTCTCTAGGCATATGGTACATACCACAGGCCCTTAAGCTTTAACCACAAGTCAGTGTGTTGTATTAAGCATAATAATGATGAAGTCTCAATGTGATGTGCTATGTGGTTTCTTCTCTT
This sequence comes from Clarias laeviceps, assembly GCA_030014305.1. Taxonomy (NCBI): domain Eukaryota; kingdom Metazoa; phylum Chordata; class Actinopteri; order Siluriformes; family Clariidae; genus Clarias; species Clarias laeviceps. Next base: position 12,693,617 of record JAQMYJ010000037.1, read on the forward strand.
TAACATGTACAATAAATGATGCATCACTGAGTCACGACGTGAATATGTGCGCTGGTTCAAAAAGGTATGCATAAAAAAAGAATAATAATTTTTTTTTAAAAACAGCCGCACATTCTTGCTATTCTACATTTTAACAAAACAGTCCTGGTTACCAGCACGTAAGACAAAAGGCTGTGATTACAACATGAGAGCCAAACGTCTGTTGCAGAGACTCGGTTCTTGTGTTCCTTTGAATAGGGGTCAGCGCGGGCCATATGAGAACGCCTCCTTTTGTTTTTTAGCCTCTAGGATATGTGCCGAGGCATTTCATATGCAAAACTTCGCGTGATATCGCCGGACGTTCTCATTTGTCCTTGCTGCATTTGTCATTAATCTTTGGCCCTGTTTTGGTGGGAGACGGCACTGATTTGTATAGCGCAGTCTCCACTGGGAATCCGAAGACATTCGGAAATAATATAACGGCATTACGGTGGGCCGAGCTAAAAAACATGTCACATAAATTATACATTAGGAAAGAGTGTCAGACCTCAAAGAGTGATATGACAGCCTTCAGTTACACTATGAAATTCTTAGTGGGCTATGAGGAAAAAAATAAATAAATAACAGCCTCCTGTTAGCCCCTTAAGGCCCCGGCCTCATCACAGCAGCTTTCATTAACACTCAAGTGGGCCATTTCATTTGAGGCTGTTTGATGATACACAATGCCAGTGCACACACATAGGAGTAAAAGCCCTCCTACTGAGGCATGCATAGAAAGAAATTAAACACAGATTAGGATGTATTAAGTTACATTAGCTTTGTTCATTTATTCTGTGTTAGACACTTAACCCTAAATATGACTTGGGTTCTAAAGGACAGCTGGCCCTTGGACATTCTAATGGTTTCTGATTATGATTTCTTTTAATGATGCTCACAGAGATTTTTTTTTTTTTAGATTAATTTTTTTTACATAACATTACATTACATTACAAATGATAAAGGCCAGGGGTAGCTCAGTGGTTAAGGCATTGGACTATGGTTCGGAAGGTCCCAGGTTCAAACCCCACAACCACCTACTTGCCACTTTTGGGCCCTTGAGCAAGACCCTTAACCCTCAACTTCTCAGATGTGTAATGAGATAAAAATGTAAGTCGCTCTGGATAAGAGCGTCTGCCAAATGCTTAAATGTAAATGATGTGATTTATTTTCATGACAGGTACATTTTACCTGTTACCTTATTACTTTAGCTTTTACTTTAACTCTTTCACAGTACCCCTTTCCTTTTTCACTAATTGTATTACAAAATTACTGTCTTTAAAAAGTAATCAGTTACTTTACAGCATTACTTTCTGATAAAAGTAACTAGTTAGAGTACTTTTCCATTGCAGCAAATGAAAACTCCTTTGTGATTCGTCATGCATGTTGTTTTAGTCAAGACCTTTATACTGCAATCGTTCTACTATCATCACTCAGTGAAGTTTGGCCCATAATCTGTTAACTACTAATACCCCTATCTCACCTGCACGGTTTTGCCCAGTAGCCATAAGTATGGTTCATCATGATTCACCGCGAGTTTTGGTGCTGTGATTAGGTTTCCATCTTTCCGCACGTCGGTCTTCGCATAGACAAACCACAAAGGTGAGATAGGGGTATAACAGCAGGAATAACAGAGGGGCGTGGGTTATCGGAGGCGGGGCTTGTAGAATGAGTTTCGCACACAATAACGGATTGGGAATGACTGCTGTCTGGCTCATGGATTGCATAAATTGTCTAAATAATGGATTACATTTTTGAAAAAGTAACTAAATAACTGAGTACTTAAATGGTGAACCTAACCTCATTACATCAAAAAAAGTAATCTAAGTACTCTAAAAAAAAAAAGTAATCCAAGTACTCTAACTATACTTTGTAACGTGTTACACCTAACACTGCTGATCTAAAAGTAAATAAAGGTCAATTATTTTATTACTTGTTATAAGATTAATCAATGTACTTAATAATGTTTGGTTTCTTTACATAGAATTTCAAGATCCTTTCAAAATTCCACTTCCAATTGCATTTTTCACCAAAACTTATAAATTTGAAGATAAGCCTCCTCAGTGTGTGCTCAGTAAATTCTTCTATCAGATGTTATCAAACGCTACAGCGACAGCATCTAGTGTGACATTCATCAAATGTGTCTGAAATACCAGGCATACCAAAACAACAAGGGCAGGTGAACTGAGTGTTGAGGTGCTAGCCATGCACATTTACATAACTCACCTAAGGCAGCACTCCATGATAAGCTAACTGTCTTCCCAATTTGCTCCCAGTGATCTATAAAAAACAAAACAAAACAAAAAACATATGTCCTGCCTTTGCCCTCTAGGACTGGCACATATTTCAGAGCTCTGGCAAAGCTGAATTCTTGTAAGAAAATTTTTATTTTGGAATAAAAAGTTACATTCTAATGCATCTCTTAACAGTAGATTGAACCCAGTCCTCTCAATTGCATTTTTAAACACTTGGAGTATGGTGATAAGTCTGATCTACTATTGTAAAGTTATGTTTTTGGTGAAATGATATTTAGGCATGTTATCTTCAGATATTTAAATTCATGAACATTTAAAAAGAGAAAATTAAATCAGGCTCAAATTCCACAACTAAAATGGTAACAGCTATCAGGCTCTTCCGAACTGTTCTGATGTTTTTTTTCTGTCAGTATCAATGATAGTCATATTTGTACTCTATGAAGTAAATTGGAATGCATTTTTAACTCATGCCCTCCTCATAATAGCACTATGAACTTTCATATGATATTGTACTCCCATGCACTAATGTCATACCTTTAAGCTGAGTCTCTTGTTACCCTGCATCTCTTATGCCATTGAGAGAGCTGGTTGAAGGCACTTTTCCTCAGCCCTAATAGGGTTACAATGAGCTGTATTCTCAAGGAAAAAAGAAAAAAAAAAGAGAATGTGAAGTACAGGGTGCACAGCGAAATGGCCCAATCCCCTCTGGGCCAGGAAAACAAGGTGAACAGAGTACAACAAGTACTAAGGCGCACTTCTGAGGGGTACACAGCTAACAGACGCAAAAGCCTTGAGACTTTGTTGGCAGAGATGAATTAGAGGACTGGAAATAGCCTTTTCCACCTTTCCTTTAATACAGCCAGTCGACATGCACACCCACACCCACACCTCACTCCTCTATCTCTTTCACCCTTCTTCCAAACATTCACAAAAAAAGACAGTGAGGCAGAGAAAGTCTAGAGGGAGAAAAGACTGCAACATGTTCAAAGAGAGACTCAGTGTTCAGTTCCCCAGAAAGCCGTTTCGATTATCCTGCGCACGTGACGCAAGCAGAAAATAACACACTTGACCCTTTTGTACATGCACTTTGAGAAGTTTGTTAGGCTGAGGAGGCTCGTAATAATTCACAGTAGCTCATGTATATTAAGCAGAAATTCTTCGCTTTTATGATGAATTGCTAGGGTAACGGTGGGACACCTCTTTTGCATTTCAATACGCAGGACTGTCAGACTCTTATTTCATTACCCAACGTCACATTAGCTGATGGATTTTAATTTGATTTTTTTTTCATTCTCTCTTGCTCTCCTTTTTTACTCTCTCTCTCTTTCTCGATAGCCAGGTATCCACTGAGACCACAGACGAACAGGCAGTGTCTTAATGCAGCTTTTAATGGAAAAGAAAGGAAATAAATCATAAAAAATCCAAGCATTATGCTTGAAAATTCTAAGGTCATGACTATGCATGTAAATTAACATAGCAGTCTCCTACAAGAAAATATTTGGTAAAAAAAAAAAGATCCTTCATTTTCTCTTTGCTGAGTGAGTAGGTTTGATGCTTGATAAAAATCACTAAAAGCAATATAGTGTCATTTTTCTCCTTACTTTCTCCTCATATTAATCATGCTGGTCTTTTCTTTCTTTCTTTCTGTAAAAACCACACATTTTCATTTACAATGCAAACTCTGAAACCTTTTCACTTCTCGCTCACTTAAACAGAGAAGAGGGTTCTACTCAATTAACAAATGATTTTTGCTCTCCATGCCCCCTGTTTAATCTGTTTGCTCCAAATCCAACTAATAATGCATTAATGGAGGAAAAGATTATAGAGGCTAAAATGAGACACTCAGTGGAGGCAGTAATTACTCTCTCCATAGTGCTCAATAAGCACACACTGCTGCCTCAAAAGCAGGTCAGCATGAGACAAGTGAAACACAATCCCCTGCCTGCAAACCACTTTATTATATTACTCATATGAGTGGAGGCATATAGAGTTATTATGCAGTGTTAATACATGCACCAAATTAGAATTAAATACTGTATGTACTATTTAACTCATCAAACTCAAATTTGACAATAAATGTTATAAAATCAGGAAATAGACGAACAAAAAAAACATAATAGTGTCATTTAAAACTTAATTTCACAGTCTCTCATCGTAAACTAGTGATGGGTAGAAGAAGCTTTGTGATGTCTTGCAAAATGTGCTGAAAATTTGACTTTTCTTTCCAGTTACTCATTTCATTTTAATCTGTTTCTGGTGACAACACTGCATGTGCAAAGCCCAAATAAATAAACTTCTTAAAGACATTTCAATAAAGTAATGCTTAAATGTATTGCATATTAATATCATAGCCTATACATGGTTATTAAATCTTATATAAGGGCAGCGGTATCTTGATAAAGGTTTAAATACTATCCCATCAAAGCTGTTTGCTTTTCTATGTTGTTCATCTAATCTTGTTTATAAAAATAAAATCTACAAAAGAATAGTATTCTTTAAGTGGAGATGCTTATACATAGTGACAGTATTGATTAGTAGGACCAGCCTACCAAAGCTACACCAATTCTCAACATAGTAACTTAACAAAACTTCAAGTCTTTATTAATGGCATACTTACTTTAAATAACACTCTTTCATATGGAGCTTCACATGAAAGTCACCTGATCCTGGTTTAACAGCACAACTGCAAAGAATCACTCTTAATGCTGCTCAGAATTGGCAATCCCAAGCCTTTACTATTGAGTGTATGATATAATGTTTCTGAACCTGCTTGTTTAGTAAACCTGTTAGTTGATCACCTGAAGCATTGCTAGCTTATGTTGTGCTAAATGCACATGCATACAAACCCTTGATAATATATAATGAATTGCACCTGAACATATATAAGGAATAAGCACTAACCTTGACTAAACTTAAAACTTGTAACTTTCTTTAATCTACCTAAAGACTACACAATCAAGGGTTGCACGGTGGCTTAGTGGTTAACACGATCTTCTTAGGTCAGGTCAAAGGGCATGTAGTTTGCATGTTCTTCTCGTGCCTGGCGGATTTCCTCTGGGTGCTTGAGTTTTCTCCCACAGCCCAAAACACATGCAAAACACATGCAGATTAGGCTAATTGGCATTCCAAAATAGCATGTGTGTCTCCTGGGATAGGCTCCAGGCCCCCCGCAACCCTGTATACAGGATAAAGCGGTATAGTGAGTGAGTGAGAGCAACGACTACGCAATCACAAACCTGTTTGAACATTTGACTAACTTGCTAGTGAATTTGGCTGCAGGTTTCAGCTAAACACTAAAATAAAAATGTTTAACCTACTCTTAGCTTTCTAGCAAATGTTGCTATTGGTTTTGATTGCATAATAGAATAATAGTTTACTCCATATTATCTAGTTTTAAAGCAAATGTGGCCAGTTTGCTCCTCTCAGATAGCTTCTGATTGAGCGCTAATGTTAACATTGACTAAGCTAACTAGTTAGTGTGCTAATGTTAGCTAGTGTAGATGTTGCATTTAGGCAGGCAGCTTAGCTAATACTTTGAAAATGAAGACAATAGTTATAAAGGCAGCTAGGGTCTATAGCACTACAGCCAGCCAACTAAATGTGTCCACTATTTAAATCTTTTCACTATTTTTTTTTTCTTACTTAACCAGCTGTACTAAATGTTCTTTAACTGTGCTATTCTAAAATGTATGGAAAAGTATGATGGCAATGTTTAGGGTTAGGGTGTGTTTGGCATTTATTCAACTTCAATTGCTTGTGTTCATGTGCTCAAATTTCAAAGTCTCTCATGAGATCAGGATCCTCTGTATTCTTTGTGAGCATCCTCTTGTCTATGCTCTCCCACTGTAGCTATTAACTCACATCAGCTCCTTGCTATTTATCTTCAGCACACTGCTGTAATTCACTGAAGCCGGATGAATTGGTGAGATAGGGCCGTGTGCTTTAGTGCATTATTGCAGCTCATAATTCAAGACTAATGGCTAGTTAAGCTGAAGAGAGGATGTGAGCAAGGCTGTTAATACATACAAAGTCAGGTAATAAGAGGTGAGGGATGACTGAGAGAAATGACTGATGGTGACTCAGTGAGAGAAAGAAGGAGGAACTAATGGGTCTGTGTGACTCAGTCCTCCATCTCTTTCTTTCTCCCACACAAACACACACACACACACAGTTAATTAGCAGTATAATCGTACATGCTTTGCTACTTAATCCGCGTGCAGTGAGATGAGACATTAAGATCTTGAGGAGATGTTGAGATAATCTTGGTTTGCTTAGTGTAGCGATTCTTGAAAAGGATGATCAGTACACCATGTCTGACACTAAAAGTGTGGAAAAAATACTTCAGGCTAAGCAATATACCAATTAGCGATTATTACTAAATATATAGTCTTACCTTAGCAGAACTGTATCTGATGGAACTGGAGTTTAAATACACAATCGAAATATTAATTAGCCCACAATGTATTTTGACCCACAAAATGTATTAATTTGGCAGCTTTTTTGTCTAAGGTAATGAGGTAGAATCTAATCTAATCTGATAGATACTGTCCTTTGAAATAACCCAGCAGTGGCTCTCTGATTGTCACTAATGCTAGAACCTTAAGCAGTCGGTGACGTGGAATGTTTATAGAAAAGCCATCTTTGTATTATTATTATTATTGTTATTATATTAATCTGGATATGCTGGTTGTGCAGCATTATAATTTATTATTAGCCAGTAGCATTTACTGTATGGTCAATGTGCCATTGCAGACACACCCTCTCTCCTTTTCCCTTCTCCCTTCTTGCCTGTGCATCCCTCAACTCCTTAGAATGTCATCCCATCTGCCCACTCACTGTATTAACCGTAGGCTAACATAAAAGTAATTGGAAACTGACATGAGCCTGCACTCCAATTAATACTTGCACCAAATTCCCAACTTGTGCATAATCTGCAATAATAGCTCTGTGTTTTGTGGGTAAGCAGGTCAGCGGTGTTCACTGCTCACCTTCTGACACTAGGCTCTTCAGATTACAGAAAAAAAACACTCTTCTCTTCATATTTCATTCTGCATTCCCTCCTATCTTGGTATGTCATGTTTCCATATGTCAGTGGAAGTCTTGGTGAGTTTAACAGACTGCAGAAAAATTGGCAACATGGTTGCTAATTATTACCTCGGCCTATAGTAACTGATGGGGGAATGTACTTTCATATACTGTAAGTGTACTTACAGTAAAAAGCTATATGTATATTATTTATGTATTATTTATTATATATATAAATGCTGTATCGAATTAGCACCAATATTTTCACTGTATCAGGTGAGAAATAAAGAATTTGACTGTGCATTAAAGTATATGTGACAAATAAAGGGTGTTTTTGTGTTTGAAAAGTACAACGCATCTTTCTTTTGTGACAAATCTATATGAGTTACATAAATGTGTGTCAAGTAATAAGTCAATGTGTCATGCAACTTGACTTGTAAGAATCATACTGTTGTTGTTTTGAAATAAATGTTATCCTGCAGCTATTTTCTCGAGGGAAAAAAACTAAGTTGATTCAAGATACTTAACCACACGCAGATTTGTATTAACACATATACTTTATCCTAATATAGGCAACTACCCTGTATAGAGGAGTGGTTGAACAAAGACTGGCTGTGGTGGACTTGAGGCCTGAGCTGGAGAACAGCAGCTGCGAGGCAGAGATGGATGCCCTTCGGAGTGAGTCTGCAAAGAGGGAAACGCAGATCTGCAAGCTACTGTACCCACAAAGGACTCATTGGGACTCACTCTACTGTTGTAGCACAACTAAGAGATGGCCTTAGTACACAGTTAAACTGTGCGCACACCCCAACCCCAGACTTTCTAACACCGACCAGGTGTACTGCTAGTGGGGATGAAGAGAGCGGGGAAATAATGTCTTCAGCCACAGCATCAATTACGAGCTGCCATGCCGAACTTCCATATACTCCTCCCACTACGGAGCTTCTTGAGTTGCTGATGATTCAGAGTAGAGGGCGGCCAGATCGGCTTGGTTGCTTGCTGTTCCGCACTGTGGTACTGCAGGCTGTCTATTCAATTCAATTCAATTTTATTTATATAGAGCTTTTAGCAGTGGTCATTGTCTCAAAGCAGCTTCACAAAAATGAAAAGAAAGTCTATGAAGAATGGCATCCACAACAAACTGGGATGGTTCAAACGTGGACTGCCAGTGAACTTAAGACATTTTTTGATGGTGACAGTGGCTCAGAAGTTTCCCTACCTGTCTAGCGGTGACAGCAAGCGGGTCAAGGACCCAGTGAACGAATTTCTCCGCTCACTGAGGATCACTGTTGCACACCGACGTTTACACTATTAAATATAGCTTTTGCTCTATTTTATTTTATTTTGTCGGTTCTAAAACTTAATTTTTACATGGTTGGTTCTTTTTTATTGATTTATTTTTTATTATCTTTTATAATTTGTGGTTTAATATTTAAATCATTTTGATTAATTATATTTTTTATTCTGAACGTTTTCTCTATTATTTAGTTATTTCTATATTTAAAATTTGATGTCTTTAACTGTAACAAATGTAATTATTGTAGAAATAATAATAAAAAAAAGAAATTTACAAGCCCTTGTGCTGTTGTTTGTGCTGTTTTCTTTAATAATAACACTAAACAGATACAAACAGAGAGTCTGTCTAAATAATTAAACCAATATTTTCTAACCTATTATTGTGTGCTTATGATTTTTCATTACCTGGAAGTAATGCGGTTGCGAACCAGGAAGTATAAGAGGAGTAAACAAACCACGGCTTATCGCTCAGTCATCGAGTTCGCCCATGTCGGTTCAGGCTGTCCGTCTACCAATTCGTGAGTACTCACCTTCTTGGGTTTTGCTTTCTGTTTCTCAGTGTGTGTTTATAGGACGCGGGTTAAATTTGTGTTTTTCCCTTGCTCCCCTTCTGTGAGAGTCCTTAAACTAATTT